>CM042057.1:62915000-63285000 GCA_023525745.1 Arctium lappa | reverse complement strand
AAGATGGAGCAGGTGTCGGTCGAGTCGATGCGGGTTAACACTTTCAAAAGGGTTGTTTGAGTTTGCTCCTTGCATACTTCTTTTTTTCTCGGCTTTTTCTTGTGTTTGCTTCGGTTGGCAACTTGTATCTTTTAGTTTCGGTTTGTTTTTTTTTCTTCCGTTCCTTGTAGTGGTACGGTTTCGCTTGGTATTATATTGGTTTGTTGCTATTAGAAAAAAATAAAAAACAAATTTAGAATTGACTACCTTTTTTTAACAGTTTTTTAACTTCATAATCAATAACTTTTTTTAAAGTGATTATAATTACCGAGTTAAAATACACTATTAAAACCGATCAAACCAATATCGACCGGCTACTAAGAACTATTACCTGGTCATTTAAGACGATAGTGGAACCAAAATGGGAGGCTGGACGGCCATAAGATTATATATGGCCAGTACGATTTGGCTGGCCTTCTATTTAATAATTATCATATTTAATTTTTAACTAATTAATTTTATAAAATATAAATATATTGATATTCACATTTGAACTGAATAAAATTTTTCGTAAACAACATGATGGAATGATTAATTCAACATAAACGATAGCCGTTGCCCATTTCTATTTGGCTTTTAAGATTTTTACATGATTTCTTTAATAAAATGGAAAACAAAAACATAAACAATGACTATTTATTTATTTATTTATTCTTATGTTTTTTCTTCTATTGTGATCTATGCTTGAAATAAACTCGTATGCTTGTTTATATAAATAATTGTTGTTGTAGAAGTATAATATGAAAATAAAATACTATATTATTGCAAGTTAAATCCTGAAAGTTATGTTTTGATTTAAGGAAATTGACCCAAATGGCCAAATCACGAAGAGGGATTGGTCTCTTAGTCATCCCTCTCTCTGACTTACAAAAATGATCCAAGGGATGCAATATAGCTCAGGGACGCAATGGAGCCCAGGGTGCAATGGAGCCCCTATTTGTTTTCAGTAAAAAATGATTTGTTTTCAGTAATAGGTAACACCTGGGCTTGACACGTACCGGGCTCCATTGCGCCCCAGGGCTCCATTGCGTCCTTAGGGCTATTTAAGTAAACCGGGGAGAGATTTGGCTAAGAGGCCAATCCAAGCCCGTGTTTTGGCCATTTGGGTCAATTTCCCTTTCATTTATCATACTTCCTACCAAATGCTTTAATGATCAAAGAAACAATAAAAATGACAACATATGCTAATATGGAAACAAAAAGTACAAAAGCAATGGCATATTTTATAGAAACATGCAACCCTCTTTCCCTATAAATTCTCGAACACACTTGCTCATTTCATATCAATTTCAAAACAATCAAAAGGAGCAGAGAACATGGCCAGCTGTAACAATGGTGAGAATTTATATAAGCATGTCAATCACTATAATTTTCTACAATCACAATGTTATTGGTAGATCAACTGAGTTAACAAGACTATTCACTGTCATAAACTTTCGAATTGGGAAAACCCCTTATTTACGAAAAATATGGATTGGTTAAATTATAATAGTGATTGATACATCTAATAAAATTTAAACCATTTTTTTTCATTTTCTTGGTTTTATATTATTTGAATTGCAGTTAAGGGCAAGAAATCATGGCCGGAGCTCGTTGGGACAGAAGGTCAAGCAGCAACATTCATAATCGAGAGACAAAATGGCAACGTGGATGCAATCATTGTTGAGGAAGGAAGTTCTGTGAGCGGCGATATCCGATGCGATAGGGTTAGGGTTTTCGTTGATGATAACAACATTGTCAAAGAAGTGCCCAAAGTTGGTTAATCAACACTTGCATTTTCAACGGTATTTTGTTTGCGTGTAACGAAGATGTTGTCTTTTCACTATTGTTACGATTCTCCTATTTTACTTGAATTGAAATGTTGTTGCTGTCGTGATGTCATGGATCAATCATATCTCCTACACACAAAACTTATCCTTGAAATCATTTTCTCAATACATTTCATATGGATCTCTCACTATAGCATCATATTATGATACTTATGGTCGAAGATAAGATGCCTAGTTAGTGGCTATTGGTCTCAACCGTCAGATTTGATGATAATAACAGGAGCATCCTATACAACACGTAAAAGAATAAATTCCTAGTTCATTGCCTTGTAACTATTATATACGAAAATAACATTCATCAGATATAACTAACAGAAAGGGAAATCAAAATCAATGTCTTACAAAAAGGATTTATCATTGTAAGGTTTCAGATTTCCGAATCTCCTTCGGATTTGTATCTTAAATAGATTATTTTGGAATCAAATCTCGGATTTGACAAAGTCATCATTCGAGTACAAGTATCCGCCTAATCATTAATATGGTTTATCAATCTTGTAATCTCATAAATACTCTAAGTATGAATATGACATTTGAATATGCATACTTCATAAATAAACTAAGCTGGAATCTTATCTATAACTTATATTTCAGGTTAGATTAGATAGAATTTTTTTTTAAAGTCTTATAACTATCTATTGATCCAAGAACAAAAAACCTTCATCAAAATCGAAAACTAGATGAAGTGAGGTCAAAATCATCACCAAATTGGATTGGATTGTCATCTAGCCGAAAGAAATCAATACAAGATAAAGTCAAATAGTATTCTAACAAATACTACTACTGGCAAATCGACTTTGCAGTGAAACTTATCCAACAAATTTGGCATACAAACTCTCATCCTCGTATGAGAACATGCCCAATATTGTATGGTACATTACAAAAAAGATGAGAGAGAATATGAAAATCTGTAAATTTTCAGAAATCTCTAAAACTTTATATAGGAGAGAAAAATAATATTTTAATTCTTTTCCACCAATAAGAGGTATTGAAAATAAATGTTTAGGGGAGAGAAAATAATATGTTATTATTTATTGAATATTTTAATAATATAGTTAATGCTATAATTACTAAAATAGAGTATTTGTTGGAGTTGTATGTATAATTTCTTTAACAGATTCTTTATATGGGAGAATTCAACATTAATTATATTATTAAAATATTGTATAATTCGATCATTTCAATAGTTTTTTAAAAACTTATATTAAATATATTAATTTAATCTCATTGGTAAGAAAGAAAAAAATCACTTCTCACATGAAAGTGATTGTATGTAGTTGAAAGTTAGTTAAAAGTGATTGAAGTGGTATGTAGAAGATCATGAAGGTGAGTGAAAAAGAAGATACAAGTGAAGAGATCAAAAAAGTTGAAGTAGATGAAAGCATGTCTTTTGATTGGCAATCAATTGAAGATCCATGATATTTCAGTTGTTAACATGGGTAAACCACAAGGCTTGTGGTGTAGCGGTAATCATCTGGGGAGTTCATAGTGCTCAACCCGAGTTCGATTCTCTGCATTCGCAACTTTGTGGCCACTGGGTATAACCTCAGGGCTGTATGCTTTAGCAGTCGGTTTCATTGCCAAGGGATTAGTCTGGGCCAAAGGCCCAGGACACCCTTTACAAAAAAAAACATGGGTAGACCTACTAGGAGAGTAGGGGGTGCAAAAGCCCACGCTTAATTGTCCCGTCATAATGTAAAACAAGAAGGAAAACAGTTCAAAGAAAGGTTTAAACCTTTAATTGAAAGCTTAAAAGCCAGAGGATTCATCGGGGAAGAACCAATGAAACATTGGGCAAGGAATGGTGAAGTTTGACAACCGATTCAACAAATTGCATGCTAATTTATTGAAATGGTTCACACATCATGTATATCCAAAATCACCAATCTAAACAGCCACATTTTTAGCCCATCCAAATCGTAAAATAAAACCTTTCACAAATAAATTACCTAAGTTGTTGATCCTATTTTCAATCAACTAAAATAACTAATATGATCATATCATTGTTAATGACTACTTGTTTTTGGGCCAACTTGTACAAAATTCCTCCCAATATGGGGTAAAACCAATAAGAAATTGATCAAATGTACACCTTGTATTAAAATTAACTTAGCATAGAATTAAAAAGTATTGTCCAAGTCAATTTAGCTAAAATGAATGATACCATTGAGCTGAACCTATTCTCATGAAATTAAGTAGATCAACCGTTTGATTGAACTCAGCATATCGTAATTCATACATAATGCAACCCAATACATTAGCAACAAATGACTACACAAATTGATTCACATAGTAGGCAACCACTTGAACAAATGACGTTGATCCTTTGTATTGGTCTTGTTACTAATTTCTCCTCATTTCAAAACTTATATCCAAAAAATTAACCTTGAAAGGTAGAAAATATCCATATTTCTTTGTGAACAGCATACACCATTTTTCAAAAGAAAAAAGAACGCCTCAAATTAATGACTACACCATGCTTTAAAAAAACAAAAATTGCTCAAATGAATAAAAAACAACAACCGTTACTCATAACATAAATGAACATATACGAACGTAAACGAACGAACATAAATAAACATATACGCACGTAAACGAACGAACATAAATGAACATAAACGAACACAAATGAATAAAAAACAACAACCGTTACTCATAACATTAGCAAGATAATTATAGCAAAATCAATGGTTTATTAAATTATTAACCTAACAATTAACAAACATTTCTATTCGGTAAATTGTAAAATACCAAATACCAAATCCAATCAATCTAACAAAATCAATCTAAAATACCAATACCAAATGCTAAGAAAATAAAACCAAGTTACCAAAATACCAACAATTCAACAAAATCATTTATCAAGATTCAAGAAATCAAAAATTTAGGTTTTTAGTTTTTACCCAAATGGTTGGAGCCGTTGGAGGCTGGAGAGTGGAGACCGCTTGAGTTGCTTTGACTTCTTCTTCTTCGTTTCCACAACACTTTCGAAAATCACAGAAGCGAGCTGAGGAGAGACAAATTTGAGATATGAGATCGACAGTCCGTTGGAAATCAGATTGGGGGAGTGAGAGTGCCGAGGAGAGACAAAAGCGAGAGTGGTCAACGAGAGGAAATCAGATTGGGGAGTGAGAGTGTTGCAGGGCCTCAAAAAAAATTATTGGGGGCCCATTGATTGATTTAGCCTAAAATAGATATAAAAAAAAACTAGCCTTGTGGACCTGAAATGGTAGGGGGCCCCGGACCCCTACCCCCAAGTACTAAATCCGCCCCTGCTTCTGCCTGCTCAATTCAGAGGCCACATCCGTTGTGTCTTCTAGCTACTCGATTCACTGAAGGGCCACATCGGTTTCAGAAGAGGTAACAGTTACAAATTAAAAGAGGTAATGGTTAGGGGCAGCGATGAGAGATGTTGTATAATTTGGAAAAAAGAAATGCAAGAATCCCCAAAATAAGGAGGTGAGAATTTGTAATACTTAACTGTGAAGATGCCACGTAAGAAGCTGTTTGGTTTTACTTTTATGTATAGATTCAAGGTGCATTTATACATGTAAGCTTGTTCCAGTTACATCGTGCCGAGAACAATACAAATGTTGTTCAAATAATCTATATATCTATATAAAACAGAAACATACAGTGATGACGTGGCATCTCCAGCGACCAGTATTAGTGCCATCCTTTTTCCCTGATTTTTCTTTTTTTCTTCCTTTTTTTAGGTTTAAACCCATTCGTCTTCTACTGTTACACTTCTTTCATCTTCTCATCTCTGGATGAAAAAATTATGGATTGACAGGATACCCGGTACGCCTCTCTCTTTCTATGTTTTACTTCTCTTTTCTCGATCTCTGTTGACATCAGCATTCGATTCACACAACCTTGGTTGTTGGGCATCTTTGATTATTGTGTGGTGTCTTCTTTGTGGCCTTAGAGACGGAATCCAGATTATTGCTCTGGTGATTCCAAGGATGTAGAAGAAGCGAAGAAGAAGAAGTTTCAGCCTGTTCCGGTAATTTCTATGTGCAATTCCATAAACAAATTTGTAGGAGTTGCCATCATGTGTTTCCTTGGCCTTCAACTAACCTTTAATCCAAGTATTTTTTAAGTTCATTCTTCAACAAGTAGGGAAACAACAATGAACATGCCGACATATTATCCCGATGATTGCAATTTAGTTTTTTTCTTGAAGCTACTAATTAAAAGTAGTATTTTTGGTGTTTAACATTCATACTGTTTGCTATAATCGGTTCTCTTTTATCCCACTGATTGGTTTTTGACTGTTTGGAATGCATATATTAGTTTATAAAAAGGTAAAACTTTTTTAATTTGTTAGTTTAGTTGCTGTTGAGATGTTACTTTTGAATTCCCTCAAGAAATTCAGGAAAATAACAATAAAACAAAAATAGTTCCATGTGGCAGTGAAAACCCAAATGCTTTCATATTCAGATCCATGAGACGTGATTTACTGATTTATATGTTAGACCCATGAGCTGTGATTTATTGATTTATATGAAATTTGTTACATAAAAGAGATCCAATTTCATTTTGTGTAGGTCCTTTTCGTAATTATGACACCCAAATGATGAAGAGATTCAGAGAAAGAATGTCGATTGCAAAGAAAGGACTTCATCAGTACATGCTACATGCTACAACTTCAACAACATTTTAAATAAAAAAAGGTACCGTGTATTCTTGATTTTCTACTTTTTGTGGATTTCATGATTTAAGTTTTGTTCATTTGATGAATTACAAATGGAATGCTGTAATTTATGTTAGTTGATGCACCTTGAAATGTTTTTCTTTTTGATTGTGTATTCTTAGTTGGATCATGAACTAAGTATACCGATCTTTTCTTATCAATGACAGTTAGGATTTCGTGAAAGTGGACTTTTTACCTTTTTTTCCTTTCAATCGGCTTTGTTGTTTGGGAAGTCACTGAAGCTACTAGCTGCCGTTTAAATAGGTTGAGCTGTTACTAACAATTCGTTTTCATGTCTTTATTTTAATTAATCATTCATTTTCTCTTATTTAAGAATAACTGTCTTTTGTTTTTTGTTGGCTTTGTTATTGGTCTTAAAACTTTTTGTTATACAACAACGTACCTCTCAATCTCTCCCTCTAACACACTTTCTCTCACTAGATTTGTATTGTTAAAAGATCAATCTTTTTTATCAATATTTGTTTATTGTTAAGTTATTTGTTATTGTATTGACTTTTTATGAGTTCTATGTTCTTTTTTTGGTAGTAAGTGACACAAGAAACAAACTATCTAAAGATCTCTAAATATACTGAAGAGCATCAAAGCTTTATCATCAAGTCATACATATTATTGTTACATAGAAGCCTTTCATTCGAGTACTCCTTTAATTTTAATGTATTCTTGATTTTGTCTATTTTGTAATTTCGTGATTTATTGTTACCTTAATTCTCATTTCTATGTCTCTTTGTTCTGGAGCATAACCCACAATGCTAAAAGAACATTTGCATATTGGTTATTTTGATATTACATTGTTAGTCGCAAAGTACAATAAAATTTTATTTTTATATTCGCTTCTTAATTTGGTATATACTAATATATGTTTTTAGTGTTCCATTTGAAAAACCAAAGTTATACAAAAATGTAAATCGGCTAATATGCTTCAAAGTTTGTTTTCTTGACCTTCAATGATTTTGAATTATGTTAAAATATAGATCGATTTCGTTTTGTGAGTTTATTTTTTTGCTTCATACAACTTAACAATTTCAATATTGAAATTTTGCTACAAATATTATCTAATGAGATTGATAGCACTATCAACAATGTATCCTAGACAATCGATTAAGAAAATGAAGCTGATGAATCACCTTTATACAAGAAAAGTCAAAATTTGTAGGTGTCTGACAATGCTATGTAAACATGTTCATCTGGACAATGCATCAATACACATTTTGATCCAAACTGCCAACGAATAAAATTAAATCAATAAATTGTTGATAAAGGAGAAGAAAATATTGGAAGAAAATAAGTCAGTGACTAAACGAAAAAGGAGGTGGATTCTTAATAAAATATTTCTTCGTCTTTTCTTATAAAAAATTAATAATATTGATAAATATAAACACTTTATTATATTTAATCATGTGTTGTTGTATGTCTTCTTAAAAGATGATTATAATTTTAGAAATGATCATAATATTTGGTTTTTAATATGAAGATTATTTAGATTTTTTTATTTTAATGATAATATAAATATTTGATGATGTCATTTTATTCATTAATTATGTGAAACAACCCAAACATTAAGCAGTTCAAACATAACCAGAATAATATAAAACAACGTCGGGGCTACCCCAGATCAACAAATTCAAGATTAAAGGTTTACTATAAAGTAACCTATTACACAACTGAGAATGCGAGAACAAAAAATAAAACTATAAAGGGAGGTCTTCTAAATCCGGCTCTAGCTCATGCCTTCTTCTTACCCTTAACCGTCTCACCTACTTCGCGTCTTCCTGAAAAGGTTTTTAGTTTTGAAAGAGCGAGGGTTAGACCAATAGGTCTAGTGAGTCCCCTCTAACAACAGTTCAAGCCATAGCATTTAAAGAAGGAATTATAATAAAATAAACCCATTCAGTTGAAAACATAACCACACTTTTAACAACGTTCTGGCTCACATTACCGCCACCCGAAGATGACAACGTGTCTGGCTCCCACTGCCTTATCTGGGACACCCCCCCACCCACCCACCCAAATGGCATGAATGGGACCCCCCCCCCCCGAGTGTGAGCTCAAGCGGGACACACACCCCGGGTGTAACCCATAACAACGTATGCATACATTACTTCATGACAATGTAAATAAAAGCATAACTGCATTTGAACACTTCTCGCATTTAAAGAATAAATCTAGCATAAACTTTTCTCGCAATTGATAATAAAAGTAGATTAGGATAACTCACCTGAATTTCCAAACCTTTCTACCCCACGTCCCTAACCCCAAAACGATCACCTAACAAAATTAATAGAAAAACAGTGCATTAAATCCTGGACCTACCAGAAGAATCCAATCGGCCCTCAACACTGAAGGAACCCAAATGGCCCACACCCAGGTCTCTGCTCTCGAGTCGGACTTCCCCCGCCTACCGCTCGGTCCTCCCCCGAGCCGGGTTTCGCTGCCACTCGGGTCTCCCTCGAGTCGGACCTCAACGCCACTCGGGTCTCGCCCGAGCTGGGCCTCACGGCACCCGGGTCTCCCCGAGTCGTCCTCCCTTTCTGCGCTGCACCGCAACACAGCGACGGCCACAACGCTCGTTCGATCCTTCGTTTGGGTTTTGCTTTCGCACCCAAATCAAATCACCGAACAAAACAAAATAAAAGGAATTGATCTCACCCTTAACATTAATCGAAGAGTACTCTGTGTTTAGAAATGAGAAGACGACTAAAAACCATAGCACTATAGTGACAGATTAATGGGGATCGATCTTTCCCCAAATCAACCCAAAAACCGAATGTTTTAACTAGGGATCAAAGGGGTAAAATAGAAAGTTTACCTTCAATAACGATTTGCAAAGTTCACTGTGATGCCCCTTTCTTCTTCAAGCTCTCAACATCCAAATCTTAAAATCACACACACACACCCTCACACTTTGCTGACTTCTTTGATATTCCCCCAAAAGGAAAAAGTGACGGCTAGGATTATAAGAATTCGCCCTACTTTCCAAATTACAACTAGCCCCTTCAACTTTGGGCGTTGGCCAACTATTCACCCAAACTTTACAAATACTCACCTGAGCCCGGTTACTACAATATCCCCTTCTTGAAATAATTGCGTCCGCGGAATTCCATCGCTAAACAAACTAGGATACCGGGACCTCATGTCTGCCTCGACTTCCCACATTGCCTCTTCCCCTTTATGGAATTTCCACTGAACTTTCACCATACGGATTTCTTTGTTCCTTAACTTTTTTTCACTTTGTGGTCCAAAATGGCCACCAGTTCTTGTACGTAAGTTAATTGCTCATCCACCCAGATGTCATCCAAAGATACCACGACTTTCGCTTCCGCCAAACACTTCTTCAGGTTTGAGACATGAAACATGGGGTGAATCCCTTGCAGATCCTCGGGTAAATCGAGCTTGTATGCTACTTCTCCGATGCGTTCTATGATAGCAAACGACCCGACAAACCTTGGTCTCAATTTATCGTTTTTCCCAAAACGAACTACCCTTTTCCAAGGCGAGACCTTTAACATAACCGTGTCTCCCACTTGGAACTCGATTTGTTTCCTTCGCTTATTCGCGTACTTCTTCAGATGGTCTTGGGCCGCCCTCAATCTTACTCGAATTTGGTTCAACTTATTAGTTGTTACTTGTACTATCTACGGTCCTGCCAATTGTCTTTCCCCCACCTCATTACAACATAGAGGTGTCCTAAATTTGCGTATGTAAAGAGCTTCGAATGGTGCTACTTAAATACTCGCATTGTAGTTGTTGTTGTAGGAGAACACTATCAATGGCAGATGAACCTCCCACGAACCTTTAAAGTCGATTACACATGCTTGCACCATGTCTTCCAGCGTTTGGATAGTTCTCTTACTATGTCCATCCATTTGGGGATGATACGCGGTACTCAACTTAAGTTGCGTCCCCAGTTCTCTTTGAAGACTCCTCCAAAACGAAGAAGTGAAACGACCATCACGATCTGACACTATAGATGACGGTACTTTATGCATATATACGATCTCGTCTATATAAAACTTTGCCAACTTATCCAATGAATACGTCTCCTTGATTGGTAGGAAGTGAGCCAATTTGGTGAGTCGGTCCACTATTACCCAAGTGGTGTCATGCCCTTTGGGTGATCGCGGAAGTCCCGTGACAAAATCCATCACGATTTTTCATCTGACTTCTATACCGGACTTTCCAACGGTTGGAGCTCCCCGTAAGGTCGTTGATGCTCCATTTTGACCTTTAAGCACGTTAGGCATAGCTCAACAAAGTAAGTGACGTCGTTCTTCATTCCCGGCCACCAATAACACTGCTTCAAGTCATGGTACATCTTATTGGTTCCTGGATGTATGGAATAGCGTGACTTATGAGCTTCTTCCAACCCCCTTTTCCGAAGGTCACCCAACTTAAGAATCCACCCGACTCCCGAAACATTTCACTTCGAGACTATCAACAGTCAATGAAGTCACGACTCCAACAATCCTCTCGCTCTTCAAGTTATCTTCTAAAAGTGCTTCCTCTTGAGATATCTTGACTTCCTCAAGAAGATCGAAAGTTGCTTCGACTCGAAAGGCCACCACCTTCGTTGCATCTACCCGCTCCTTCCGACTCAAAGCGTCAGCCACCATATTGGCTTTACCCGGATGGTAAAGAATCTCGTAGTCATACTCGCTTAACAGTTCCATCCATCTTCGTTGCCTTATATTAAGTTCCTTCTGGTTGAACAGATGCTGAAGAGTCTTGTTGTCAGTATAAATCTGACACTTAACCCCGTACAGATAGTGCCTCCAAATTTTCAAGGCAAAGACCGCCGCCGCCAGTTCTAGGTCATACGTCGGGTAATTCTTCTCATGCTCTTTCAACTGACGAGACGTGTAAGCAATCACTTCCTTCTTGCATTTAAGCACGCCCTAAACCAAACTTATAAGCATCGCTATAGATCACGAATCCTTCCGATCTGATGGGTAATGATAAAATGGATGCACTACTCAGGCTTTCCTTCAACTTCCCAAAAGCAGTCTCTTGGGCTTTGGTCCACTCGAACTTGACGTTTTTCCTTGTCAATGCGGTTAACGGTGTGGCTATCCGAGAGAAGTCCTAGATGAACTTTCGGTATTACCCCGCCAACCAAGGAAGCTTCTCACTTCCAATGGTGACTTCAGTGCTTCCCAACCCTTGATAGCCTCAATCTTCGCTGGGTCAACCTTAATCCCGTCTTCCGACACAATGTGACCTAGGAACTGCACTTCTCTCAACCAAAACTCACACTTCGAAAATTTGGCATACAACTTCTCGTGCTTTAGAGGCTCCAACACCGATCGCAGGTGTGCCTCATACTCATTCATGGATCATGAATAGATAATTATGCCATCAATGAAAACGATTACACACTTGTCCAAGAGTGGACTACACACTCTATTCATTAGATCCATGAACACTACTGGCGCGTTAGTCAAGCCGAAGGGTATGACTAAGAACTCAAAATGTTCGTACCTCGTATGAAAATCCGTCTTGGGCACGTCTTCTTCTCTTACTTTCAACTGGTGATAACCCGATCGTAGGTCGATCTTTGAAAAGTAACTTGCTCCTTGTAGCTGACGAAGAGATCATCAATCCTTGGCAAGGGGTACTTGTTTTTGATCGTTACCTTGTTGAGCTCACGGTAGTCTATGCACATCCGCATAGACCCATCCTTCTTTTTGAAAAATAACACCGGCGCTCCCCACGACGAGGTGCTGGGATGAATAAATCCTTTATCGAGCAACTCCTGTAGTTGCGTCATCATCTCCTTCATCTCGGTCGGTGCCAAACGATAGGGTGCTCTTGCGATTGGTGTCGCTCCTGGCATCAGATCTATCCTGAACTCCACCTGTTGATGTGGGGGCAAGGAGTCAAATCCTCTGGAAACACCTCTGGGTATGTACTTACTACAGGAACCGACTCTAGCCCCTTCTTTTTCTTCTTCTCAGTGTCTAACACATACGCTAAGAACCCCACACACCCCTTTATTAAGCACCGCCTAGCTTTGATAATCGAGATCAGACACGATTTTCTATCCCGACGGTCGCCATAAACTACTACCTCTTCCTTATCGGGCAACGCTATACATATTAGCTTCTTATTTCATACTATATTGGCATCGTTAGACGCCAACCAGTCCATCCCCACAATGACGTCAAATTCGCCCACACCAATCGGGTATAGCCGTAATGGTAACAAATGACCATCGATGTCAATTCTACACCCCTCATAAAACTCCCATACTAAGACTCGACTATCATCGACTACCTCTACTTCAAACCCATGACACATGAAATTTCCGAATGAAATTTGGTGACACAAACGAACGGTTTGCGCCCAAATTAAATAACACCTTACCAAAAGTTGAGTCTATAGGGAAAGTACCTGTCACCACATCCGGTGTTTCCACTTCCTCCTCCGCCATCATATTGAATGCCCTTGATCTCGCCTGGGCCGGTTCCACCTTCCTTTCTCCACCCTTTCCTCCAAAACCTCCGATAACTCATTTCTTCAGCTGTGGGCAATCGGTCTTGATATGATCTGGAGAACCACATTGATAACAAGACCTCGGTCCCTGGAAGTCCTGGGACATATGTCCCACTTTCCCACACTTAAAACAACCATCCTTATCCATGAAGCACTCCCCCTTGTGCATTCGGTTACACTTGTTGCACGGCTTATCCCCAAACTTCGATATTGCCCGTTGCTCGGGCCAGGCACTCTTAGCCTTCCTAGAATCACGTGTTGGTCCTTCCCACTTTCTCTTTTCCTCGCTTCCCTCAGACATCTGGCAAACTTTATCTTTCTCAGTCATTTCTGCCGCATTAACAGCCGCTTGAAAAGTTGTAGGTTCTCGAGCAGCCGCCAACTCTCAGATATTACTTCTCAACCCAAATAGGTATCTGTCTACTCGCCGCTCCTCATTTGGCACGTAAATCTCAGCAAATCGGGCCTTTTCCAGGAATTTGGTTATATACTGACGAACCATCATCTCTCCTTGTTCTAAATTCGGAAACTCCTCCTCCAACTTCTTGACAGCTGCCAACGGACAAAACTGTCGTTTGAACCAAACGACGAAAGTCTCCCAATCCATGCCCCTTTCCGCTCTTGAACCCTTCCCTCCAATATCCGCTTCCCACCAGAACACAGCATCGTCTCTTATCATAGACAACACAAACACCAACTTGTCTTCCTCCGTGCATTTACAAGTATCAAAGACCAACTCCATTTCCCTAATCCACTTTATCACCACCACCGGATCACATTCCCCTTTGAAGGTAGGGGGCTTCCACGAAATGATTTGTAGCTACAGCCTCTCTCCACCACCGCTTTATATGCCAGTTCCGGAAACGATTGAGATTAGCTACCCATCACAGTCACTGGTGGGTTCGACATCTCAGTTACTTCTCTCTCTTCACTCTTTCCCTTGCTTTCAGATGTTTCTCTCGTCTGATGAGCCAGCAGCGCTTGCAGCTTTTCTTGGAGTTTTCCCATCTCATTAGTAATAGTTTCCTGAGTCACAAAGGCTTAGGTTCTCCCCCTTTCGCGACTCCTTGAACGTCATCTTCCCCTGATAGTAGTCGAACTCTCTTGCAAAGAAGGTTCCTGTTCCGCCATCACCTCCACGCTACTCGCTCGACGACCCCCTTGCGCCATCTTTCTCCCCTGAGCTCCTGTCTCAGGTTCGTCCAGTTGAGTGACAGCCTTTCGGGACCCCCCTTCCCTTGACCCCTTCCGCGACCACGTCCCCTTCCCCGAGTGGCTACTTTTCTCGGTGAGGCTTTTGGTCCTTCCACAATTACTATATTCACCGGCACTGCCTCCGCAACTGGCACAAATCTACTCCTTGTTACTCGTTCAAACATGCTTATTGAAAAGACGGAAACACGCAACATTCAATCCAATAGGATCGACGTAATAAGGTACATTAAGCACACGTATGTACCTTTAAACTCGTAATTACATTGGCCAGGTGTAATTCCAAATTCATCTTACATGCTAGTCCTCACCACCCTATTGCTGGTCTCGCTAAGGTCTTCCTATTTCTCAGTTGTGTATCTACCTTACTAGTTTAAGTCTAGGCCCATCCGAGCACCTAGATCTCTTAAACTAGGGCTCTCATACCAATTGAAACAACCCAGACCTTATGCAGTTCAAACATAACCAGAATAATATAAAACAACGCCGACACGACCCTAGATCAACAAATCCAACATTTAAGGTTTACTATAAAGTAACCTATTATACAACTGAGAATGCGAGAAAAAAAATAAAACTATAAAGGGAGGTCTTCTAAATCTGGCTCCAGATCATGCCTTCTCCTTACCCTTAACCATCCCACCTACTTCGTGCCTTCCTTAAAAGGTTTTTTGTTTTGAAAGAGCGATAGGTCTAGTAAGTCCCCTCTAACAACAGTTCAATCCATAGCATTTAAAGAACGAATTATAATGAAATAAACCCATTAAGTTGAAAACATAATCACACTTTTAACAACGTTCTGGCTCACACTACCGCCACCCGAAGATGACAGTGTGTCTGGATCATACTTCCTTATCAAGGATACATCCCCCAAATGGCATGAACGGGACACACCCCCCGACTTAAGCCAATAACACGTCCATAACAATGTATGCATACATTACTTCATGACAATGTAAATAAAAGCATAACCGCATTTGAACACTTCTCGCATTTAGAGAATAAATCTAGCATGAACTTTTCTCGCAATTGATAATAAAAGTATATTAGGATAACTCACCTGAATTTCCAAACCTTTCTAACGCACGTCCCTAACCCCGAAACGATCACCTAACAAAATTAATAGGAAAAACAGTGCATTAAATCCTGGACCTACCGAAACAATCCAATCTGCCCTCAACAACGACGGAACCCAAATGGCCCACACCCAGGTCTCTGCTCTCGAGCCGGGTTTCCCTGGCCTTCCGCTCGGTCCTCCCCCGAGCCGGGTTTCACTGCCACTCGGGTCTCTCCCGAGTCGAACCTCAACGACACTCGGGTCTCTCCCGAGCTGGGCCTCACGGCACCCGGGTCTCCTGCAACCGGGCCTCACGGCACCCGAGTCTCCCTAAGTCGGCCTCACTTTCTGCGTTGTGCTACACCGTAACACAGCGACGACCACAATGCTCGTTCGATCCTTCGTTTAGGTTTTGCTTTCGCACCCAAATCAAATCACCGAACAAAACAAAAGAAAAGGAATCAATTCTCACCCTTAACATTAATCGAAGATTACTCTATGTAAAGAAATGAGAAGACGACTAAGAACCCTAACACTATACTGATAGATTAATGGGGATCGATCTTTCCCCAAATCAACCCAAAAACCGAATGTTTTAACTAGGGATCAAAGGGGTAAAATAGAAAGCTTACCTTCAATAACAATTAGCAAAGTTCACTGTGATGCCCCTTTCTTCTTCAAGCTCTCAGATTCCAAATCCCAAAAATCTCACACACACACACACTCACACTTTTCTAACTTCTTTAAAATTCCCCCAAAAGGAAAAAGTGATGGCTAGGGTTATAGAAATTCGCCCTACTTTCCAAATTACAACTAGCCCCTTCAACTTTGGGTTTTGGCCAACTATTCACCCAAACTTTACAAATACTCACTTGAGCCCGTTTATTACATTATGGATACAATTTATATATGTGTTGTTTCTATTTAAAGAAATATAGATTATTTATTCTAAATCTTTTTTTTTGTAATTTTTATTTATTGTAGTGTTGAGTCTTATATCTGAAATCTTCGATTATGTAGTGATTTTTGATTTATTTTTCAATTTTATTATTTTTTTGTATTGATTTATTTTAAACGATGTTAACTAATGGTATATATAAATATTTACACTATGGTTATTACTAATAGATTTCATCACACATCTAATATATATATATATATATATAACTCTAGGATTAGGTTCATTTGAGAAATGTTAAAAATATGAGAAATAAAGAATGATCCTAGCCCTTTATCTGGACAACATTTGCGACTTTGACCGTAATAATTCCTTGTGTAGTCTGTAGAAGATAGAAGGGTAGTTTTGTAAATTATGTGGGACGAGTTCATATATGAACCTGTATGATTCACATATGAATTATATGTTCATATATGAACCAGTGTAATTCATATATTAACTCTTTTAAATGATTCATATATAAACCTTTGTGATTCATATATGAACTATATGTTCATATATGAATCAGCTAGTTAATTCATATGTGAATCACAAAGATTCATATATGAATCTGTTAATTAGTTCAACTGATTCACATATGAACCTGCAGTTAGTTAGTTCATATTTGAATCACAAAGGTTCATATATGATTCATGAATCAGTTAACAGAGTTCATATGTAAATTACACTAGTTCACATATGAACATATAGTTCATATGTGAATCATACAAGTTTATATATGAACTCGTCCCTTGTATTTGTAAAAATTACGAAATTGTCCTTCTATTTTTGGAATAGCCGCAACTTTTGATCAGTCAAAGTCGTAATTGTTGACCAGTGAAAGACGCAATATTTGACCGGTCAAAGCCGATCTTGATCGAATGAAATACTAGGATTACTTCTCTATTTCTCATATATTTAGCATTTCTCAAATGAACCTCTCCCTATAACACTATTAACGAATATGCTCAAAGCCAATCTTTTTCTAAAATAAATAGTTGTATATGGACATGCAACATATTCTTTATTTATGAGAATAGTCAATAAAAACAATTTTTATGGTTTTGTTAACATAGAATTTGATAATCGCGCAACGTACAATGTTGAACACTAGTTTAAAATAGAAATTTGAGGTAATTGGAATGGTCGAGATGCTACTTTTAAATCTCAGTTACTTAAAATAGGCAAACAAATATGCCACTAATAGTTTTGAACTCAAGATCTTACAATAAAATGACAAAGACATACAAATCACAACCTACTTTTATTTCTTTTTTTTGTCTAATCCTTTTCCTTCCAATATACCCATTGATCTTAGAGTTGTTTTTTTTGTCTCATTTTACTTTTTAATGACAACACTTTTTTATCTGAAATAAATTGAAAAAAGGTAAAATTAATCACATCTAACGGTTAATACTTTGTATGAGTTTTTATTTTTTTAAATCTCAATAATGCTTGAAAATCGGTTATTATTCCTCTGTATATGATGGCATCAAACATTTAATATAAGGAATTAAAAAAATTATATTTTGTTGTTGTGTTGCCCTTAACGAAATCAACCATAAAAAATCCCTATAAGGTGGAATTCGGGCAAAAACACGTTGTTGTTGTTGACAGAATTGAATTTTCCCTGTGTAACACCTGCGATTTTTGGAAGCTCTCATTTATAATTTTCAAAAGTTATTTGACCTTTTAAGATGGGAACTTGATGAGGTTTTATGTATTTATCACATTGGAACCTTCAAGGATCGATTCAGGGGCAAAAAACGCAAGAAATGGATCCTCGTGACATGGTGCGCAACCTAGGTGGGGGCCCAGGTCGCGTATGTCATTGTTTGGTTAATTTTGAGTCACAGGCGACCTGCCAAATGACCTCAGGTCACGGGAGACCAATCTGCAACTTTAAAATGCGATTTTCGGGTTTTATATCTTTTGGCCATAACTTCTTCATTTCTTATTTGATTTGGGCGATTCTTGAGGCTACGATTCTTTTTTAAAGATATTTAAGGGGAGAACAAATAGGATTAAAGTTTTCTTGAAGATTTTGGGTCCTAGTGGTTGAAAGATAAGTTTCTAACCCACCATCTCTTAACCTAGGTGTTGGATGATGATGATGAAAGAGACGATGAATATGCTGAAGGCTTGAGACTTCGATATATTGATTGAGAGAATAAACTTACAATATGACAAAGTAATAATGAGAAAATTTAACCTAGACTAGAAGATATAAGGGGCTTAAATACAGAGAGTATATGGGCCCATGGGCCTGGGCCTTATACACATATATACACTAACATTCCCCTCAAACTCAAGCGGGAGAAGAATGAGCCAGATGGAGTTTGGAAACTAGATCACGAAACTATCCTGGTAGATGAGCTTTAGTGAAAATGTCGGTCGGTTGATCAATAGTTGAAATAGGAAGAAGCTGGATAGTCTGACGAGTCACGTGTTGACGATCAAAGTGACAGTCAATTTCAATATGCTTCGTTCGCTCGTGAAAGACATCATTGTGAGCGATCTGAATCGCACTGTTGTTGTCGCACCACAATGGAGTTGGAGAATGTTGAGGAGTCCCCATGTCAGAGAGTAGCCAGTGTAACCACACAAGTTCTTGAGTCGTGTCAGCTAGTGCTCGATACTCAGCTTCAGTACTGGATCGAGCTGTAAGATATTGTTTCTTGATCCTCCAAGATACGAGTGAGTCTCCAAGAAAGAAATAGTAGCCGGTAGTGGAGCGACGATCAGTCATGTCACTATCCCAATCAGCATCAGAAAATCCTCGCAAGGTCAATGATGATGTGGATGTAAAGTGAAGACCGTGAAACATGGTCCCTTTTAAATATCGAAGGATGTGCAGGACAACAGCATAGTGATCGAAACAGGGTGCAGACATGAACTAACTGACGGTATGAACAGCATAGTCAATGTCAGGGCGAGTCACTTTCAGGTAAACAAGTGACCCCACTAACTGTCGATACAAAGTAGGATCACGCAGAGGAGGTCCAGCATTCGGAGCTAAATGAAGGTTGTGGTCAAGAGGAGTGGATGCAGTTTTGTTGTCAGTAAACCCAGTTTTTGACAAGAAATCTGAGGTGTATTTGGCTTGACAAAGATAAATTCCCGATGGATCTGAGAGCACCTCAAGACCAAGAAAATAGTGTAAAGAGCCAAGGTCCTTCATCTCAAAACAGGAGATGAGAGATGACTTGAGATGAGCTATGCCTGTAGAGTCACTGCCAGTAATAATCATATCATCCACATACAAAAGATGTAAGATTGTGTCAGCCTTAGTGGTCCGAGTAAACAGTCCGGAATCATAGTGACTGGGTGAGAAACCTAGAGAGGTGACTGTGGAACTAAACTTCTCAAACCAAGCTCGCGGAGCTTGCTTGAGTCCATAAAGAGCCTTCCGAAGACGACAAACATGACCTTGTGGAAGTCGAACGCCTGGAGGAGGTGTCAAGATAGCATTCTTAACATCCATCTGAAAGAGAGGCCATTGTTTGGTAGCTGCGATGGCTAGGAGACTGCGAACAGAAGTGACTCGAGCAACAGGTGCAAATGTCTCCTCATAATCAATGTCGTACTCTTGATTGAAGCCCTTGGCTACAAGGCGAGCTTTGTACCGATCAATAGAGCCATCAGATTTTGTCTTGATTTTGAACACCCATTTGGAAGCAATGGGTGACTTGCCCGATGGAAGAGGGACAGATTCCCATGTCTGAGCTTTGTCAAGAGCCTGAAGTTCCTCAGCCATAGCTTTTTGCCAATTAGGATTAGAGGAGGCTTCCTTGTAGGAAGTAGGTTCGTGATTGGACAGCAGAGTAGCATAAACATGATAATCACGAAGATGAGAGGGAACTTATCTTACCCGATCGAATCGTCTAACATTCTAAGATTGAGACGTTCCAGGATCCAAAGACTCAGCAGGCAGCTCAGATGTTGGTTGTGCAGATGGAGCAGATGACTGATGTGGATCAGGAAAACTAGGATAAGGAGGTTGTGTAGAGGCAGGAGACTCTGAAGAAGAGGCAAATTCGGAAGGTGTTTGAACAACAGGCGAAGATGAGTGATGTCATATTGGAATGAGTCCAATGAGACGGAAGCATCAGTAAAGAACGGAGCGATGAAGGTAGGTGACTCACGAAACTTGGATATAGAAGAAAAAGGAACATTTTCCCAGAAGGTAACAAGACGAGATATACGAAGACGCTGGGAGATAGGATCCCAGCAGCGATAACCCTTGTGCTCAATACCATATCCAAGGAAGAAGCAAAGTCTAAAGCGAGGTTCAAGTTTGGTATGTTCATAAGGTTGTAACTGAACAAAACAAGCACTACCCCAAACTTTTAGAAGTTCATAGGCAGGAGTGATCTCATGAAGAGCCTCATAAGGAGACTTATTATTAAGGATGGGAGTAGGATGACGATTGATAGTATAAACTTCAGTGAAATCAACTTCATCCCAAAAACGTTATGGACATTTTGCAGAAATGAGAAGAGTGTGAACCGTATCAAGAATATGACGGTGTTTGCGTTCGGCACGACCATTTTGAGGAGATGTGCCGGGACAGGAGTACTGAGAGAGAGTCCCCTGATATTGAAGAAAGGAGAGAAGAGAGGACTCTTCGTATTCCATAGCATTGTCAGCCCTAAGAATCTTTATAGATTTTGAGAATTGACTGTGAATCATTCGAGCAAACATAATATAAATTTTAGGTAGCTCCGAACGATGTTTCATGAGATATATCCATGTGAAATGTGTATGATCATCAATAAAAATAACAAAATATCGAGCACCCCCATGGATGGATGTGGTGCTGGTCCCCATACATCAGAATGAATAAGATCAAAAGGAGAAGTAGAATTAAACTCATTTGTTTCAAAAGATAAAGTATGATGTTTGCCAAGTTTGCATGATAAACAAGAAAAATTGTCAGTTGGCATACAATTTCCTAACACCCCTAAATTAGCTAATGATTTTATTCTGGCTAGAGATAAGTGACCTAGCCGGGCATGCCACAAGTCAAAGGAAGAAGTGTTGGAAACTGAGGCAACAAGACTTGAAGAGGGTAATGGAAGACGAAGGTAGACCACTTCAATCATCCGTCCAACTTTACGGCCGAGTCCAAGGATCTGCTTGGTCTTTGGATCCTGTACAACACAACCAGAAGAATGAAATAAAATGATCAGATTAGATTCTAGAAGATGCGCAATCGAAACTAAGCTCAGAGATAGTTTCGGAACATTTAGAACATCCGATAATTGTATATTAGAAGTGGAGACATTTCCACTAAAAGATACCGGTAGGCCAGTATTGTCAGCAGTTCGTACTGACGTAAAATGCTGAGGTGGTTTCTTAGAAACAAAACCGTCAGTGTAGGGAGTCATATGATTGCCACACCCAGAGTCAAAAAGCCATGAGTTACCTGATGCAGTTGAGTGTTGAGAATTCATACCCATAGCACCAGACATGATCTGCTTCATGAGCTCCTGATTGTGACGCATCAGTTCCATGAGGTCACGTGAGGAGACTAGAGAGACCTCATTATCAGCGAGATTAGACCCAACAACAACATGAGTCCGGTTCTGAGGGCCAGTGTACTTTGAGTTCTTAGGGCAGTCAGACTCATAATGGCGCGGATGAGTGATACCACACCGACGGCACTTGCGAATAGGACAATCAAGGAGAAGATGAGCAGTAGAATGGCAAAAGGCACACTTAGATGTGTTCGTCTTTCCCACAGATTTAGAATGGTTGTTGTTGTTCCATTTACCTTTGGACTTGGGATGAGACGTGTAGAGAACGCTATCAGTAGTGGGGATCGGTGAGCTCATGTGAAGACGGGTTTCTTCACTTAAGAATTCTGATATGGCTTCTTCAAGAGTAGGTAGCGGCTGCCTATGAAGAAGAGAAGCACGAACATTCTCAAATTTATCAGTAAGACCGATCAGAATGGTTATCAAATGTAGCTGGTTGAAGTAGGTCGTGAATTGTTGAGTTGTTTCATCAAAAATTTGTGGTGCTCCAAGACTTATATGATCTCTGAGAGACTGCATTTCAGAGATATAAGAGTTTACGGATTGATCAGGAAGCTGACGTTTGTTCTGAAAGGTGGTCCACAGTTGATATTGATGAGATAGGCCTGATGACGTGTACCGCTTGGCGAGAAAATCCCAGATACTTTTGGCGGTGACATAGCCAAGAAATTGTTGGTTGATCTCAGGAGTAGTGGAGGCAGTTATGAAACCCAGAATATGAGCATTATTGATGTCCCACTCATTCATGCGTTTTGCAAAATCAACAGCATTCTTAGTTGCTACATGAACTAGAAGTTTGGATGCACCAGTAACATAGGTCTAAATCCCATGAGATTTCAGCAGAATTGTCATATGGTGATGCCACAGGATGTAGTTGTTACCACTGAAAACAACCGAGATGGGATTTGAGTGACTAAGATTGGTAGCCATGGATGCGACGAGAAACAGTTCAGATTTGCACTAGAGTGACCGGTATGGACCGGTATGGTGTTACGACCGGTATGGACCGGTATGAGGTTGCGACCGGTATGGACCTGTATGAGGTTACGACCGGTATGGACCGGTAGGAGGTTGTGACCTGTATGGAGTGGACCGGTAGAAGTGACCGGTGTCTGTCGACCGGTGTTGAAAAGGACCGGTATCGACCGGTATGGAGTTTGCGACCGAAGTTCTTCCGGTTTGCGGCTAGGGTTTCGATTGTCGGCTTGAATCGAAGATGGGAAACAGAGAGGACGAACCCGTACGATTCGAAGGCGACGAGAGACAGAAAGGGCGGCGACGGGGAGGGTTTATTTGAGGTCGACTACGACTAGGGTCGAGAGATGGTGACGGTCGACTGCCGCTAGGATGATTGAAAGGAACGATGATGACGGTGAGAGTGAAAGCAAACCTACATCTCTGATACCATGTTAGATGATGATGATGAAAGAGACAATGAATATGCTGAAGGCTTGAGACTTCGATATATTGATTGAGAGAATAAACTTACAATATGACAAAGTAATAATGAGAAAAGTTAACCTAGACTAGAAGATACAAGGGGCTTAAATACAGAGAGTATATGGGCCCATGGGCCTGGGCCTTATACACATATATACACTAACACTAGGTTTGGCCATTTTGCATCCTTAACCTTCTTCTCCACTTTGTATTGTTTTCCTAGGGTTTGGGGAGTTCAAGGGAGTGTTATTGAGTTCTTGGAAACTTAGATCTAAAGTTCTAGCTTGAAGATTCAAATCTTCACCAAAGGAAGCTCAAGATTTGGGGTAAAAACCTAAATTTAGCATAAATCTAGCAAGATGAGTTCAAGTTGTTTTGTGGAAACTTTGTACATGCCAAAAAATGTCCATTTTAGAGTCTTAAGGTGTTTTACTTTATGTTTATCAATATGTTGTTTATTGGATGAGATATGCATCTCTGGTACATTTGATTTTATATATTTCGTAAAATGTCTATACTTGGGATTTTTGGACATTTTGAGTGATAAATCTTAAGAGTGTGTTCTTTTGATGATTTCTTGTATAAATGGGGATTATTTGACGTTAATGCACTTTAAATACATTTTCTTTTATAAGCTTTTTAGAAAATGCATTTTATGGTGTAATGAGGGGTTTTAGAAATATAAATGATATGTTTTCATTTGGCAAATGATTTGTCTCAACCAAGAATGAGTTTTTGAGTTAATCATATTTTGGAGCATGTGTTTGCATATTGTTGGTTAAATACATTTTTATTGTTTATGATTACTTTTATTGAATAGTTAATTGAATTGTTCAGCTTTTGGCTCGGGTTTTGACTCAAATGAGTCTTTTGGGACATTTGTCTTGTTTAATTTGCTTTATGTCGAGCTTTTGGAGTTATATGTAGTATTGACATACTTATTTGAAATTTACATGTTTTGAGTGCGTTGGTTAATTGGGATCATGTAATTTAGGTTGTAATGCAATGGATTCATAGGCATACAAGTCAGTTTGTTGATTTTAAAATGGGATCACCGTCCTTGTTTTATAGCTTGGCTCCTATACGAACGATAGACCTAGAGTGGTTGAGCTTGATGTTTATACGAGCAATAAACATGAAGTGGTTGAGTTTGGTCATGTCGGTATTGCAGAGAGGAACATGTGTGGGTTAGACTCTAGGACCGTGGATACTACGGACGTGATTGCTTGTTGACTCGAACTCCAGGACCCTGAGTATTACTGTGATGAATTTATGAGGACTCAGGCACCACGGCCCTTTTTTTTAGGCTTTGGCTAAGTAGAGTTGACACTAAGTCATCAGAGGTATTTTGGGGATGAAATCATGTAGAGTTAGGCCCTAGGACCATTGACTTGTAGGTGTATCACTATAGTTAAGTAAACACTAGAGTCAGGGTATTGCGGAGATGAACTCGAATGGGTCGAACTCCGGGACATTAGGTATTATGGTAATGAACTCATGAGGAGTCGAGCACCGGGACTGTGATCTTAAGATGCTACTTGACAACGTTGATGAATGGATTACATTGTATTTCGCCATTGATGGAAACGAGTTTTCGTTGTCACTGAAAGGTGTTGTTTTGGGTATTTAGTATCATTTTGATTATGAAGTGTCATCCATAATTTGTAATTTTGGGTATTGAACCTAACCCATATTTTGGTATTATGGATAATAGAGTTTTATCCATGTTTTCAGTATTTGAATATTAAACTTTATTCACGTTTTGAGTGATATTAGATTTTGGTTTCATATTCAAAGGGTGTTTTGATTTAGAGTTTTCATCACGAAAATGGTGGGCTTTTGGAAAGATGTTACGTCAAGCATAACCATTTTTATTTGACGGCATGTGCATCAGGTGCTTGTTGGAATATGGTACTAACGACATTGTGATAAGATGGGTGATAGTTAGAGACACAAGAAATATTTAGTCATTTGGGGACGTTTTCCGTATGTTAGGGATAGCGATTATATTTGGGTTTAACCCTAACCTCGACTTTGAGTAAGTTTTGAGTTATACTTTATTGATGTTAAACTTTGGCTTGCTATTTTATGTAACCTAGTGTTGGCCATTAGAAAATAATTTAAATCTTATTTGATGTGTTATAAGTTTTAAATTAGTCGTTTTTTTCCAAATTTTGTGGTGATACACCCTGGGTCAAACTATGTTTGACTTATCCATAGGTTATCATTAAACCACTACCAAAAAAACAAGATGAGAGAGAGAGAAGAGAGAGAGAATTGGACTCGGGAGGGTAAGTGAGCCAAGAGTTGTGGTTGATCGAAATAGGTCTAGGTATAACGATGTGCTTAGGAATAGGTTCGCCGACGTTAGGATTAATCCGAATGAGACTTCGTTTATGTTTTTTAACTTTCCGAAGAGCTGGGAGGTTCGTGATCTTTGGAGAATGCTCTCTCAAGTTGTATGGTAAAATTGTGGATATTTACATGCCTAAGAAAAGAATGAAAAATGGAGAGAGATTTGGTTTTGGTCGGTTTACTCAGGTTGCTGATGAAAAAGTCTTTGAATCAAAATTAAACCAAATATGGATCGGTACGTACCGGCTAAGAGTTTTCTTGGCCAGGAAGAAGATGAATGAGTCGACTGAAAAATCCAAATTCAGCTAGGAAGTTGGGAGGTATGGTGCGAAAGTTCTAACAGTTGAAGTCTCGAAAAATCAAAAAGAAGAAGGTATGGAAGTACAATCTTATGCTGAAGTGGTGGTTGGGATCCGTAGAAGGCCGACAAAGGGAGACGACGGAAGACATTCATCATTGGTGGTGGGCACGTGGGTGGCAGAAAAAGAAAGGATGGATTTGCTCTCTATGTGCGTTGTAGGAACGATATCAACGTTAGATAATCTGCAAGTAGTACAATCATTATGCAAACCAGAGATTGGGGGAGGTTTCGGGGCGAGATTAATAGGTGGAAGCAGTGTCCATGTGGAATTTGAGACGAAAAGAATGATGGGGGCTACAATAAGCAATAAAACTCACGAAATGCACTATTGGATTAAGGATCTACGAAGTTGGTCGATAGGGTTCCGATCTTCGGAAAGGATGGTTTGGGTAAGGATAGAAGGAGTTTCGTTGCATGTTTTGAGAGAATCGACATTCAATGGAATTTCTAGCAAGTGGGCCAATACTTTAAAATAAAAAAATTGCGAATTGGAAGGCAACGACAATCTCCTTTGGGGGAAAGTCCTAATTAGTACGGGTGTAGTTGAACGTATTCATGCGATATCGAGCATGAAAGTGGGGGAGCTTTACTATGTGATTAAAGTCGAAGAGGAAGAAAACAGTCTGCTTGAGGTTCAGTTAGAAAACGAGGAATCCTTCGATAAGGGGGATATCAGTGAGGAAAATGATGGATCGACGGTACCGTTGGAATGGTCGGAGGGGGGGGAGAGTAACGAAGAATGGGTGGTCGAAGAAAGTAAATTTGAGTTCGAGAATCAGAATCACGGAACAATGGTCCACGAAGATTAAAGGAAAAGGATCCCATCGGAAACGAACGGAAAAAATGTCGAAGTAGAGGAAAACGAAAGCTTACCGGAAATCTCTAAAATCTAGATGAAGGTGGTCGAAGATAGGCCGGAGTCGGCGTTACCGGCAGAAGAAAATGAGGAGACACAAGGCATTAATGAGGAGAATGACAGGTTGAGAATCCCAACGAAGATATTGGGAATGATCTTACACAGCCGCAATACCAGAAAAGCAATTCAAAATCTCAAAAAGGTTTTTTTTAAAAGGAGTCGATGATTATGGAAGATTCCATAAATGGGAATAAGTTGGATTGTTATGTGGCCCAATCAGATGTTGGGCTGGGAATTAGAATGGGTCAGGACGGTGACGGTAATGATGCAGAAACAGAAATGGGCCTCGCTAAAACAATTCACAAAAGTGGGTCCATATCAAAAGTGGACCTTGAGCTGGAAGGAAAATCGGATACTGCAAAAAAGCAAGGGTGGGCCTGAAACCCCAAAAAACATATCAACGAACTGCAGAAGAGGGAATCAAACTGTAACATTGAACGAGGGGGAGAATTCTGGAAAAAATCGTCGGAGTAATTTGATGAAAGGTCGAACGAAGGGACCGTTGTCAAGTAATGGTGATGCATCAAAAAACAAAAAGAGGGAGGGAATCATGTTTGGAAGAAGCATAATCGGTTTTCATAACTTCAAAAAATTGGCGAAGGAAAATTCAAGGAACAAAGGCAGATCGTCCAGGGTGAAAGGTTCGTTGAGAAGTAAAGATGGAGGATCGGTCTCGAAGGCCACGAGAGTTTCGATTGCTAACGAACTGAGGAGCACGGACAGTCGAGAGAACGTTGAGAAATTCAAGAACTTAATTCGGGTTAGATGGAAGCAGATTGGTAAGCAGACTACATCGTAGTCGGATGGAAGCATGTAGGACTAAACAATGTTGGGTAAGTATCGTTTAATTTCAACTTATCATGAAAATAGTGTCAATTAACATTAGGGTGCTAGGGTCGCTAAACAAGAAGCATTGGATAAAAGAAATATGTCGGAAGGAAAAATTATGTATGTTGATGGTGCAAGAAACAAAAAAGAAAAAATGTGTGGTCAGTGAGATTGAGAACATGTGGGAAACAAATGACATGGATTTCATATAGGAATCGGTAGTGGGAAATTCCGGGGAGGGGGGGGCTCGTTATTGTGTGGAGTAAGAGAACTTTTCAGTGTGAATGGGTCATTCAAGAGAAAAACTTCATTGCAGTGGTGGGTACGTGGGCTAACATTGATGGGTTGGTGGGGGTGTGAATGTTTATGGACCAAGAGAACAGAAAGCAAGAGCATTGCTATGGACTAAATTGAAAACTCTTTGCGAGAAGGAGGAGGTGAAGTGGGTCCTCGGAGGGGACTTCAATGAAGTACGTAACGCCAACGAAAGAATCAACTCTCTAATAAATCGCAAAGGTTCGGAGGACATCAATACTTTCATCTAAAGAGAAAAACTAATTGACGTACCGTTGGGGGGAACAAACTTCACTAAGGTGAGCGATGACGGGCAAAAATGGAGCAAATTGGATCGGTTTCTCGTGTCTCATAAATTTGTGTTCTCGTGGAAGAACTTGGGAGTAAAAGTCCTTGAAAGGAAATGGTTGGACCACTGGCCAATCATGATAAGTGACGCGTGGGCTGATTTTGGTCCAAAACCTTTCAAATTTTTCGATGTATGGATAAAGGATAAACGGATAGGTGATATTGTAAAAGAGGCGTGGGGTAAAAGTGTACTTTCCAACCGACCGAACTGCATCTTTCGAGACAAGTTAAAGATCATCAAAGGAGTGTTGAAAGATTGGAGTAGAGGTGAATGGGGTAATTTAGAAGAAGAATTGAAAGCAAAAAAACTAGAAGTCAAAAAGTGGGAAGAAGGGTGTATGAATGGGAATATGGACGAGACCGAACAATAAAGGGGTAGCTTCTAGATCAAAGTGGTTGGAATTAGAGGGGAAGAAATTGGAAATGATGAAACAAAAAGCAAAGGTTCGGTGGGCGAAAGACGGGGATGAAAATATATAATTCTTCCATGCGGCAATCAAAAATAGGGAGAGACGGAATGCTATTCGGGCCTTAACATAGATTCGGAATGGATGGAGGAATCGACAAAAATCAAGGAGTTTGTGTACGATCTCTATAAAGGCAAGTTATCCAACTCTTTGGTTGATTGACCATCATTGCAAATGGAAAATATAAAGAAGTTAGGAGAGGAGGAAGCAAATCAATTAATGCGGCGAGTCACGGATGAAGAAGTATGGAGTGCGATTATGGAGTGTGGAAGTAACAAGGCACCGGGCCCGGATGGCTTCACGATTGCTTTTATAAAAGCGTTTTGGGGAACGATAAAACCATATTTGTTGGTGGCAATCGATTGGGTCATGGAAAAAGGGTAACTGAGTAAAGGATGTAATGCTTCATTCATAACGTTGGTTCCGAAAGTGGAAAATCCAGTTGAACTAAACGACTACCGTCCAATTAGCTTAATTGGCATTTTCTACAAGATTGTGTCAAAAGTTTTAGCGGTTAGATTGAAATTCGTGATAAACAAGTTAATAACTATTAAGCAAAGCGCATTCGTGAAAGGGAGATTAATTGGAAACGTGGTGGTTTCCTTTTTGAAAAAATTGAGAAAGAGGGGATTAATTTTCAAAGTCGACTTTGAAAAAGCCTACGACTCGGTGGATTGGGGTTTTCTATTAGAGGTTATGGAAGCGATGGGGTTTCCGGTGAAGTGGAGAGGGTGGATAAAAATGTGCCTTTGTAAATCTAATGTTTTCGTACTTGTAAATGGGGCACCGAATAAGGAGTTCACTATGGAAAGAGGGCTTAGGCAAGGTGGCCCATTAGCACATTTCCAATTCCTTTTAGTGGCTGAAAGTTTACATCTATTGATGGTAGAGGTGGTGGGAAATGGCCTCTTCAAAGGCATTTCGGTGGGTCAAGATGAAATCCAAATATCGCACCTACAATATGCCGACAACGTGATTTTTTTCGGGGAATGGAAATTGGATAACATCAAGAACCTACTGAAGATTCTAAAATGCTTCCACCTTGTCTCGGGACTAAAAATAAACATGAGAAAAAGCAAAATTTTCGGTGTTGGTGTATCGAAAGTTGAAGTCCAATCTTGGGCTAGCTCTTTGGGGTGTGGGTGTGCAATGCTCCCGTTTAGTTACCTCGGTCTTCTAGTAGCGGCATCGATGTGGAAACTTGTTACGTGGAAACCAATAATTGAGAAGATGGAGAAAAAGCTTGCTTCATGGAAATTAAAGACGATGTCGTTTGGAGGAAGACTAACGTTGGTAAAATCGGTCCTAGGTAGCACATCGTTATATTTTTTTATCCTTATTTCAAGCTCCACTTGGTGTGTTAAACATCCTTGAGCGTTTGAGAAGGAATTTTTTTTTTTTGGGGGGGGGGTGAGGAAACATTATCAAAAAAGAAAACCGTTGTGTGGGTTAAATGGGAGTCGGTATTGGGGGGTTTTAAAAAGGGGGGTCTAAATGTTGGGGGGTTAAAATAAATGAATTGGGCTTTGTTGTGTAAGTGGTGGTGGAGCTTCTATTCGGAGAGGGAGTCGTTGTGGGTAAAGGTAGTCCAAAGTCTATACGGGTGGGACGGGGGTCTTGGGTCGGGTAATTATAGTGGTGTGGAAGTAAAGGGAGTTTGGAGAGAAATAGTGAAGGTGGGTAGAAAGCTACAAAATGTCGGTATAGACTTCGCGGGAGCATTAGTGAAAGAAATAGGGGATGGAGCAGACACTAGATTTTGGGGGGAGAGGTTGGCATCAAGTACAACCTTTAAAGAGAAGTTCCCAAGGTTGTATCAATTGGAAACTCGTCAAGATATATCGGTAAAGTGTAGAGGGGAGTGGTTAAGGGAAGAATGGAAGTGGAAGTGGGATTGGAGGCGGGTTCCGAGGGGGAGGGAAGTAGGTGAATTAGATTCCTTATTAAGGGAGCTTCAAGCAACTAATATTAGAAGGGATGTCAATGATAGGATAGGTTGGACGTGGGATCCCCAAGAGGGATTTTCGGTTAAAAAAATGAGGGAGATATTGGAGGATAAAAGATAGGATGGACCAAATGGTGTGTCGGAAACAAAATGGGTCTCGTTTATTGTAACATCCGGAATTTCAGGTAAGTTTAAGGCTTTGTTAATCTCCTGAATTTATGTGTTTAGCGAAGTAGAAACTCTTAAGATTAATTGCTATTTTATTTAAAATGGTTATTTGGTTTGGTTTGGAAGTTTTAGAACCATCCCTTGGAAACAGTGAGTTACGCGACTTACGCCGCGGGTTGAAGTCGCGGCACAAGCCGCGTAACCCACTGGATGTGCACATCTCAGAGCACACGGACGACTTACGCCGCGGGTTACAAGTCGCGACACAAGTCGTGGGGCGACCTGCAGGTCCCCAAAACCCCCAATCACCCGTTTTCTTCTCATTCATATCACCAAAAATCAGATCTAAACTGAGAAAGCTAGTGTTTGGGCGATTTCCTTCTCCTCTAAACCCTCTTATCATTTATTACAAAAGCTTGGTTGGTGAAATCATTTATTGGGCTTCCATCTACCTCAAGATCTCAAGATTTCAAGTCTTGATCACTTTCATCCAACTTTTAGGGTTTCATCTTTTCTAGGTTTTGGTCAAAAACCTAGATTTTGAGTTTACTAATCTTTTGTTAAAACTAGATACACATCATAATCTACTATCTGTTATCATCTTGCATCCTACTTGAAATGTTCATTGTATATGCTTAAGCATTTGGGGGATTTCTTTATGAGCCCACATTCATTTATGTCATGCTTGGAGATATCGGGATATACATATGAGTATTTTGTTATGGAAATGATATCTTATTTGGGACACCATTTTATGGGTCAAAACTACATGGTTAAATTTGTGGTTATATTGGTCTTGCTATGGGCGTAACATTAAATGGCTTGTAATATTGTACCCATGGTTGGTATGGATAATATTCTTAGTCATATTGTGCCTTGAGGCTAATTAATAAATTATGTTGGACGAACCAAGTCAGTAGACACTAGGAGGATGTGGTCTTGGGTGCCACCATGTGGGTATGTGCCTAGACCTCCACCATTCGGGGTAATGCCATGGTTGTAGTACTCGGATGTATCGGGCCTTTCGAATGTCACTCGTAGTAGTTGGCATCAAGGTATATCAGTTCTTTCGGTGGAACTTAATTGGTGCTATGGGTATCCCCCGTTGACTCCACATTTAATGAAATTTGGTTAACTGCTGATAAGAATTGTAAATGCTTTAACATGTTATTTCTTGTTCAACTCACTAGGCTTTTTGACCTAACGCTTGTTTGGTGTCGATGTGTACCTCATATTCTAGTGGCTCCGTTTCTAAGCTGACGTAGTTGCTTGGGGTGAGAGCTTGGGGAATTTGCGCTTGGACATATATTTTTGGAGAAGGCGTTTGGGTTTATAGATGACACCCTTTTTGTAATCTCTTTTATAGATATAGAAATTAAATTAGTTGGTTGTTATTTATTGTCCGTTCAATTACAACTATGATTAAACAGGTTTACATATGTTTCCCCATTTTTGGGAGGCTCTTGCTAAGACAATTTATATACCATTTCTCCTCTTTGGGAAAGTTTTTGTTATTCCTATAGTTAGGGTGTTACAAGTTGGTATCAGAGCTTTAGTTTAAGTGAACTAGGTATTGTTTTAGCATATCTAGACTAAAGCTTTAGACATTATTGCTTCACTGTCCACTTGGGGTAGAAATCCTAGGTGGGGAGAGTGTTAGGACTTACGGAATTATGCAAATAAAGAGTTGTAATGGTGGTAACAAGAATCCTTGTGTATGATTTGTTCATAATTTCACTTAGCTACTGCTATTATGAATATATTGTTACATAAGTATGCTTGCAAATGCCATTATTATGATAATTGAAATGTGTATTAGTACGTACAATGAGTTCAACTCACTTAGTCTTTTCTCAATCCTTTTGTCATTCATGTTTGGCAGTAAGTGATGGTAAACACTCGGAGCAGGTTACCGAATACGCCAAAGGGGTACGTGGAAGTGGAATCCACTGCTGACCAACCTCCTTTGGTCGAAACCTCCAGGGGACCTCCCATACCTACTATCTTGGGAGGACGACACGAGCATATCCCACGTACGAACATTGCAGCTAGCAATGCTATCTTGGAGGAGGTGACTATGGAGACCAGAATCAGAGACAGCATGATGTTGTCCATGAACTCGGCCATGGCCTAACAGCAAGAGTTCTTTATGAAGCTTCTGGAAGATTGAGATGCTAGTCACCGACAACCTGAGACAATGGCAGAGAATGTTGTTATGGGGTCGGGTGGTGGACCGGCTGTTGTGGTGACTGAAGATCAGGCAGAGAACGGAAGCAAAGGGAAAGCCAAGGGATGCATCTACAAAGATTTTCTTGCGTGCAACCCGAAGGAGTTTTCGGGCTCAGCAAATCCAGTCGTTTGTATGTATTGGCTGAAGGAAGTCGAGATGGCTTTTGAATCTAGTGAATGCGATGTCTCACAACGGGTGAAGTTCGCTTCTCAACTACTGAGGGGTGAGGCCTTAATCTGGTGGAATCTCACACGGTCCGCCCTCACTCCCGAAGTGTTGGCTAAGTTGACTTGGCCCATGTTCAAACAGAAAATCATGGACAAGTACTGCAGTGAGAGATCGTTGGACAAGCTGGAAAAAGAATTTAGAGGTTTGAGAAAAGGGGCTCTGTCTATCATCGACTACTCCAAGCTTTTCTTGGAAAAGCTAAATTTGGTGGGACATCTCGTCCCGGATGAGAGATCAAAGATCAAGGCTTATCAGCAAGGGCTGCCGGCCAGGATGAGGACGGCAGTAAGGAATGCTAGAAGGCTGACCCTTCAGGATGTGATTGAAGAGTCATATCTGATAGAAGATGATATGGAGGCAGAGAAAGATGAGAGAGTTGTTGTTGGAGAGAAGAGGAAGTGGGAAGGGTCGTCTGGGCCCATTCGTCAATCTAAGTCATTCGCGGGAGGAAGAGTTGGTGATAATCGTCATGAGGCACGATGGTGCCACAAGTGCAAAGTCAAGCACTCTGGCCCATGCGACCCAAAACCTCACTCGGGTTCTGTCGAGTGTGCCAAGTGCGGAAAGAAGGGCCACGCGATTCGAGATTGCCCTATCCGAGGCTCGGTATGTTTTGAGTGTCGGGAACCGGGACACATAAAGAAGGATTGTCCAAAGCTTGTGGGTAGTCACCGTGGAGGCTCTTTGGGGTCGATGGCAAGGGTCGAGCAACCGTCAAGGGCACCAAGCCGAGCCTTTCGGATGACTACCGAAGAGGCAAAAAAGACGGCCGATGTAGTTTCGGGTACGTTCCAAGTAAACTCCTTACCCGCTCGTGTATTATTTGATTGGGGAGCTACGTGTTCTTTTGTATCAGATTTATTCTGTAAGCAATTTGTCATCCCTATTAGTGTCCTTCCCGATGCACTAGTAGTAGAGGTAGTTAATGGGGATCGAGTGATCATTCGAGATTGTTATTGTGATTGCACTCTAGAGATTGATTGGAACCCTTTTGGAGTAGACTTACTACCTATGGCAATAGGTGGGTTCGACGTAGTCATAGGCATGGATTGGTTGACGAGGCATAAGGCTGACATCTTTTGCTCCAAAAAGATGATCCAAGTGCCTTTGCCGGGAAGTGGTGTAGTCACCATCTATGGGGAGAAAGGAAAGAGAAGTAACCCTATCATCTCCTCACTTAAGGCTCACAAATTTCTAGCGAAGGGTTACCATTCGTATCTGGATTACGTGGTGGACGCAAAGAAGGAGAAAAAGTCGGTGGAAGACGTGAGGATTGTGCAAGACTACTCGGACGTGTTTTCGGAAGATTTACCCGGGATACCGTCGGAACGCCATGTAGAGTTCCAAATCAACCTCACTCCGGGAGCGGCTCCGACAGCTCGTGCACCCTATCATTTGACTCCGACAAAAATGCGGGAGATGATGACGCAACTTCAAGAGCTGCTCGAGAAAGGATTCATTCGACCGAGATCGTCACCTTGGGGAGCTCCGGTCTTATTTGTAAAGAAGAAGGATGGGTCCATGCGGATGTGCATCGACTATCGAGAATTGAATAAGGTCACGGTGAAGAACAAGTATCCTCTACCACGCATTGACGATCTCTTCGATCAACTTCAAGGCGCGGGATGCTTTTCAAAGATCGATCTTAGATCCAATTATCATCAAGTCAGAGTGAAGAAGGAAGACATACCGAAGACGGCTTTTCGGACGAGACATGGTCATTACGAGTTTTTGGTGATGCCCTTTGGCTTGACCAATGCTCCGGCCGTATTCATGGATTTGATGAACCGCGTGTGTCGCCCTTTCCTGGACAAGTCCGTGATTGTCTTTATCGAAGACATCTTGATCTACTCGAGGGACGAAGTCGAGCATGAGGAACATTTGTGCGAAGTGTTAGAAGTTTTGCAAAAAGAGAAGTTGTATGCAAAGTTTTCAAAGTGCGAGTTTTGGCTCAAAGAAGTGCAGTTCTTGGGCCATGTGGTGTCTGAAGATGGGGTGAAGGTAGACCCAGCAAAGATAGAGGCGATGATGAGTTGGGAACCGCCAACGAATCCGACGTAAATCCAAAGTTTCTTGGGGTTGGCGGGTTACTATCGGTGTTTCATTCAGGATTTCTCCAAGATAGCTACGCCGCTCACCTTACTCACAAGAAAGAATGTCCAGTTTCTTTGGACCGATGACTAAGAGCAATCCTTTCATACGCTCAAGAAGAAGTTGTATGAAGCCCCTATCCTATCCCTACCCGAGGGATCTGATGACTTCGTGGTGTATAGTGATGCTTCCAAGATAGGTTTAGGGTGTGTGCTGATGCAACAGGGAAAAGTGATAGCGTATGCGTCATGATAACTAAAAGACCACGAGAAGAACTACCCGACTCATGACTTGGAATTGGTGTCAGTGGTCTTTGCTTTGAAGTTATGGCGACACTATTTGTATGCTACAAAGTGTACCCTTTTTACCGATCACAAGAGTCTTAAGTACATCTTCGATCAAAAGGAACTCAATATGCGACAAAGGAGGTGGCTTGAGTTGTTAAAGGACTATGATTGTGATTTTCTCTATCATCCCGGTAAAGCCAACGTGGTGGCAGATGCGTTGAGTCGAAGGAGTCATGAAGGCGGTGTTAAGTTATCCCTCACAAGAATTGATGTAGTATCGAGTATGTTGGAAAACATCAAGTCAAGTCAGATGGAAGCGCTCAAAGAAGAAAATCTCAAATCTGAAGTCATGGTGAAGCAAATTGGACTTTTGACGGAAGATGGTCGAGGACTTAAACTCTTCCAAGGGCGAATTTGGGTTCCAAAGTTTGGTGGAAATCGGGAGCTACTTCCCGAAGAAACGCATAAGTCAAAATATTCTATATATCCCGGTAGCACCAAGATGTATAGGGATTTAAAGTTGAACTATTGGTGGCCGGTGATGAAGCTGGAAGTGGCAAATTATGTGGAGAGGTGTGTCACTTGTCTGCAAGTAAAGGCGGAATACCAAAGACCGTACAGGAGCTTACAACCGTTGTCCATTCCCGAGTGGAAGTGGGACAACATCACCATGGATTTTGTGACAAAGCTACCAAAGACCTTGTGAGGTCATGATACTATTTGGGTGGTCGTGGATCGCTTGACCAAGTGTGCACATTTTCTTGCTATGCGAGAGACCTTGCTAATGGAAAAATTGGCTAAACTTTATATCAATGAGGTGATGTCGAGGCACGGAGTTCCGAAATCTATCGTGTCGGATCGGGATAGTCGGTTCACCTCAAATTTTTGGGCTAGCTTGCAGAAAGAGTTGGGCACTAGATTAAATCTGAGCACGGCTTACCATCCTCAAATAGATGGTCAAAGCGAGAGAACAATTCAAACGCTCGAAGACATGTTGAGATCGTGTGTCATAGATTTCGGTTGGAGTTGGGACTCGCACCTACTTCTGGTGGAGTTTGCTTATAATAACAGTTACCATTCTAGTATTGGAATAGCACCGTTCGAGGTGTTATATGGACGGAAGTGCAGAACCCCAATTTGTTGCCTTGAAGCGGGCGAGAAGCAATTCGCCGGACCGGAAATCGTTCAAGAGACGGCAGACAAAGTGAAAGAAATCCTAGAAGGATTGAAGGCGGATCAAGACCGACAGAAACGTTAAGCGGATAAGAAGAGAAGGTCGGTCGATTCCAAGTGGGAGATCATGTCATGTTGAAAGTATCTCCATGGAAGGGGATTATCCGTTTCGGGAAAAGCGGGAAGCTTAGTCCTCGTTTCCTTGGACCCTTTGTTATTTTGGAGAAAATTGGGCTTCAAGCGTACCGGTTGGATTTGCTACCGAAGATGGATGGAATACATCCTACATTTCACGTATGTTACCTTCAGAAATGCTTAGCCGAGGAGGAAAGTGTGATACCCTTAACGGAAATTCGAATAGATAATGGAAAACGTTGTGTGGAAGAACCGGAAGCAATTTTGGAATCGAAAGTGAAGAAGTTGCGGCATAAGGACGTAGTCATGGTCAAGGTCCAATGGAAGAACCATCGTGGTGCTAATGTCACTTGGGAGTACGAAGAGGACTTGAAGAAGCGTTATCCTCAATTGTTCATATAAATGTGATTTCGGGGACGAAATCCAAATAAGGTGGGGAGGATTGTAACATCCGGAATTTCAGGTAAGTTTAAGGCTTTGTTAATCTCCTGAATTTATGTGTTTAGTGAAGTAGAAACTCTTATGCTTAATTGCTATTTTGTTTAAAATGGTTATTTGGTTTGGTTTAGAAGTTTTAGAACCATCCCTTGGAAAAAGTGAGTTACGCGACTTACGTTGCGAGTTGAAGTCGCGGCACAAGCCGCGTAACCCACAGGATGTGCACATCTCAGAGCACATGGGTGACTTACGCCGCAGTTTACAAGCCGCGGCACAAGTCGCGGGGCGACCTGCAGGTCCCCAAAACCTCCAATCACCCGTTTTCTTCTCATTCATATCACCAAAAAACAGATCTAAACCGAGAAAGCTAGGGTTTGGGCGATTTCCTTCTCCTCTAAACCCTCTTATCATTTATTGCAAAAGCTTGGTTGGTGAAATCATTTATTGGGCTTCCATCTACCTCAAGATCTCAAGATTTCAAGTCTTGATCACTTTCATCCAACTTTTAGGGTTTCATCTTTTCTAGGTTTTGGTCAAAAACCTAGATTTTGAGTTTACTAATCTTTTGTTAAAACTAGATACACATCATAATCTACTACCTGTTATCATCTTGCATCCTACTTGAAATGTTCATTGTATATGCTTAAGTATTTGGGGGATTTCTTTATGAGCCCACTTTCATTTATGTCATGCTTGGAGACATCGGGATATGCATATGAGTATTTTGTTATGGAAATGATATCTTATTTGGGACTCCATTTTATGGGTCAAAAATACATGGTTAAATTTGTGGTTATATTGGTCTTGCTATGGGCGTAACATTAAATGGCTTGTAATATTGTACCCATGGTTGGTATGGATAATATTCTTGGTCATATTGTGCCTTGAGACTAATTAATAAACTATGTTGGACGAACCAAGTCAGTAGACACTAGGAGGATGTAGTCTTGAGTGCTACCGTATGGGTATGTGCTTAGATCTCCGCCATTCGGGGTAATGCCATGGTTATAGTCCTCGGATGTGCCGGGACTTTCGGATGTCACTCGTAGTAGTTGCCATCAAGGTATATCGGCTCTTTGGGTGAAACTTGATTGGTGCTATGGGTATCCCCCGTTGACTCCACATTTAATGAAATTTGGTTAACTGCTGATAAGAATTGTAAATGCTTTAACATGCTATTTCTTGTTCAACTCACTAGGCTTTTTGGCCTAACACTTGTTTGGTGTCGATGTGTATCTCAGATTCTAGTGGCGCCATTTCTAAGCTGACGTAGTTGCTTGGGGTGAGAGCTTGGGGAATTTGCGCTTGGACATATATTTTTGGAGAAGGCGTTTGGGTTTATAGATGACACCCTTTTTGTAATCTCTTTTCTAGATATAGAAATTAGATTAGTTGGTTGTTATTTATTGTCCGTTCAATTACAACTGTGATTAAACAAGTTTACATGTGTTTCCCCATTTTTGGGAGGCTCTTGCTAAGACAATTTATATACCATTTCTCCTTTTTGGGAAAGTTTTTGTTATCCCTATAGTTAAGGGTGTTACATTTATCCCTAAAAAGATAAGTGTGTTTTTGTGGAGAGTAAGACTAGGGAGGATACCAACTAGAGACGTTTTATACAAAATGGGAATAGAGTTGGATATTACCCTATGCCCAAGGCGCGGAAAAGAAATTGAGACGATCGATCATGCTTTGGTTAAGTGTGAAGAGGTAAGACTATTTTGGCTACAAACGGGAACTTGGTGGAACGCAAATTTTTCGATGGTTAATTCGGTCACAGAAGTGGTGGAGTTTGGTGATCATATGGACTTGAACGCAACGGCCTTGAAGCGGTGGACAATGGTAATGGGATGTCTTCTCTACTTTATTTGGTCACATCGAAATAAGGTGGTATTTGCGAAGGAGCAAGGTAAGATCTCGGATAACTTCTTCGTGGCGCAATTGCGAACTTTCGAGTGGATCAAATGGCGCAACCATGAGCTCGTATCGGATCTGGCTGCTTGGCTCTCGGACCCTCATTCGTAGCAGTTTTGGTTTGCGGCTCGGTGGGAGTTGCCTCGCTTTTTCGGTGTTGCACTGCTGGATCACAACTGAAGTGGGTGTTCGGTAAGTCCTGTTTCTGGACAGAGTTGTCGTGTTGTTGTGAAGGTGAGTGCAGACTGTTTTTGAAGTTGTTTGCTGCTATTTTGAGGGGTTGCTTCTCGCAAACCCGATCCTATTTTGTTCTTTTCCTTTTTGTTGCTGCAATTTTGGTTGTAAGGTGTTGTGTGTTTTTCGGTGCTCATGTAATTGTGGTGTTTTTGTGTTGTAAGGATTGTGTGTCCTTTGTTGTTTGGTGATAAAAATTTCCTTACTGTTCAAAAAAAAAATTAAGGTGCACCCGCTTAGATAAATTTGTAAGTCTGCAATTAACTGTTAAGATCACTTCATCCAACGATATAAAGGTATTCTCATCATAACTCTTATTTTAACATAATCTAACCTTTTATCAAAAAAGTTCTAACCAGTTCACCCAACTATAAACAAATCAAAGGAGGGAAACAACATTCAAATCGATGTTACTGAATCTGTATAAAATGATCATCTTCACTTTAGCCTCAAAACTGAAATTAAGTTTTCTTAAATAAACATTTATATAATATTAATGGTTTGATCAAAAAGATCAACTCATTTTAAATAAAATAATACTTTCACAACATTTCTCTCTTTTTGAAATATTTTTTTGTTAAAATTTGTTTAATTATTTATTAACAACATTCAAACTATTATGAAATATTTCAAAACTTGATTATAAGACAAATATTTTTAATAAAATATATATTAAATTAAATATTGTATAATTCATTCGTTCTAAAATAAATGTATATATTTCTATTTTAGTTTGTTTTCAAAATAAATGTCTATTTTTAAAAGTAAAATACCTACTTATCAATTTTACTTTAATTATGGGATAGAAAATTAAATTACTTCATTAATTTATTACTAGAAGCGTACGCGCGCAATGCAGCGAGATTCATCATGATTTTAATATTTTCTTTTATTTTTTGTTTTTTTGTCGATTTACAGTACGGTTTTGGATGGTTTTAAGAAAGTGATAACATTTTTTTTATAAATTTGTTTAATTTAGGTTTAATAATATAATGTTTTATATATAAAAAAAATAAGTATTTTGTTAGAATTAAATGATTATCTTATATATTTTAAATTAAGATGTTTATCCCGTTTTGATTATGTTTATCAGTTAGTTAATATTCTATATTTAAAATTTGATTTTTTAAGAAGTTGAAATGATGGGTGATTTTAGGGAGTTAAAATTGTTAGAGATAATGATTAAATAGTAGGAGATTTAGTTTTCTTTCTTTATTTAAGTTTTAAAAGAGTTTTTTATGTCATCTTTATAATATATAGTATAAATATAAATATAGATAGAATTAAATGATTATCTTGTATATTTTAAATTTTTTTATATTTAAATTAAGATGTTTATCCCGTTTTGATTATGTTTATCAGTTAGTTAAATTCTATATTTAAATTTTGGTTTTTTGGGAAGTTGAAATGATGAGTGATTTTAGAGAGTTAAAATTGTTAGAGATAATGATTAAAATGTTTTATATATAAAAAATAATATATTTTAAATTCTTTATATTTAAATTAAGATGTTTATCCCGTTTTGATTATGTTTATCAGTTAGTTAATATTCTATATTTAAATTTTGATTTTTTAGGAAGTTGAAATGATGAGTGATTTTAGGGGTTTAAAATTGTTAGAGATAATGATTAAATAGCAAAAGATTTAGTTTTCATTCTTTATTTAAGTTTTAAGTAATTAGCATTAAATAGCGGTACATTAAGCTTTAACAGTTGTTTTTAAGAGTTTTTTATGTCATCTTTATAATATAGTATAGATTAAGGACAAAAATGTCGTTTTATTAACTAAAAGAGTAATAATTACACATGTCTAAGACTATGGGGTTGTTGTTTTTTTTTTTTTAAACCTCTTAATGACTCTTAAGTCTGAATCATTCAAACCTTTTTACACACCACCTCTTATTAATCATAACTAAAATAAGACTTCAGACTTTAGACCTCTTAAAAAACAAACAACACCTATATGTTTTTTTCATTCTTAACCTATTTTTGGGTAACTATGGATTTTCAGTTCAGTTTACATGTACCGACTAATCTCTAAATAGTTACAAATTAAATAACGTGGAATTATTATAAATAAATATTTATTTTGGTAGGAAGAAAATAAAAAAACAAGAGTTGCGTGAAAGATTAGGTCAATTTTTGTGTCATCATCCTTACCCATAACTTAAACATTAAATTAATATATATTAGAAAAGTCAAACATTAACCAAACTATTTGTGTATAAATAACCATTTTGCTTTCTACAAACTTCAACACCAAATACCACCCTTTCAGAAATCAAGCTTACAAGATGTCATCAACATGTGAACAAGTTGAGCAAGGTATTATCATTTTTTTTGGAAGGGTGTTCTAGGCTATGTCTATACTAATCTATTGGCAAATTATGATTGTAAGACATCAGCCCTGATTAAACCTCAGTGGGTATAATTGTGGTGTACGTCTGGATTCAAACCCTGGACAGATGAGATATTCCATCACATCTCCCAGGGCCTTAACCAGTACGCCACAACCCTTGTGGTTATCCATATATTTTTCTATCAAATAAATCCTATATATATATATATATATATATATATATATATATACATAGACTTGGGATCACGTGAGACCTGTGACACCAAGAATTTACACTTGAACCTTCACAGCAAACTCTGTGAAGGTAAAAACCTTCACAGCAAAACACTGTGAAGGTTCGGATTTTTTTTACCTTCACAGTGTTTTGCTGTGAAGGTTCAAGTGTAAATTCTTGGTCTCACCGGTCTCACGAAAACAGGTTGGTCTCACGTGAACCCATCTCTATATGCATATATATATATATATATTATATATATATTTGCATTATAGGTCATGTTCAGGGGAAAATCTCAAAAAAAAAAATTGATGAACACCCTGATATCCCTTCATCTAAACAGTATGCATTTATGCAAACAAGTAATTTGTAACATGCACACGTGCATGTGCACACATGCATAAAAATAAAAAAATAAAAAACTTAATTTACTTGTATGCACAAGTGCATATCATCCAGATCAAATGCTACAAAGGTGTTCCTTAGTTTTTATTTTTTGCGAGGTTTTCCCTTAAACCTCTCTCTTGCATTATATATGTTTACATATGTATGTATATCTGAAACGTCGATGAAAAAAGTTATTATATGTACAAAGCCTCCAATAGTTGTAGTACTTATTACAAAACCATAACCACTAGGTGTTTGGCCTAGTGGTCACCTCTCTTCCGTAAACGCTTCTACCTGGGGTTCCCATACTAGGGTTCGAATCCGGGGGGAGACATGATGTCTTTTCTGGTGCAGGCTTGTAGAGGTAGGGCATGTAGGGTCTACAGAAGTGGGCCACGGGGCCTTGGGTCCCCGCCAATAAACCTTTTTTATTACAAAACCTTTTGACAAATTTGATCTGTTAATGTTATGTATTATTTAGCTTACGATGTTTTGTAATTCCTATCATGTGTTTGTAGGCAAAACTTCATGGCCGGAGCTTGTTGGGGAGACAGGAGAGTGTGCCGCAACCACAATAAAGAAGGAAAATCCATTGGTTACTACACGTATTATAGCAGTAGGAACCATCATTCCGATGATTTACATTTGTGATAGGGTTCTTATATGGATAAATGATGAGGGGATTACCGAAAGTACCCCTACGATTGGCTAACGGTCTCAAGTTTGAGATGTGGTTACAAAGTGTCGTAGTTTGGTTCATTTGTGTTGGCTACTAAAATAAAGATGAATGTGTTGTGTAACTATTGTAGTTTAATATTGTACTATAAATAAAGTTATCATCATCTTTGTCCACTTTGACTATTGAAAATATTGTTTTTAAATGTATTTAATCAACAATATATTTCATCTTCATTATCATATGAAATTTGTAACATATGAGGGCCATAATTCTTTCATTTTTTTCCCTTGGCTTTTAAATCCTCAGTTCTCATTAATTATCTTCAAAATTAAAGTTTCGTTAGAGTGTGTTTTATTTGTTGAATTGAAGTAGAGGGGTGTAAAATGTAATGTTTTTATTTCTTTATTTTGTTATGGGTTTTTTTGTGTTAAATGGGCTTTGGGCCTGTTAGGCTTAAGCCCTTGGTATATAATGTTTTGTTTAACGAGTTTCTAGGTTAACGGTCATTTAGAGGTTTACGCTTATCAGTTAAAATTCTCTCTGTAAACCTTTGAGCTTTATCAGTTAATCAATACATATGACCATAACTTGTGATTCATATTGATTGTTCTTCATCGTTTTATTCAATACACTTGCAAACTGGGATTCACAATTGGTATTAGAGCAAAGAGACGAAAATTTGATTCGAAAAAGGTAAAAAAAAAAAAATCACTCAATCGATCGACTTCTCTGATTGATTTGTGGGTTTATTTTTTTCTGTGAAATCGTTGAGTTTGGTTATTCCCAATATCTTTATTTGTATTAGATTAAGGATTTGGTAAATTTTCAAACTCTAATTCGCAGTATAAAAGTCTAATTTTGATCTTTTAATCGAGTTGGAATCTGATCTGTGTTCTTGATTTTTTTTCCTTAAAAATCCTTAATTTTTATTCAAAATCGATCAGGTTAAGTGTTATTTGTGGTCAAAAGTGGTTTAGGTTTGATTATTTTTCTCAGATCCGGTTTAGTTGAGTGTTTAATCGATTCAATTTGTTTGTGGATCGATTATTGAGCTACGACGTCGATAGGTAAACCACTACCCGAGACCCGCTTACCTCCCAAACCCTCAAAGCTCGCGTCCCTCCCAAACTAAGACCCAACACCCGCATCATCCCTTGAGACCCTCTCCTCTTTCACGCCCCTCATCAAGCCTAAACACTTCACCCACACCCGCTTACTTCCAATCCCTCACCCCCGATCCCCCAAGCCCAGTTACACCCAAGCCCTCATCCCTTCTAATCCCAAACCCAAGTCCCCCATCCCAAACCCAATTCGCTCCTCACACCTCTCAAACTAGTTCACTGATCATTGCTTCTTGTTATTACGACGTCGATACATCGAGCTCGGAGGAATTGATCTCGAATCGAATGAGTGTGGTAGCTTATAGGCAAATTTTAGACCAACAAGCTCCTGTGGTTCGGCTAACACCGGCATGACCTACCCAGGAAGCACAACCCGAGCGTCGTCAGGGTCCCAGAGTGAAACTTCTAAAAGTCTGGAACGTAGGGACTTCCGGACAGGGTGCAACGAGAGTAAAAATCGTGAAGGGTTCTGGCACGGGAGGTGTTGTGGACGACCAAACTACAGCTAGTAGAGTAAGACCAACCGAGCCTGATATTTCATCTACACTCCATGATGTACCGGTCTCAAACGAACCAACCATAGCCAGTACTGAGAGTAACGCATCACAGGGTCATAACTCATCGGGCTCTTCCTCATCCTCCACCGAATTGGACAACGACCACAACCAATTTCGTTTCGCACCTATTGGTCGTTGCCCATCTCCTATCTCCTCCACTCAACCCTCCCCCGAACCAAACTCACCATCCCATTCCTCTCCCTAAACCCAACTAGCCTCACCTACACCCATTTCTCCTACACTCACCTCACCTCAACCTACCTCTCCCACATCTTCAAACCACCCTACCCCTACACCTTCCCTTTCCCAAGCCAACTCTGGAGACATAAGGAGAGTGGAGGGAGTTTCAGTCAAAAATAAGAATGAAAATGAGAGAGTCTGTGTGAAGGAAAGACGAAGTAAGAGAAATCAGGGGCGCTCGAGCATCACAGCCAAATCGAGACGGGTAGCCACATATATTGTCAACTCCCATGTGTTGGGACGAGACAATGTAGAAGACGTGGTGGACCCAGCGGCGCAAGCACAAACCCCACCCGACCACTCAACCATCTCACAACAGATGGTTGTTTCAGATATTCATGGGGATATAGCACATATGCTACCTAGCTCTCACTTGGAGAGTCAAGGTATTGAACAAGATAGGCCCCAGCCCCGGCCATCGACTTCGTTTGAGCACATATTGAGTCTAGAGCCTATACAATTTAGGACACATACTGAGTCTATAGTTGCGAGCCTGTGTGGCCCAACCGGAACGGCTATAGTGACACCCATCAGTGGTGCTCCACGAGGATTGGCCAAAAGTCCTACGCCAGCTATGAACGTAGGCGGTACGACTTCAACAGTCGTTACCCCAACTGGAAGTCTATGTGACCCAGCTAACACCTCTTATCTTACACCGGAACTGTTGCAACAGGCTTTGCATGTTGTCAATAGATCCATCTCACGCCACTTTGATCAACAGCGCTGATGATCAGCTGAGGAGTTCCAACAAACTGTTCTCTGAATGCTGAAAGGCAAATCCCTAGTAGTTGAAGCTCCTCTTTCAGCACCGTGACCACCACCTCCTCCGCCAGTTCAGCAGCAACCGTCAACCTCCGAGCTCAAATCCATGCTATTAGCTGATCTTCTATCCCATGGTACACCTGAAGATGCAGGTCTGATAGCCATTCTTCGCCAATAGTCTGAGTCTCGTGCTTTCCAAGAAGAAGTCCGAGTAGGTTTCAGAAACCTCACTGCAAAGTTGAACTCTATTTCTATCGAGTTTCAGTCTTCGATATCTGCCCTTTCCAACAAGGTTAAGGTACTTGAGGATACTTGTTGCACTCAAGCCGGTTTATCTAAACGTATACATGAGGACCGTGATGATCCCGATCATCATGAGGGGGAGAAACGTCATCGCCTCAATGACACATCAGCAAGAACAGAGACCTCTCAGACAGATATTCAGCCGGGAAATGCACAGGAAAGACGACCAGAAGGGGCTCAGGACGCTGAATCAGTACATGATACAGAGATCAATGATGCACAGACAGAGGTCATTTCACAGTCGAGTAACCATAAAGCAGAATGCTCAGTCACAGAATTAATCGATTGTGAAGTAGATACAAACTCGGCCGTTGAGGTCAGAAATTATGATTTAACTGATCAATTTGTAGATATTGGTGAGTCAGCTGAACCGGTATCCGAAAGAGATTTAGTCATATTCCAAGAAGGAGTCAATGAATTGTGCACATTTGATGATGCAGAATGTATGCAACAAGGAGACTATGATTGCTTATTTGAGCATATGTGACTAGAGTTTCAATCTACTGAGGTACTTTCAGGCGTCATCCCTCTACGATCAGTTCCTTCTGTTCCACTAGATCTCCCCAATCTATATATGTCAGAAACTCCAGTTCATGAAGTTGTAAACGCTCAACCTAGTCCACCATTGAAATGGGAAATAGTAAGGATCAATGTTCCCTTTCTTGAAGAATCTTACAAAAGGATCTTTGCCCATTGGATCCGAACATATGATAAGGAATTTATCTATGGTATTGGGTCATTTGACAGACGTAAACAATTCGCCTATTGTTTCCTGAGAGAGAACAATAATAGACCAAGCACGGGCAAAACAAAACTTAGAATCAAATCTGTCGATGAAATTGGTACTGATCGCTCCGAAGAAAAAATATGGTATCCTACTTTTCTTGTTACTAGAGAAGATGGGACACAATGGAAACTCACAGAATTTGATTTTGAGGATCTTGAGCTACGATATTTTCAGTTTCTGCTACGTGACTTGAAGATTCGAACCATACGTCCTGGTGTAATTCAAGATGTTCTGACTGCCGTAAAGCGTTTCATGATGACCACGATGAAGTTAGCGTGTCTTGAAGACTTACAGATTGGTATTGAAAGTCATCAAGCCAAGATCAATCTATTCAAGCCTGATCTGAGACTACCAAGTAACTTTAAGGATGATCCAGCCTACAGAGTAATTGAAACTACGGAACTTGGCATGACGTATCCCAACAGGAAAGGTAAAATGCGCTACTTCAGATTTAGCCAGATTGCCAGATTTTGTGATGGTACTCTGTACATCCTTAGAAACAAACTTCGTGTTATGTTGTCTCAACACGTCAAAGGTCAGAATCTGTTGGATCCGAATTACAGAAATCTGGTGTCTAGAGCCTTGAATATGATCATTGAAAGACTTGAGTACATAAATTCAATAAGGATTTTCGAGATGCACTTTGGACTTCGAAAAGTGCATGTTCCGAACTGGAGAGACTACGAACTTCAATTCAAAGGGGGAGATTGTTAGGGTGTGTTTTATTTGTTGAATTGAAGTAAAGGGGTGCAAAATGTAATGTTTTTATTTCTTTATTTTGTTATGGGCTTTGGGCCTGTTATGCTTAAGCCCTTGGTATATAATGTTTTGTTTAACCTAGTTTCTAGGTTAATGGTCATTTAGAGGTTTACGCTTGTCAGTTAAAATTCTCTCTGTAAACCTTTGAGCTTTATCATTTAATCAATACATATGACCATAACTTGTGATTCATATTGATTGTTCTTCATCGCTTTATTCAATACACTTGCAAACTGGGATTCACAAGTTCCAATAAGGTGACATTTTCTGTATGTATGTCCACTACAGAATTTGTAACGTGATTTTCTTCTTGCTAATATTAATAAAGCAACAAACTATTATCGCATTGACGGTGCCAAATTTGAAATACCGAAACAAGATGCCACCACGATAGCATATATATTAGCCATTGCGATAAATTTGAAGTATAACAAACAATTTTGCCCATCACCAAAAATATCTCGATAGCCATAGAGAGCCCACCCTTGGTATAAACGAATTAGATTTTGAGTATCATCCTCGATACTGAGATATACCGTAAGACTAATAAATTGATTCAAGATCTCACTATCAAACCTCTATACCTAAAAAGGTAAATGATAGAGTTAATTAGTTGATTAGGGTCAAAATGTATTCGTTCTGAACCGTGTATACGCTCTTTGACACCAACTGCCAAGAAATGAATCAAAATGTAGATTTCAATATCTTTTCCACCAGGGTCCTTCTAACATATAATAAAGGTTTTTCTTGAATTTTTCACTATATAAACACATATTTGTTTTCTTTTGCTATAATGTATAATATATATATATATATATATATATATATATAAATATAAAGAATTGTTTACACTTATCCAATCAACATGTCATTCATTAATATATTGTTTCATCGAGATTCAATCCAAAAATCATGATGTTATATTCTTGTTCTAAAACGGACATTTTCAATCTCTTTTAAGTTGTGCTCTAGCTATTCTAGGTAAAGTTCATCCAAACGTAAGAATTGGATCTGAACCGTTGATCACTTTTAATCTCAATCACTCCCATGAATTGCAGCTTAGAAGGAAATTGATCTGGTGTATCTCGGTGCATATCACCCTAATGTGCATCAATTTCTCATCCAATGGTTGATAACCACTTCTCACGCTTCTCACCGTTAACTCAACTTCTCACCGGAACCCAACCCTGTAAGTGTAAGTGTATAACATATATGTATGTATGTGTTAGGAAAAATGTGTGTCTTCACAAAATTACAATGCTAGCAAAATGATTTCTAAGGTCCCAAACGAGTAAAATCCAAGTGCACAATTAACCCAACAACAAATGCGGATAACAATAATCTAGATGTTGTACAATAATTCTCTAACGTAGAATTATAAACCCACGAAATATAGATAATAACAAATACGGTATCATCTATAATTATAGCAAGTTCAAAACAAATAACACAGAGATTTAATGTGGTTCCACTATCGGTGTGATAGTGTACATCTACCAAAGAGAGAGAGAGAGCAATAATATTATTACCAACCGGGAGAGATTACAACGTGTTTACGAGATCCTTAGATCAACAAATCAGCTACCCAAAAGTTTCCTCTAAACATATATATATATATATATATATATATATATATATATATATAGAGAGAGAGAGAGAGAGAGAGAGAGAGTCAGGTTCAAACGAGAACAGTAACTATTTAAAAGAACACGAGAACTAACAAAATCATTAGTGATTTTACATTAACACACGAAGAAAGAACTTTGGCCGCGGCTTCAGTTCCGCGTGACTTTTTTGCACGTTAATGTAAAATCACTAATGATTTTGTTAGTTCTCGTGTTCTTTTTAATAGTTATTGTTGTCGTTTGATCTTCTTTTTATATATATATATGAACATATATTGTTAAACAAATGGAAACTCAAAACCAATTGAAGAAGAGAATATTGGATGCTTTGTTTTGCTTGTGTTCTACGCCTTCCATACATATACATATATGGATGACAAATGAGAATAAGACAAAAACATTTGACTTATCAAAAAAGGAAAAAGCGAAAGGCTATATGTAGCATGGAGACGTAGCATCACTTTCCCATGCAACAAATATGACAACCTTTATTTTTTCTCATCAGTTTCCCATGCAAATATGACAACCCTTTTTTTTTCTCCACCATATATTTAGTATCCTAACAAGACAAAACTCAAAAACTCTTCCAAATATGTGGTTCAAATTAAACCACACATTCATGCATCAAATACTTGTACATTGTGCTTGGTGAATTGCACAACAACAATAAAACTTATCTGATTTTAGTTTTTCAACACTCCACCATGATGTGCAAATCACCTGACGAAACCAAAGCACAAACCAATCCCCCGAACACGAACAAATAGTTGATAGACATTGACACGAGGTAACAGAATCCATTTTGACCGTGACGAGCTTCGGCTCGGCCATCACCCGTCAAAGCCAAAAGCAAAAAATCCTCAAGTGTGCAATCCCAACAAAACAAATGAGTTAAGCAACTCCAAAACACGTACCAAGTAATAACTCCCCAAAGATGTCGTTCTGTCACCTGTGGTAATACCTTCTCTCTCTCTCGCAAAGTACCCAATGGCACTAAAACAAATGGTGTTGGATCAAGTTTGAGCAATGCTAAAACTTAGTTGGCGGTAGAGACTTAGTGAACATATCAGTGGCATTATCGTCTGTCAGGACTTTTTTCAAATAGACGATCTTTGCTTCATGTAATCTTACAAGATATGCATCACGCACATTTATGTGCTTTGTCTGAGAACTGAAAGCCAAATTAGTAGCCAAATGGATGGCACTTTGATTATCGCAGAAAATGCGAACGGAATGTTGCTTGAAGCCTAATCCATTCATTAATTCTTTTAAATGGACCGCTTCCTTTGCAGACTCAACCGCCGCAACAAGTTCGGCTTTTGTGGTCGACAATGCAATGATGGACTGTAAACATAATCTCCAACTGACGGTTGTTCCACCGAATGTAAATACATAATCGGATGTGGATCTCCAACCTACTCGATCACCTGCATAGTCAGAATCACAAAATCTAACAATTTCACAGTCATTGTGCAAACTAAATATAAGACCATGTGTCTCGGTTCCCTTCAAATATCGGAATGCCATTTTAACGACTGCCCAATGTAATCGACCCGAATTCACGAGAAACCGACTCACCACTCCGACACAATGTGCGAGATCGGGACGAGTGCACACCATGGCGTACATGAGACTCCCGACCGCACTAGCATATGGAACTTTTGACATTTCGACCTTTCCCTTGTCGTCCTTCGGACAATCTTCACTTGTAATCTTGACGTGCTTTGGTAGCGGAGTGCTAGACGTTTTGGCACCATCAAGATTGAACCGTTTCAATATCTTTTGAATATACTAAGTGTTCGAGACTTTCTATCCCATACGGTTTGCATGCCCAAAATCTTCTGCGCCGCGCCAAGATCCTTCATTTCAAATTCTGACTTCAAATTATCTTTCAGAAGTTTGATCTCTGACCGGTCCTGCAGGCCATAAGCATGTCATATACATAAAGAAGTAAGTAAGTGAAAACGCCACCGCTTTGTCTATGATAGACACAAGCGTCCTTTTCACTTCGCTCAAATCCCAGATTAAGCATGAACAAATCAAACTTCTTATACCACTAACGAGGCGATTGTTTAAGTCCATAGAGGGATTTCTTGAGCCTACATACTAATTCTGGTTTGCTTTCGGAAACAAAACTATCAGGTTTCTTCATATAGATAGTTTCCTCCAAGTCTCCGTGTAGGAAGGCGGTCTTCACATCTAAGTGTTCTAGCTCCAAATCGTGAATAGCTACGATCGCTAAAAGAACACGTATTGATGTATGACATACAACGGGAGCAAAAATATCGTCATACTCGATACCATTCCGTTGTGCAAAACCTTTAGCAACAAGGCGAGCCTTGTACCGATTATCATCTTTGACTTTGAAAACACACTTGCAACCAATAGCACGGATGTCATTCGGCAATGGACATAAATCCCAAGTGTTGTTCTTCGAGAGAGCTTCCATCTCTTCTTGCATGGCTCCAAGCCATTTCGAACTGTGGGTCGAGGACAACGCCTCCTTTATATCAAGCGGCTCATCTTTCCCTACATGCAAAGCAAACACTAGCTGATCTGTGAAACTCATGTTAGCAAAATCCCAATCTCCATATCTGTTAGGCGAACGAATAGTCCTTTTGACTATGTATGGTAGGTGCAATAACTGGGATTGTATCGCCATCGTCTCCACTATCATTCAAAATCTCTTCTTCAAAATCACTAGTAGAAGTCACTGGCGGAATTACTTCTTCAACATTAACGTGTGATTCTGAGCTAATATCAGGAGTGGATGAACTGGGAATACAAGAACTGTCTACTGTCTCCACATCATCGGTAGTAGTAGTAGTGACTTTCGGATCTTGGGAGGACTGAGGATCTTGTGACTTCAACATGACTGATTCATCAAATGTGACATGTCGAGAATTAATCACTTTATGAGTCAAGGGGTTCCAAATTCGGTAACCCTTGATACCATCTTTATAGCCGAGCAAGAATCCTTCAGTGGCTTTAGGATTTAGCTTGTCCTGTCCTGAAACATGAAAATAAACAGGACAACCAAATACACGTATGTATTTCAGACAGATGTTTCTTTTACTTCTCCAAACCTCTTCCGGAATCTTTCCCCCGATGGACGAACAAGGTAACTTATTAATAATGTGCACCGCAGTGTAAAGTGCTTCAGCCTAGAAAGATTTAGGGAATCCCAATGTCGACAACATACATCGGACTTTTTCAAGCAAAGTCCTATTCATCCGCTCGGCAACCCCATTAGATTGAAGGTCGCCAGGTGTGGTGTAGTGACGGTGGTCGCCAGGTGTCTTTGAAGTTACCACTAGAAAATTCTCCACCGTTGTCAGATCTCAGCACTTTCAACTTCTTGCCAGTCTCGACCTCTACTCATGCCAACCATGTCTTGAACGTATCGAAGACATCTGACTTTAACTTCAACACATACACCCAAAGCTTATGTGAGAAATCATCAATAAACGAAACAAAGTATTTACCTCCACTGAGAGATGGAGTATTGGATGGTCCCCAAACGTCTGTATGAACATAATCAAGGATTCCTTTAGCGTTGGGTTTTTCAACACCAAAAGAAACACGCGTCTGCTGTTCTTTTGACACATCGCAAACAAAAATCCAGGCTAGCAGGTACGACGACTTTGATGAGTTTTCGCTTGCGCAAAATCTCCAAGTTCTTCTCGGATGTGTGGCCCAAACGAATATTCCATAAGCGAGCAACATAGAGATTCTTTGAATTTTCGGCCACACACGATTCAGAAGAAATAGTTTCGCAAATCAAGTGGAAAAGATTATTTTCTGCCCGTTCTCCTTTCATTACGATAATACTCCATTGGGAGATGCGCAAACTCCAGTCGTCAATCCGAATCTTGCAACCCAGTTTGGACAATTATCCAACAGAGATCAAGTAACGAGTCATGGATGGAAAAAATTTGACATTATTCAATGTCCGAATTTGTAACACCCGTAATTTTCGGTAAGTAAGGATCACCCGGACCTCCTTGCGTCTTGTAAGTGGTGGGATTCACGTTAGGAAAACATTATTCAAAACCCCCAAGAGTGTCGAAGGTCTTGGTGTCGAAAAAGGTCAAATTTCGGAGCTCGGGGGAGGCTGGGCGATAGTGCCTGCGACAGTGACAAGTGTCATTGTTGCCGTGTCTAGGTCACAGGGGTGGTACCACCCGCGGTACACTCTCAGCGAGAGTGCCCTAGGCACAATCGCCGACGGCCCCTATTCCCTTTAAAACTCGATTTTTGAGCATCCCCTTCTCATTCTTTTAAGCCCTTTCACCCTCTTCTCTCCAAAATCGACCCTCAAACCCTAACATCAGATTTTATGCATTCAAGACACCAAATCTAATGTGTTCCAAGTGTTTCTCCACCACCCAACATAGATTGGAAGCTAGGGTCAAGAAGCTCCATCTTCATCTTGATCCTCAAACTCTATTTTAGGGTTTTCTAAGTTTTCGTCAAAACCTATGTGGTAAGTGTATCTTCCCCATTTCTATTTTAGTGTTTGTATGAGTAAAAGGTTTGATTTTCTTTGTGTTATGGAACGTTTTGAATGATTAAAGAGTATAAACCCATTTGGAAACCAGTTGTCCCAATTTAAATTGCATTGGAATCTACACATATATTTTGGAGTGTGTTTGCATGACGTGGGTCGTTTACATTATTAATTTGGGGACTGTTAATCGTTGGCCAAAAAGGGGTTTTGAGCATTTTAGCTCGGTGTTGACTTAAAAGAGTCTTGGGGACACTTGTCCGGTTTTAATGGATCGATGTAAAGTTGGTTATGGTTTACACACTACTACACCGTGTTGCATATTGATGTTTATTACATGATCAAGTGCGTTGGTCATTCCTGTGTAGTCATGTAATGTTAGACTGTGTTGCATTGGATCCATAGGCACGTAAGTCAGTCTATTTTGGATGGTCAATTGAGTATTTCGGGGTTAAACTCCGGTACTCATGTTTTATGACCGGAAACTTTACAAGTAATCACTAGGAGGGTTGAGTCTGGTGGTGCTACCGAGCAGGTAGGCATTAGGACCTCCGCCGCTTGAAGTAATGCCTGAGAGGTAGTCTTTAAGTGTGTCGGGTCTTCGGGATGGAGTTCTTTAAAATGTTCATCAAGGTCAACTAACTTGTGGTGAAACGTGTTAAAGAAATCGTAGGGACACTTGGGCTCGTTATGCCATGAGGTGTCATGCGACTAACGTTGTAAGAGTGGCATACTTTTGTGTTCCTCTACTCTCAACGGATACGGGTCTCCCCCGTCGTCGGCCAACTGTATTTTATAGGTTGACGTCTTACTTTATTATCATTGGTCTTATGTGGTCGACAGTGAATGAGGACCTTAATATTGGACCTTCCTCCACGTATATTAAGGTTTGAATGAAGTATGTCATCCCCATGTTTCGATATTTGGTTTCCTTTCGCTTATGGTCGCATAAGTATTATATGGATTTTGACAATGAATTATGGCTTGGGTATTTTGCCCCACCCGCGTTTGGGTGTTTTGGAGGTAACACTTCATCTACGTTTCTTAAATGGGGGTCAATTCATGTTATCGACTCGAGTACGTTTGAGTTGCACCATTTTATAAAGAATGTTTGAAACGAGGTGTCCATCTTTGAAAATGCATGGTATTGGAAAAGAGTCGTTTCCACGTTTTAAAGTACATTCTTTGAAAGGTCATGATTTTAAGTGAAGTTCATTCTTTTAAAGATATATTTACTCATGTAAAACTCTTGAACTCACTAGGCGTTAGCCTAACCTTTTTATTTGTCGGCATGTGCAACAGGTTCCGATTGAGAATAGTTCTAGTATTTCAGTGAAGGGAGGAGTGCCTTTTGTGCGCCCGAGGAGTGAGTAGCTTGTTGAAGTCTTCCGCATTAGGTTATGGAGAGCAGCTTGTATTTGGGTTAAGTGACACCCGACTTCAATTTAGTTGTACATATTATTGGAGTTTATAATTGTCAAGGCTAATTATAGAATTCGTAGTTGAGGCATATAGAGTTTTGGATCGTAAGAGGAAGTTTCATCCCTTACTTGATGTTATGTTTAAAAATTTTAATTAGTTGCTCTTACCAAATTCGAGGGTGTTACAGAATACACCCGTCGAACATCTTGATCTGCATAGTACCGATACCCTTAGTAACACACGAAGTACTATTTCCCATATAAATACTGTTACCTTCAACTTTTTCGAAGGTAGAGAAACAGTCTCGGAATGGTGTCATATGACAAGATGCACCGGTATTTAACACCCATCGCCTGTCACCTTGCGATGGTGTAATTGTAGCAGAGAAATCATTTTGCTCCTCTTCGGCTGCAACAACTGATGATTCGGCATTGTCCTTGTCTTTCTTTTTAAGACTCGGATAATATTTCACCCAATGACCTGGCTTGTGGCAATAGTTACAGTTTCCACGTATCTTTGATTTCCCACGAGAGCCAGGCCGACGGGACTGAGAGTGCCCACGATTTCTTCCTCTTGTAGATTGCTGATCGTCTCGGTTTCTGTCAGCAAACAGGCCTTGACTATAATTGTTCTTCCTCTGATGGTTACCGATCCTCATCTGAATTCTTTGATCTTTAGAAATCATTCATGTTTTCACATCAGACAAAGAAAGAGTTTCTCTTTCATATATAAATTGTTAGTGAATTGGGAATATTTCTCGGCAAGTGAATACAACAGGATCATTGCAAGTGCTTCTTCATCTTTAGCAAGAAGCGCATCCGTTGCTTTCAACTTCATGATGATATCTTCAAATTCGGTCATGTGAGCTTTAATGGTTGTGCCTTCCTTCATTTTGAAGAAGAGACACGACCGCATCAGTAACAATCTGTTGGTCAAAGTTTTCTTGAGATATAAATTCTCAAGATTGCTCCAAATACCTGTAGCTGTCTTTTCATACACAATTTCAGATATAACATTTTCTCCCATAGCCATCTGCAAAGTAGTAAATGCTCATGCTTCCATTTCTTTAGCCTTAAGTTCAGACATGTTATGGTCTAACTCGTCTTTAGCAAATACTGCGAAATGGAATCCATTTTTCCTAGGTGCAACAAATGTTGTGAACTGCCATTTACCAAAGTCACCGTCCCCATTCCAAGTCTGTATACGAATCCCAGCCCCGGACAAATTAAATGTACCTTCTTGGTACTGTTTTTGGATCTGGTTTGAGTAACCGACACCAAATGGGTTTTCTACTTCATCCATAGAGAAAAAAAAACGTGCAATCTAGTTTATGTATATTTTCTACACAAACACAAATCTAGATCCGAAGCTCTGATACCAATTGTTAGGAAAAATGTGTGTCTTCACAAAATTACAATGTTAGCAAAATGATTTTTAAGGTCCCAAACGAGTAGAAATCTAAGTGCGCAATTAACCCAACAACAAATGCAGATAACAATAATCTAGATGTTGTACAATAATTCTCTAACGTAGAATTATAAACCCACAAAATATAGATAATAACAAATACGGTATCATCTATAATTATAGCAAGTTCAAAACAAATAACACCGAGATTTAACATGGTTCCACTATCGGTGTGATAGTGTATATCCATCAAAGAGAGAGAGAGCAAGAATATTATTACCAATCGGGAGAGATTACAACGTGTTTAAGAGATCCTGAGATCAACAAATCAGCTACCCAAAAGTTTCCTCTAAACATATAGAGTAAACTACGATTTTCGTCCTTATGGTTTGATGTTTATAACGATTTTTGTCCCTAGTTTTTAAAAATTGCTTTTTTGTCCCTATGGTTTATACTTTGTTTCTTTTTCCGTCCCTCGTACTAACTCCATCAAAACAAGTATATTTTAGTCTTTTTACTATTTTATTTTATTTTACATTAAAAAAATAATAACAATATATTTTATCTTGTACCTTTAGTCCTTTCCAGTCTTCCACATTTCTGATGAACTAGAACCACCCCCATCATCTATTAATGGCGCCAACTTCTCCTCCATCTCAAAATTGAAGCTTATAGTTCAAAAACAAAACTTATCCAGATTCTTGACCATAAGCTTCAAGCTCAAAATCAGTACATTTGCAAATGACTTGTATCCCCCTCTGTCGGATCATCTAGCTCAGACCAACAAAACCCATATCAAAATTTGACCATTTTCTCCGTTTCCCTTTGGGATGGTGGAAGATGAAGATGAAGATGTAGACCAGTAGATGATTGGAAAAAAAGGAAGATGTTGATGGTTGGAAGATGGAGATGGAGATGGCGGTGGTGGGGGAAGATGAAGATGAAACCCACCTGCAAAAATGATGATGGAAAAAAAAACCCACCTGCAAAAATGATGGATGGAAAAAACCCCACTTGCAAAATTCTGAAACAACCTATCAAAACCTTCATTTTCTTATCATCTAACCAAAAAATCTAAAAGAATAAAGAACACAAAAATATTTGAATCAAGAAAATGCGAAGAACACTATGCAAATCATAATACTGATAAAGAAACTTGAGGACGACAATTGTGTCTGAATTTATTCGTATAATTATTATCATCTGACTTTTTGCTTCCGTCGATCATCATGTCTGACGAATCAGTTAACCATGACGCCCCCAGAACCGAAGAGTACGACCACACCACCACCGCCGTGAAGGCGGAGTCGTAGACCGTCGAGAAGAAGGATCGTGGGTTGTTTGATTTCTTGGGAAAGAAGAAGTCGGAAGAAGAAAACAAGTGCGAAGAGACGGTGATCTCATTGGAGTTTGAACAGAAAGTTGATGTTCCTGACCTGAACCCATATCCGACGGAGCAGCTGAAGGAGAATATAGAAGAACGCAAAGAAAGGAAAGAAGAAGAGGAAATGATCAAGAAACTTGAGGACGATAATTGTGTCCTAATCGAGAAATACGAAGAAGTGGCGGCACCACCACCACCGCACACCGATGTCGGCCACCACACTCCCACCGATGTCATCCACCATACTCCCACTGAACTCAAAGATTGATCCTTATAAAATCAATAGAGAGCAGGAGATGGACGGGCCGACGGGGAAGATCTGGAGAGGGGTTGCTGAGAAGTATGGGATGCAAGTCGTCGGGAAGGTGGGAGGGGAGGGGACGAATGCACAAAGAGAGAGAGAGAGAGAGAGAGAGAGAGAGAGAGAGAGAGAGAGAGAGGTTGGTGTTTATTGACTTACTGTTTTGATGATAAAATCAAGTGGTTACTTAGCTGTTCATCTCTTTGTGGATCTACTGCAACATGCAAACTACCAAGTGAAACATATTGGAATGTGTTGGGGTAGAAGACCACCTGTATATTATATATATATAATAATTTATATCTTATATGTTTTCAAAATTAAATGAAAAGTTAATAAAAGGTTAAAAAGACAAAAATAGCCATAACTTAATAAACTTTTTTAACGGCTTTAGTCTTAAGGACGAAAAGGGCAATATAAAGGAAGCAATGAGGACCAAAAAAAATATTTTTTAAAGATCAAGGACGAAAATCGTTACAAATAACAAACCACCAGGACGAAAATTGTAGTTTACTCAAACATATATATGTGAATATATATTGTTAAACAAATGAAAACTCAAAACCAAAGGAAGAAGAGAATACTGGATACTTTGTTTTGCTTGTGTTCTACGCCTAACATACATACATATATATATATATGGATGACAAATGAGAATAAGACAAAAACATTTGACTTATCAAAAAAGGAAAAAGCAAAAGGAAAAAATGTACCATGGAGACGTAGCATCACTTTCCCATGCAACAAATATCACAACCTTTATGTTTTTCTCATCAGTTTCCTATGCAAATATGACAACCCTTTTTTTTCTCCACCATATATTTAGTCTCCTAATAAGACAAAACTCAAAACTCTTCCAAATATGTGGTTTAAATTAAACCACACATTCATGCATCAAACACTTGTATATTGTACTTGGTGAATTGCACAACAACAATAAAACTTATCTGATTTAAGTTTTTCAACGTATATATGGGTTTCTATGCGTGGTAATGACAACAAAATCAACAGTAACATATATATATCATCCTTTAAATTTTAATAGATGGAAGTAACGACTTTTATGGTAAGAAATTTCTTCTGATAATGGAAGTAACGACAAAAACAAGCATATGAATGTTTATATCAATAAACAAAACCCCAAGATTTTATATATAAGAACAAAGACAAACATCAAACATTTTTATTACAATGAAATTGCAAGAAGATGAATCTTAATTATAAATACATACACTTTGTTATTTTAAGTTACAAACTTAATTATATTAAACAAGTACACGAAAATATGATGGTTGGTAACGTTTTTTTTTACTAGCCAACTGTAGGGGTAAGGACGATGATTCCATTCTCATTTACCCATATAAGAACCCTATCACAGATATATATCTCAAGAATGATCGTTCCTTCTGCAATAATTTGTGCATTAACCAGCGAATTTTCTCTTTGTATAGTGGCTATGGAGCATTCTCCTTCCTCCCCAACTAGCTCCGGCCATGAAGTTTTGCCTACAAAAGCAATAAATCCCAATTTAATAGTGTGAGGTGTGACGTGGCGGAGAGGTCAAACCCTCAAGCCTTGGGAGCTACGTGAGATTACAACGTTTTTCAAGACCTGCGTGACTTATGCTGACAAATCTGCAGATATCACACACACACACACACACACACACACATATATATATATATATATATATATAATTATAGGGGCAGGTTTAAACGATAAGCTAAACATTTTGCGAAAAGGTGAGAAATATTTAATCATATATAATACACAAACTTAATCATATATGATTAAACACATGTTATAATGACAATACATAGACGTTTAATCATATATGATTAAACACACCCACAGATCGTGTAATCATATATGATATCACACTTCTTGTCTTCTCTCAAAGTGTTCAACTTCTGGTATGATTCTTCCTCTATAATTATATATGTACATATATACACTCACATATGTTTTCTATTATTACTTAATAGATCAATGATTTTAAAAAATTTAAATTAGGTTATATATACTAAAATCGAAAAAGTAACGACACTAAAATGGTAAAAATAAATAAAATTTCGCGTTACAAAAACTGCATAATAGGACAAGGTGGGTTACGAGGTTAACTTAATTAGCATCAAAAATAAATAAAATTTCGCGTTACAAAAACTGCAAACTCTCAATCTTAAAAAAATCGATATTCTTGTATTTAGTTTTTTCTTTTTGAACGGCAAGTTAACACACGCACACGTTCTCGGGGTATCCGGGCTCCAAGTTAAGGGTGTCACCCGACTAATCCCCGTCGACCATGCCTAGCCCAATTAAGGGTACCACTAAGTGGCAGACCCATGATCTGGATATCACAACATGCTCACCACGGGGTTCGAACCCGGGTAGTCAGGGATACCATCCACTGACCCCTCCAGGATGTTACCAAACCACTGGGCTACAACATAAAGGAATCTTGTATTTAGTTTTAGTAGAAAACTAACAATTGATTCAAAATGTACAATAAATATGAAAAGAGTCTGAAAAATAAATAAATAAGGGTACCTTGCTGGACTTGTTCACATATTGAAGCCATCTCGTTTTCGATATAGATGTGTTTGTGGTGGGTTTTTATGGTTTTTTTGGATTGAAGTGTAAAAAGGGTTATTTATAGGGAGTTTTTTTTTTTTTTTTTTTAATTTCTTTTTATTTATTTGATTATTATTTTTGGATAAGAATGTTGACTCGAAATTAAAGGTTACCTAATTATCTTTTTATTTAAAAAAAGAAAATAATCAGTTGGCATGCGGCTGTTCAAGAAGGAAAACCACCTACACAACTTGGACTTCGTATGCAAGTATTGATCGAGTTCTTTGAATTAATTGTCGTAAATATACGATGTCCATACATGACAGATTCAAGGAATCACATGATCAGGACATATCTTGGAGTATTAAACAAATCCAACGTTGAATAAAACATCTGATCGGACCTTACACGACTTTGGGTTATCAAAAATGCTTAGTAAGACTAATTAAGACACCGTTAACAATATCGTAATACGAATAATCCAATAAAATTAGCAAGCATTTTAAAAGAAAATGCCTGACTTAAATATTAAAATAACCCAAAAATTGGGAAAAAAATCACTAAAATGGCTAAGAATTACGACAACAAAAACGGTGAGCAGCTAGTTATAGGAAGAAGGTTGGGGATAGCTATAGGAGAAGGTTGACGACAACAACAAGAGAAAATCGGGTTAAATACAAGAGCTAAGGTGTAAAAAAACAATTATATGGTAAATATTAAGGGCGCGTTTGGTTTACGGGATTGGAATGAATTTGGAGGGATTTGGATTTTCAAATTCATTCCAGTCAGTGATGTGTTTGTGTACTAATATATGTACCAGATATATACGTGTTTGTATGCACGTATCTACTCATAGATGTGTTTGTGTACTAATATATGTACCAGATATACATTTCATGAGTTATTAATGCCCAATAACACTAGTGGTGACTTATTACGTTCTTGTGTGCATGTATCAACAAGTTGAATCGGTTTAACCCAATAGAACCATCAAAGCCCAATAAAGCCCATTACGAGCATTGTTGACTTATTAAGGCCCAATATAACCTATTAAAACCCAATTGAACCGATTTAAGCCCATTTGAATCAGTTTAAGCCCAACACCAGTGGTGTGCAATCAGTTTGATAATAAACTAAACCACCATAGCCCAATACGAACCACGTACTAAGACACAAAAAAAACCCTGTAAAGCTCAATTAGATATAAATAAGAATAAACGGAGATGAGTTTTGAAAAACAAATACACAAAAACGTAAAAAAAAATTACAAACCACTACAAAGTTCATTAAATTAATTTCCGTTAGAAATAACTTGGAATTTTAATTAAATTTTAAAATAACCATTACTCTAAAAAAAGATTTTTAAAATAAGAATTTTTTTTGGAATTTTTAAACCCATAGAAAAGGTTTTAAAATAATTTAATTTTAAATTAAATTATTTTCCGTCGGAAATCCGTCGAAAAATAATTTGAATTTTTAAATTAACTCATATTTATAGAAATGGTTTTAGAATAAGATTTTTTTTTGAAAAATTCAAATTATTTTCCGACGGAAAATAATTTGAATTTTTAAATTAACTCATATTTATAGAAATGGTTTTAAAATAAGATTTTTTTTTTGAAAAATTCAAATTATTTTCTGACGGATTTCCGACGGAAAATAATTTGAATTTTAAATTTTTAAAATTAACTCATATTTATAGAAATGGTTTTAAAATAATTTTTTTTTTGAAAAATTCAAATTATTTTCCGACGGATTTCCGACGGAAAATAATTTAATTTAAAATTAAATTATTTTCCGTCGGAAAATAATTTGAATTTTGAAATTAACTCATATTTATAGAAATGGTTTTAAAATAAGGTTTTTTTTGAAAAATTCAAATTATTTTCCGACGGATTTCCGACGGAAAATAATTTAATTTTAAATTAAATTATTTTCCGTCGTAAATCCGTCGGAAAATAATTTGAATTTTTAAATTTTTAAAATTAACTCATATTTATAGAAATGGTTTTAAATTAAGATTTTTTTTTGAAAAATTTAAATTATTTTCCGTTGGAAATCCGTCGGAAATTAATTCGATGTTTTTAATTTTTTTATATCTTAACCATTTAATGTAAGAAAATGTTTTAAAATAATTTTTTTTTAAAAATCGAATTAATTTCCGACGGATTTCCGACGGAAATTAATTTAATTTTAAATTAAATTGTTTCCGGCGGAAATCCGTCGGAAATTAATTAAAAATAATTTTATTTTTTTCTAATTTGCTTGTTTAGTTACTAATTTATTTAATTAAGTATTTTAATTTCAATTAAACAAATATTTGTGACGGATTTGTGGCGGATTTGTGACGGATATTTTATCCGTCACAAATCCGCCACAAATCCGCCACAAATTTTAAAGAGAATATAAGTATTTATTTTTCGTAAAATTTCAGTGGCGGATTTGTGGCGGATTTCCGACGGATTTAAGGTGATGTTGACTATTTTTGACTTTTTTGAAATCCGTCGGAAATTTTTCCGACGGAAAATCCGTCGGAAACGTCCGTCGGTGATAGTGATTTTTCTAGTAGTGAATCCTGTATTTGGTTTGCAGGAATGAAATTTGTTGACCGGATTTGAAATCCTTTGACCTTTTTAAAATCCTTTACCTAATCGATTTGAAATTCCTTTGCAATAGGTTGGGATTTCAAATCCCCACAAATCCAAATCCCTGCAAATCCAAATCCTTACTTGAAATCCAATCCATTTCATTCCAATCACTACTAGAAAAAAGACCATTTCCGACGGCAAAATCCGTCGGAAAATCAAATTACCGGCGGATTTCTGACGGATTACGCTGTCAAAAAATGCCCCGCCAGAAAATGGATTTTCCGACGGATTTATCATTTCCGACGGATTTTTCCGTCAGAAATCCGTCAGAAATTAATTTCCCATTTTTTTTTAAAAAGTCAGATTAATCAACAAATTCTTAATCTGTTTAATTAGTTTTCAACGGATTTCCGACGGATAAAAATTTATTAATTATTTTATTTTTAACCGTTTATTTATTAAAAAAAGTATAAAGAAAAATTTTAAAAAAAGAAAAACAAATTTCCGACGGAAAATCCGTCGAAAATCCGTCGGAAATTTGTTTTTCTTTTTTAAAATTGTTTTTTAAAATTATTATTTAATATATTTATTTAAATTATCCACCGGAAGTTTTTTTAAAATTATAATTGAAATATTTTAAAATTACTTTTGTTTATTTTCACTGACGGAATTATCCGTCGGAAATCCGTCGGAAATTAACTAAATATATATAAAAAAAATTAAAAATTGATTTTAAAATTTTAAAATTTTAAAATTCTATAAATCAAATATGAGAGCTCATTGCAATAATTACACATTATAAATACAGCTCATGAAGTTCAAATCCAGAGGAAAAACTTGATTAGATGAAATGCGAAAAGCTAATTATACATGATCTGTTGTCGTGTACACTGACCAAGCTAGAGGTTAGAATTCATTCAGCCATGTCCTTGGTGCCATCTATTGCAGCAGTAAGCTGTTGTACAACCATGTCCTTGTGCCATCAATCGCAGCGGTAAGTTGTTGTACAACCATGTCCTTGGTGCCATCAAATATAGGAAGAACTTGCACAAAAGGAGCCAACTTCTTTTCTTCCAATAGCTCCGCAGAACAAGTATAAGATAACAAAGATTCTGCACATATTTTCAGTCAGAAGACAACTTTCATAATCTACAATCATGAAAATATATAACATTTTAGGAATGCAAGAGACAACTAGCAAGCTAACGACTTACAGTATTCTCCCACATGGTTTGCTATCAACTATCGCAAAAGTCGATTTAATTAGCAATGGCCTAAGCCTACATCAAAGGAAAATGAAAACTCAAACCAAAATATGAAAACCTTAATAGCTATACAGATCATAAAAGGGAAATAAAGGTCAATTGCTAATTCTTCATCATTGAGATTCATGCTAATTCAAGATGTGAAATGTGTAAATAGATAGGTAGTATGCAACCAATCATAAATCATAATAGGCGATATCATGCCATGCCATAAACATATAACAAATCAACTAGATAATCAATATCATATGCCTCAGATACTCCAAGGTTGAACAAGGGAATTATGCCAATTAATTTATTGAATTAACCACTCATTTGAACACTACAAACATGAGACATTCCTAGTTAAATAAGTTGAAACAAACTTGATCCTTAGCACACACAAAACCATGTAATTATGCATCAATAAAAACCCAAATTCTACATCTTCTATTACCTCTCAGTTTCAAAATGTTCTATAAATATAATATGTTGTTATAGTTTAATGTAAAATATCATTTCCAACCGCCAAACAAACACAAATTAACAAGACTAGGGCTTCATATAATAACATTTTTAACCAAATAAATCAATAGCTTGCAAGTAGCGTACTAATGATCAAACTCAAAATATTTTCACACACTGCATATGACTCATAACTCACACAGTGCATCTATCAACTTGGAAAGGAAAAAAAAAGAGCATTCTTACATTTTTTTCAAGCTTCTCTGTACCTTTTCTTGCACCCTCTTCAAGCCATAAGTGATGAATCATAGCCCTCCGTTGTCTTTTTTTTTTATCAATTTTTATATGTTGACAACCAATTAAGATAAATAAAACAACCCAAAATTAGTTGATACTTGATAAGAACTGAGATTAGAGAATGTATCGAATGAATCTGTTAATTCTAAACTAAAATCATGAGTTACTATTACCTTCTTAATGAAATAATCGATGCTTGATACTTGATACCACTTTTTCCTGGCCAAAACTACCACCTCCGGCGACATAAACGTATAAACCTTCAAATCAGACTTGAAATTTCTAGTCACAATCTTCAAATCTGAATACATATAAACCTTCAAATCAGCAGCCGAACACCTCACCGTTGCCGTTGGGAGGTGAAATATCATCCCTAAACTGACTATGGCTATGGACGACGCTACTACTCGTGGATGAAATCCCAACACCAATACAAGATTACTTGTATTGGTTGATATCCCTACAATAATCATCACACCACAGAAACAAACACGATTAAATATAGAAATTCCCAAATTGGTAAAAGTATCTAAATTCCAACCACAATAAATAGAAAACCCATGTCATAATTTTACACAAACATCAAAATTGAAGAGATGGATTAATAAACCTGTAGTTGAAGAAGGTAGTATTAGCGGATATGGTAGAATTGGCATTAACAGGAGCAGCAACTTGCATACAATCTTCCATCTTCGGGTAGTTTAGAGACATTCATGGCGACGAAGGCATTGAATTAGAGAAGGGGCCGGTTCTTGTATCCTGGGAAGGGGAGGCATGGGTTTGGGGGGATAAAAATTAGGGTTTGTAAGGGATAATAAGAATTTGGGGTTTGGGGGAAAATAAAAAAAGGGTGGGGTTTTTGCGGGGAATGAAATTTTTTTTTGGGGGAAACCGGGAAAGAACAAAAAAAAGTGGGTAGAGTTTTGGAAATTTTGAATTGTTATTTTAAAAAAAGTAAAATCTATCTTTTGGATACCTTTTTTTGCGTTTAAAAAAAATAATTCACTTTTTCTATAATAATTTAAATATTTTAGATTTAAAAATAAAAATGAAATTGATTTTAATTTTAAAAATGAAGTAATTATTTTTGGATAAAAAATAAGTATTCATGTCAATTTAATAATGTTTATCTTGTATTCATACGTCTTAATCCATTTGATTATTAGTTAATTTTTCGGGTTCAAAAAGTTTTAAAAGTATTACTATAATACTAAAAGATATCTATGTATGAAGTATGATGTATGTATGTATGTATGTATGTATATGAATGTATGTGACGGATATATATATGTATTATGTATGTAGTATATATATATATATATATATATATATATATATAGACTTAAGTTCGTGTGAGACCAAACAGTTTCCGTGAGACCGGTGAGACCAAACTTTAAAGTATGAAACTTCACATCAAAAAACTGTTAATGTAAAAAAAAATTGAACTTTTCATAGGGAAAACACCGTAAATGTTACGTTCACAGTGTTTTTCGCTGTGAATGTTTGTTTTTTTTACCTTCACAGCGTCTTCACTGTGAAGGTTCGGATATACCTTCATAGTCTTTTAGCTGTGAATGTTTGATTTTTTTTTAACTTTGTTTAGGTTTTTTTACCTTCATAGTGTGATTACATTATGAAGGTTCGAATGTTTTTTACCTTCACAGTGTTTCGGTGTGAAGTTTCATGTTTTAAGGCTTGGTCTCACGCGATCGCACGGAAACAGCTTGGTCTCACATGAACCTAACCCTATATATATATATATATATATATATATATATATATATATATATGTAGATGTACGTATGTGTATAGTAAAATAGTAGATACATGTATGTATGTAGTTGATGTATATGTAGTATAAATGTATATATTGGGCATTTATGGACTTTAGTGGTTATTAATGAACTTGATTGGGCCATCATAGGTTTCAATTAGGGTGATCAAAAAAACTGTTGAACCGCTTAAACCATACCATTTTTTGGCGGTTTGAGCGGTCTGGTGACCAATATAGCCTATTAAACTCCAATTTAACCAGTTTAAACCCAATATAACACGATCAAAGCCCAATAGAATAATTTAAGCCCATTGTGATCGTTGGTGACTTATTAAGACCCAAACACACATGGTGACTTATTACGTGTTTGTGTACACGTATCGGGTATATAGATTCATGTGTTGTGTATTAGGGTCAATTAGACAACTATGAACCATTAGACCCTAATATAAACCACTAAACCACCATTATAGCCCAATATGACATGACTTATTAAAACCCAATAACACAAGTGGTGACTTATACCTATTTGTGTACACGTATCGAGTGCATGGATGCATGTGTTGTTTATTAGGGTCAATTAGACAACTAAGAACCATTAGACCCTTATATGAACCACTAAACCACCATTATTACCCACTATGATATTTTATGACTTATTAAGGCCCAATAACATAAGTGGTGACTTATTACGTGCTTGTGTACACATATCGGGTACATAGATGCATGTGTTGTGTATTAGGGCCAATTAGACAACTATGAACCATTAGTCCCTAATATGAACCACTAAACCACCATTATAGCCCAATATGATATTTTACGACTTATTAAAAACCAATAACACAAGTGGTGACTTATACATACTTGTGTACACGTATCGAGTGCATGGATGCATGTGTTGTGTATTAGGGTCAATTAGACAACTAAGAACCATTAGACCCTGATATGAACCACTAAACCACCATTATTACACACTATGACATTTTATGACTTATTAAGGCCTAATAACACAGGTGGTGACTTATACGTGCTTGTGTACACATGTTGAGTGTATAGATGCATGTGTTGTGTATTAGGGTCAATTAGAACCCATTAAAGGTCAGTAGAGCCCATCAAAGCCATTATGATCATTGTTGGCTTATTAAGGCCCAATATAACCTAGTAAACCCAATTGAACTGATTTAAGTGCAATATAGTCGATTTAAGCCCAATAGAACCATCAAAGCCCAATAAAGCCTATTATGATCGTTGTTGGCTTATTAAGTCCCAATATAACTTAGTAAACCTAATTGAACGGATTTAAGCCCAATATAGCCGATTTAAGCCCAATAGAACCATCAAAACCTAATAATGCCCATCAAAGCCCATTATGAGCATTGTTGACTTATTAAGGCCCAATATAACCTAAAAAACCAACTGAACCGATTTAAGCCTAATTGAACTGAATTGAGCCCAACAGAACCGATATAAGATCAATATAACCCATCAAATCCTAATTGAACCCATCAAAGTCTGTTATAATCGTTGTTGACTTATTAATGCACAAACACACAAGTAATGACTTATTATGTGCTTATTTACATGTATCGACTTCATAGATGCATGTGTCGTGTATTCGTGTCAACTAGACAACTAAGAACCATTTACCCTTATATAAGCCACTCAACCACCATTATTGTCCAATATGACATTTTATGACTTATTAAGCCCAATAACACCAATGGGGACTTATTATGTGTTTGTATGCATGTATCCACTCATAGATGTATATGTTGTCTATTAAGGTCGAAAAAAGAACTAAGAACCATTATATCACAATACAAACCACTAAATCACCATTATATCCTAATATGATGTTTTATAACTTATTAAGGCCCATCTTAACACCATATGTAACTTATTACGTGTTTGTGTACAGATATTTACCACATATATGCGTGTGGTGTGAAGTTGCATAGATAAGAAAACTAAACCACCATAGCCCCAATACGAACCACTAAGACACAATAAAAATAGACGGAGACGAGTTTTGAAAAAAAAAACACAAAAACATAATTTTTAATTAAATTAAAAAATAACTTTGGAATTTTAATTAAATTTAAAAAATAACTTTGATTTTTATTTTTTTTTATTTTAAAACATTTTCTTACATTAATGGTTAAGATATAAAGAATAAAAAAAATCGAATTAATTTCCGACGGAATTGAGTTTAATTTTAAATTAAATTAATTTCCGTCGGAAATCCGTCGGAAATTAATTCGATTTTTTATTTTTTATATATTTATTTCGATAGGAAATCCATTGGAAATTAATTTAAGAAAATCTTATTTAATTTTAGATATTTATAATTTAATAAATGGTTTTTAAAATTTAATTTTCTTATATTTTTAATTTTTATTATGATTCTAAATTTAATATAATATTAACAATTTAATATAATTTTAATATAATTTTGAAGTTGAAATTAATTTAATTTAATTTTGAATTTTTTATATTAATTTCCGACGGATTTCCGACGGAATTGAATTTAATTTTAAATTAAATTAATTTTCGTCGGAAATCCGTCGGAAATTAATTCGATTTTTTAATTTTTTTTTCTTAACCATTATTTTTAGAAAATGTTTTAAAATAAGATTTAAAAAATGAATAAGAGTTATTTTTAAAAAAATTTAAAAATTTAAAAAATTAATTATTTATAGAAAATGTTTTAAAATAAGAAAATTTTATTGAAAAATTCTAATTATTTTCCAACGGATTTCCGACGGAAAATAAATAAATTATATATTATATTATTTTCCGTCGGAAATCCGTTGGAAAATAATTTATTTTTTAATTTTTTTAAAAATAACTCTTATATATAGAAAATGTTTTAAAATAAGAATATTTTATTGAAAAAATTGAAATTATTTTCCGACGGAAAATCAATTAATTTAAAACTAATTGATTTTCCGTCGGAAATCCGTCGGAAATTAATTCGATTTTTTAATTTTTTTTTCTTAACCATTATTTTTAGAAAATGTTTTAAAATAAGATTTAAAAAATGAATAAGAGTTATTTTTAAAAAATTTAAAAAATTTAAAAAATTAATTATTTATAGAAAATGTTTTAAAATAAGAAAATTTTATTGAAAAATTCTAATTATTTTTCGACGGATTTCCGACGGAAAATAAATTAATTATATATTATATTATTTTCCGTCGGAAATCCGTCGGAAAATAATTTATTTTTTTAATTTTTTTAAAAATAACTCTTATTTATAGAAAATGTTTTAAAATAAGAATATTTTATTGAAAAAATTGGAATTATTTTCCGACGGATTTCCGACGGAAAATCAATTAATTTAAAATTAATTGATTTTCCATCGGAAATCCGTCGGAAAATAATTCATTTTTTAAATTTTTTTAAAAATAACTCTTAGTTATAGAAAATGTTTTAAAATAAGATTTGTTTTTGAAAAAAATGAATTAATTTCCGACGGATTTCCGACGGAAAATAATTTAACTATAAATTAAATTAGTTTCCGTCGGAAATCAATGAAATTAATTTAATTACTTTCTTATTTGTCTTGTTAGTTACTAATTTATTTAATTAAGTAATTTTAATCTCATTTAAACAAATATCCGTCACAAATCCGTCACAATATTAAAGAGAATATAAGTTTTTTTTTTAAATTCAGTGACGGATTTGTGGCAGATTTTCGACGGATTTAAGGCAATGTTGACTTTTGTTGACTTTTTTGGAATCCGTCAGAAATCCGTCGGAAAATTTTCCGTCGGAAAATCCGTCGGAAACGTCCGTCGGTGAAAGTCCTTTTTTTAGTAGTGAATCCCTCCAACCAAACGCGCCCTAAATGTATTGTGAAGTATGGGACTTAACTTGTGGATTAAAATTTCAACTCTTGTGTCTAATCTACAACCAAGTTGCTCAATAATTACCTATTTAAATCATGTAGATGAATAGGAAATTATGTAGTATAAATTCCCCTCTTATGTAAATGTAAAAATACATTTCGATCAATATACTTGCATAAGTATTTCATTCTCTCCAAGTTTCTCCATTTCTCTCTCTATAAATCTCTTAATCTATTACCAATCTAGTGGTAATCTTAATTAATTCATAACACGTTATCAGCACGAGAGCTCTAATCATGATATTTGTTTCCTTAATACTATATGTTAAGAAGGTAAAATACCAAAATAAACAAGGGTTGTGGTGTACTGGTTAAAGCTCTGGGGGATGTGGTGGAATATCTCATCTGCCCACGGTTCGAATACAGGCGTACACAACAATTGTGGTCACTGATGTTTAATCAGAGCTGATGTCTTACAGTTATAATTTACCAATGAATTAGTTTAGGCATAGCCTACGATACCCTTCCCAAAAAAAATTATGAAAGTTGATGGCTTCTTATTATAGATGTCATGACTACTAATATTCAAACTTTTATTTATTCATATATACTAATCGAATTTATGCTTTCATACTTATACTAACTTTTATTTATGCATACTTAACTTTATGATCATATACTAATTTCTCAACATTTATTTATACATATGTTTATTCTCCTGCTAATTTTATCTAAGCCTACTAACATTTATTTTTCTTATTTTATATAACTTATTATATGTTATATCTACCATCATTGATATTACTAATTATCATTTTTATTTACAAAATCATTTGCAACGGCTATATATATATATATATATATATATATATATATATATATATATATATATATATATATCTTTCTCCAGTTCATCTAATCACAAAAAAATTCCGAAGATGTTTCATCCGGTTCTAATTCTTGTCATTGTAATATTTTTTTCTTTCAGTAATCTCCCACCTCATGAGTTTTATTTTTTCTTAAGCATGTTTGTACTTATGGTTCTCCCAGTTCTCTGTATTGCAATATTTATCGACATAAATGGATTCTAATTTTTTTCTCGTTGTTTGATAGTTACAATATGTCAAATCTTGCAAAGATTGAGTTTGGGGCTCTTGATGTGAATGGAAAGAACTGCATGTCATGGATTATGGATGTCAAAATGCACCTTGAGTCTATGGGCATTGTAGACACTTTAGAGGAAAACAATCAATGTTCGTCACAAGACAAAGCAAAAGCCAACATTTTTCGTCAGAAACATGTTGACGATATTTTAAAATTTGAATAACTTAATATCAGTGACCCAAGCATTATGTAGAAAGACCTAAAAGATAGATTTGATCACCAAAAGAAAGTCTTACTTCCGGCTGCCAAAGATGAGTTGGGAACTTTGAGGTTTCAAGATTTTAAAAAAGTGAATGACTATAACTATGCATTGTTTAGAGTATGTTCACATCATAGGTTTTGTGTACAAAATGTTACTGATGCAGATATGTTGGAGAAAACCTACTCTACTTTCCATGCCTCAAATATTACTTTGCAACAACAATATCGACTACAGAAATTAACAAGATATTTCGAGCTTAATTCATATTTACTTGTTGCAGAACAAAATAATGAGCTCTTGATGAAAAACCATCAATCACGTCCGACAGGTTCAGTAGCATTTCCTGAAGCAAATGCTATATATTATGGTAATTCTAGAAATAATTTTCGTGGATGGGGACGCGGACGTGGTCATGGTCGAGGTCGTGGTCATTTTGGTCAAAGTCATTTTTATGGTCGAAACTACAATTGTGGTCGAGGTCACCCTCACGACGTGGTCGTAGTTTTATGTAACATCCTGATTCTTGGTTTGTAGTGATAAATGCAGTGAAAAACAGTGCCCCGCGCGGCTGGCTGCGCGGGTGGAGCCGCGCCTGAGCTGCGCGGAGCACTGTCCGCCAAACTCTTTCAGAGGCCGGCGCGGATGACCGCGCCGGTCAAACCGCGCCGCAAACCGCGTGCGACCCCTGACGTATTAAAAGAGGGATTTCAGCCTTTTCTCATTTACTTCTTCACCTAAATTCTCTCAAAACCCTCTCTACCCTCATAACTCCCCTCCATTGATTTCAAGGAGCTTTTCAACCACCACCTACTACATTTATTGCAAGATCAAGGTTCCCCAATCAAAGGTTTCAACCAAGAAACTCAAGTTCAAGGATCATCTTCATCTTCCCCGACACTTCTATGGTTTGGCACTTTTCTAGGTTTTTGACCTAAAACCTAGATTGTGAGTTACTAAACCTTTGTTAAAACTAGATACAGGTCATAATCTTCTACTTGCTAATATCATGAATCTTTACTTGAAATGTCCATTTCTAAATGTCTATGTATTTGGGGTTTTCTTACGAAATATGTTTGTTTGTAACTTTCCATGATTTGATGATGTAAATATGTATATCTTGGCATTTGTGATAATTTCTTACTTGAGACATCTTTTGGTGGTATCATATCTACATGAAGAAAGTTATGGTCATATCAGTTGTATATCGGACCTTATGTTGCTTAGGATGGTAATATTGTACCCTTAGTTGGTATCGAAGTATGCTTGGTTGAAATATGCCTAAAGACCTCCTATATGTTATGTTGGACGAACCAAGTCAGTAGACACTAGGAGGATGTAGTCTTGGGCGCCACCGTGATGGTATGTGCCTAGACCTCCGTAGTTTGGTTAACTGCTAATAAGAATTGTAATTGATCATATATGTTAATTCTTGTTCAACTCACTAGGGTTTTTGTCCTAACACTTGTTTGGTGTCGATGTGTATCTCAGGTTCTAGCGGTGCCGGTTCTAAGCAGACATAGTTGCTTTGGGTGAGAGCTTGGGGGATTTTGCACCTGGACATAGATTTTGGAGAAGACGTTTGGGTTTATAGATGACACCCTTTTTGTAATATCTTTTCTAGATATAAAAATTAGATTAGTTGGTTGTTATTTATTTGTCCGTTAAATTACAACCGTTATTAAACAGGTTTGAATATTTCCCCATTTTTGGGAGGCTCTTGCTATGGCAAAATTTATACCATGTTTCCATTTTACGGAAATTTTTGTTATCCCTATTTTAGGGTGTTACAAGTTGGTATAAGAGCTTTAGTTTAAATGAACTAGGTATTGTTTTAGCATACCTAGACTTAAGCTTTAGACATTATTACTTCACTGTCCACTTGGGGTAGAAATCCTAGGTTGGGAGAGCGTTAGGATTTACGGAATTACACAAATTAAGAGTTGTGATGATGGTGGCAAGAATTCTTGTGTATAATTCGTTCATAATTTCACTTAGCTACTGCTATTATGAATGTGTTGTTACGTAAGTGTACTTAATTTGCTATTATTATGATAATTGATGAAGGTATTAGTACGTACAATGAGTTCAACTCACTTAGCCTTTTCTCAATCTCTTTCTCGTTCATGGATGGCAGATAGTGATGGTAAATACTCGGAGCAGGTTACTGAATACACCAGAGGGCCACATGGATGTGGAATCTACAACGGACCGACCTCCTTTGGTCATAACCCCCGAGGGACCTCCCATACCCAATATCTTGGGAGGAGGACCCGAACAGATTCCACGCACGAATATTGCGACTAGCAATGCTATCATGGAAGAGGTGACTATGGAGACCAGGATCAGAGACAGTATGATGTTGGCCATGAACTCGGCCATGGCCCAATAGCAAGTGTTTTTCATGAAGCTTCTGGAGGATTGAGATGCCAGTCATCGACAACCTAAGACGATGGCGGAAAACATCGTAATGGGGTCGGGTGGTGGACCGGCCGTTGTGCTGACTGAAGACCAGGTGGAGAACGAGAGCAAAGGAAAAGGCCAAGGGATGCACATACAAGGCTTTTCTAGGGTGCAACCCGAAGGAGTTTGTTGGTTCTGTCAACCCAGTTGCTTGCATGTATTGGCTCAAATAGGTGGAAATGGCCTTCGAGTCTAGTGATTGTGACATCTCACAATGGGTCAAGTTCGCTTCTCAACTGCTTAGGGGAGAGGCATTGATTTGGTGGAATCTCACTCGATCCGCCCTAACTCCTGAAGTTTTAGCCAAGTTGACTTGGCCGGTTTTTAAGGAAAAGATCATGGACAAGTATTGCAGCGAAAGGTCGCTAGACAAGCTGGAACGGGAATTCAGAGATTTGAAGAAGGGGACTTTGTCCGTTACCGACTACTCCAAGCGATTCCTGGAAAATTTGAATTTGGTGGGACATTTGGTCCCCGATGAGAAGTCGAATATTAAAGCATACCAACATGGATTACCGGCTGAAATGAGAACGGCGGTGAGAAATGCTAGGGGATCGACATTGCAAGAGGTTATCGAAGAGTCCTTGCTCATAGAGGACGACATGGTGGCAGAAAAAGAAGAAAGAAGGCAGGTTGGTGAGAAACGGAAATGGGAAAGGCCATCTAGGCTCGTTCGACCGTCTAAGTTATTTGTGAGTGAAGGAGTTGTCGGCAATCGGAAGGAAGATCGGTGGTGCCACAAGTGCAAGACCAAGCACTCAGCCTTGTGCAAACCAAGAACCTACTCGGGTCCGGTCGGTTGTGCCGAGTGCGGCAAGAAGGAGCACGCGACTCGAGAATGTCCTATTCGAGGACCAGTGTGCTTCGAGTGTCGGGAACCGGGCCATATGAGGAAGGATTGCCCGAAGCTAGTGGGTGTCAACCGTGGGAATTCCTTTGGATCATCGACCCAAGTCGACCAACCATCAAGGGCGCCAAGCCGAGCTTTCCGGATGACTACCGAGGAGGCAAAGGAGACCGCCGATGTTGTTTCGGGTACGTTCCTAGTAAACTCCTTGCCCGCTTGTGTATTGTTTTATTCGGGTGCTACGTGTTCCTTTGTATCGGATATTTTTTGTAAACAGTTCGTCACTCCTAGTAGTGTTCTTCCTGATGCTTTAGTAGTAGAAGTAGCAAATGGAGATCAAGTGATCATCTGAGTCTGTTTTCGTGATTGTTCTATAGAGATCAATGGGAATCCATTTGGAGTAGAGTTACTACCTATGACTATAGGGGGGTTCGACATGGTCATAGGCATGCATTGGTTATCAAGGCATAAGGCTGACATCTTTTGCTCTAAGAAGATGATCCAAGTACCGTTGTCGGGAGGCGGAGTGGTTACCATTTATGGGGAGAAAGGGAAGGGTAACAACCTTATCATCTCCTCTCTTAAGGCTCGCAAGTTTCTAGCAAAGGGTTACCCTTCGTATCTGGCTTATGTGGTGGACACGAAGAAAGAGAAGAAGTCGGTGGAAGATGTGAAGGTCGTGCAAGACTATTCGGACGTCTTTCCGGAAGACTTACCCGGATTACTGTCGGAACGACAAGTGGAGTTCCAAATCGACCTCACTCCGGGAGCGGCTTCGATAGCCCGTGATCCCTATCGATTGGCCCCAACAGAAATGAAATAGATGATGACGCAACTTCAAGAGTTATTGGAGAAGGGTTTCATCCAACCGAGTTCGTCACCTTGGGGAGCACCGGTATTGTTCATGAAGAAGAAGGATGGGTCCATGCGGATGTGCATCGGCTACCGAGAGTTGAACAAAGTCACGATAAAGAACAAGTATCCTCTACCTCACATCGAAGATCTTTTTGACCAACTCCAAGGCGCGGGATTACATTCTTCATAACTATTTATTCCCTTTTTCATATAAAATATTTCTACAATAACATTGTCCTATTATTATGATTCTTATTGTTATTATTATAAACTCGCGGTTTGTTTCATATTTAATATGAATTCCATCGGAGCACAACATCATGCAAATGTTGGAGATTTGTGTATACCGGATAGTGGTACCGCACACACTATCCTGAAAGCTAAGAAATATTTTTCTTAATGAAAACCAACAAAATGAACCATACATACTATATCAGATTATCAGGTCCTGGAGTCATGATAAAAGGAATATGAAATAGTTCATTTCCTATTACCGAATGGTACAAAGTTCCTTATAAATAATGTTTTGTTTTATCCAAAATCGAAAAGAAATCTATTGATTGTCAATGACGTATATCTTAATGGATATGATACTCGAACGGTGACCTGAGGAAATGAACAATATATGCATATTATTGATAAGAATCGTGTATTAAAGAAACTACCAATACTTCATTCTGGTTTGCATTATACATATATAAATGTGGTTGAAACAAATATGGTAGTTAAAAAAATATTGTGATCCTGCGATATTTAGTTTATGTCATGACAGGTTAGGCCATCTTGGATCGACAATGATGAGCAGGATAATTAAAAGTACACATGGGCATCCATTGAATGATGAGAAGCTCCCTCAAACAGGTAAAGTTACTCCATGTACAACTTGTTTACTTGGAAAATTAATTGTGAGACCTTTACCATCTAAAATTGAAAACGAATCACCTATGTTTCATGAAAGAATTGAAGGTGATATATGTAGACGAATTCATCCACCATGTGGACTATTTAGATACTTCATGGTCTTAATAGATGCATCAAGTAGATGGTCTCATGTTTGCCTCTTATTATCTCGTAATGTGGCATTTGCAAAGTTTCTTGCTCAAATTATTAAATTAAGAGAACTTTTCTAGATTATTCTATTAAAAAAGTGAGACTTAATAATGCTGGTGAATTTACATCTCAATCCTTGAAGGACTACTGCATGTCTGTAGGAATTATTGAATATCTAGTTGCTTATGTTCACATACAAAATGGTTTAGCTGAATCATTAATTAAATGTCTCTAACTAATAGCTATACCATTAATAATAAGAACAAAACTTCCAATTTCTATATGGGGTCATGCAATTTTACATGCTACATCATTAGTTTGCATAAGACCAAGTGCATATCATACATACACTCCTCTACAACATGCTTTTGGTTAAGAGCCAAATATTTCCCACCTTAGAATTTTTGGATGTGCAGTATATGTCCCTATTGACCCACAACACACAAAAATGGGTCCTTAAAGAATGTTGGGAATGTATGTTGGGTATGATACATCTTCTATCATAAGATATCTTGAACCACTAACGGGTGATGTTTTTACAACAAGTTTTGCCAATTGCCTTTTTAACGAGACAATGTTCCCAACATTAGGGGGAGAAAAGACAATCCAGGATAAGAATGTTTTATGGTGTGAACCATCATTGTTGAATCTTGATCATCGCACGAAACAAGGTGAAACAAAAGTGCAAAAGATAACGCATTTACAAGAAATTGCAAATACATTACCCGATGCATTTACTGATACAAAAAGAGTGACCAAATCTTACATATCGGTTGTGAAAGCTCCAGCTAGAATTGAAGTTCCAGTTAGACAAACAAATGATAAAGTCACTGAAGAGTGTAAAGCATGCCTGAAGCATGGAAGACCATTGGGTTCTAACGATAAAAATCTCCAAAAAAGAAAAGGAACATAAATTGCAACTGGTAACGAGAAGAGTGTTCCCGAAGAGATACAAAATATCAAAATTTCACGAGAAGAGGAAATGAATGATATTACTAAAGAGGTTGCAATCAATTATGGGTAGGTTGTAATCAATTACGGGTATACGAAAAAGTTATGGAACATAAATGACATGAGAAATATCGATAATATATTTTCTTATGTTGTTGCATGTGATTCATACAAGTATGATTAGGACAAAGATTAAAGGTGGTTTCACACAAAAGAAAGGAGAAAAACGTGTGAAGAAGGACAAAAAGTAGAAGACTAATACTAATGTGGATGGCATCCGAACGCAAACATCACCCATGGTTCTACATTAAACAATAGTGCAACTAAGCTCGACACAAAGATCTGTTGTTGAAGATATGAGACTTGGATCATTACTGAGAATGACCTTGGATGGAATACCGTCAAAGTTGGGATACTTTGTAGTTGACAACCTGGACACAAACAGTGTGGAAATACGATTGCAAAATTCAACGATCACAACAAATAACAGCATGGTGCACAAAATACTTGGCGTGCCGGTGGGAGGAGTCGATTTGATATAGTTGGTACATATGAAATAAGTTCAAATTTGATCGCTACTTGGAAGATGCAGTATAAAAAGGAGAAGATGCGACCATTAGACATAATGAAGGCAATAATTGGATCATCATTTTTAGCATATTTCATAAGCAGCATCGACTGCTTCAATCGAAGGGAATTCGGACCCCACCCCTAACTTCACATTATCATCTACAAACGGTTTCAAGTATTTCATACCTCCAGAAGAAAAAAATGTTTCATGTTTTACTAAAACATAACAAGTAAAAAAAAGTAAAAACTTCAAAATTCAAAGTTGTAATCATATCATATAACTAAGAAAAAAATATATACGATACACCAATCATAATATATATGAATGTTATTTTTACATATTATTGAATTTAAAACTTTGGAAATAAAATTTATTGCCTAAAATTTTGAAAGTTGTTAAACAATCTTTATTGAACAATAAAATTAAAAATACATACAATAGTGTCACTGCCACCATAAAATAAAAAGTTATCTTGGAAAAAAAACCGTTACAACCATTCATGCAAAATTTATAATACATAAATTTCGGTTTCGTATGTGAAGCATAAGAAATTGATATATGAAACATAACTTGACCCAAAAAAGTTTTCATTCCTCACGAATGACACCTATGAAAAGATATGAACTAATTTCATACCAAAGCAACATAATTCAATTTCACATGTGAAACATAAATTAACGAATACACTATTTGATTCCTAGCCAATTACAGAGATTTTTAGGTATATAACCTTAAAAGAGATTTTAATTAAATCCATGTCTTTCTCACAAGTATAAACCTATTTTTTCTTTAATAGGTCCGAAAGTCATGCATTTAATAAAAAACTCATTTAAGGTCATTTTCCTAAATGACTCCCAATTACATATGTGAATATCATATGAAATAATTTCATACATATGAATGCAAAATTAACGGTCGCCTCACATAAGTTTCACATATTAATAAGTTCTTGATAAAAAAAAAGGATGAATTGCAAACAATAAACACAATGAATAACTTTAGGACTTCATATCCATCCATACACATTCCACGTTTCAAAAAAAAAAAACATATATATTCACATTAAAAAAATAATAATAACACACTCACCATCAGTGGCGGAGCCACGTTGGAGCGAGGGGGTGCAGTTGCTCCCCCTGGAACTTTCAAAAAAATTGTTGATGTAGTAATTTAATAGATAGATGCAGTGGTTAAGAGTAAGAGAGAAAGTCTCTGAGATGTAAGTGAGGAAGAAGAGAGCAGGTGAGGCGGTGGAGTGAGACCTTAAGAAAATAGGGAAAGTGATCAAATTTACATCTAAGCCCTTCAATTTTGGTCAATTTTTTAAAATAAATCTTAATTTTCTAAAATCAAATGTTATGATTTAATCTATTTTTATATAGTCTTAAGTGTTTATTTCATCTAAAATTTTCGTCATAAAAAAATTAGGTAATTATTCTAATGACTTCATAGGTCCAATAATTTACTAATTTAGGCTTTTAGCTAGGATGAATTCTAGGTTTAAGTTTATATATTATACTAAATTCATATCTGATTATAGGTAGGTGTTGATTTTAAAGCAAAAATCAGAAGAAATTTTTTTAGCAATCTAATCTTTATGACAAAAATTGGAAGACTTATAAGTATTGATTTCATTATGTGTTTAAGCTGTTTAGAGACTTTAATTCATAATTTTAACTAATTCATTTTTACAACATTCTATTTATATATAATTAATTCATTATTGTTATTTGTTAAATGTTGATTTAGTTTTTTTGTATTAGTTAGTTTAATTAACATTCAACAACTATGAATAATATATATTAAATAGGAAAACAACTATTGGTTCATCATATATAGGGGTGAGCAGAACCCGACTGACCCGAGATACCCGACCCGACCCGACCCGAATTTGCCCAAAAACCCGATATCCGAAATAACCGATCCGAATAAATTAACGGGTAAAGTGGGATCGGGTTGGGTACCCAAAACCCAAACCCGACCCGTCCGAAATATCCGAATATTTTTTTGATTTAAAAAAAAAATCAGCTTTATTTTATAATTCTAATTCTAAAATCTAAATACATAAATCGATCGACTCATTGACCCAAAATCAAAACCATCGAGTATCGACTTTCAGAGTTCATACCTAAATCGTAAACTCCATCGGCGACTCTTAACCGGCGACCACCTGCTCCTTGCCTCCTCCGGTCCTCCCAGTCTCCCAGACCTCCCACCGGCCACCAGCCTTGCTGAGTTGTTATGCTACTGCTACCACCGTCCAGACGTCCAGCGGCGGCCATCAACTATTCGACTGTAAGTTACCACCGGTGGCCCTCGATTGAGTTGCTCTGTTGTTGTGCTACACTCTCTAGTCTCTACAGTCTACATACGCTCTTCTCTGTAAGTTACCACCGGTGGCCCTCGATTGTGGATTGAAATGGGTGTGAAATTATGAATGTGTTTGCACTAATTAGATGAACAAGAACACATAATTGAGGAATGAAGTAAATACGGACACAGGAAAACGAATTGGAAACGAAGTTATGATGATGAGAAAAGAAATTTGAAAAGGGGGTTAGGGTTCGTTGAACTGATTTGGGTTTGTGGTTTTGTATCCTTTTTGGTGTTACTTACTTTGTCTGGCGGATATGGAACCATCCGACCCAAACCACCCGAACCCGAACCATCCGAACTTTATTCGGTCGGGTTTCGGGGGTTCTTTTCCCACCCGAATATCCGATCGGGTTTCGGTCCAGGTCACCCGACCCGACCCGACCCGACCGATGCACACCCCTAATCATATATGTCACTATTAAATATGTAAAGATCGATATTTTATCATGTAGTATCATTGTTTTTGCCTTCAGAATATTAATAATTATTTTTATTTATTTCATTTGGTGCTCCATCTCTTGTAGATTTCTGGCTCCGCCCCTGCTCACCATTATCTTCTTCTACTGCATGCTAAAACAGAGTAGGGTTGCAATGATCTCCAAAACGACATAAACTTGAAAAATCGTCCTCTTCAACTGCTTCATGAATAGAACCGTCCAATAACACAAAATCTGCAAAAACATCGCTAACCAAGGTCTTGTTGTCCGTAGAAGCAAGAAGCAATTCATCGTCCATCAAAAACAATTAACAATAAATTCGTAATTATGAATTACAAAATGGAATATAACAAGGTGATACAGGGAGAATTCGTGAGTTAAGAAGGGTTTTCGCAAATAATTGGGAAAAGGAGAAACGAACTCGAAAAGAAAAACGAGCTCGAAAGTGGCTCGAGATTTGGCATCGAAAGAGAGGTAAAAATAAAGCACCGAATATAGAGAGAGTTGCGATAGAGATTGAAGAACGAATCAAAAACCGTAAACAGAAGCGAATGCGAGTGCCAAGCGACTAAGCCGCATGACACCCGCATAACAGTGTCTCTCGCGACTTCTCAACGACTTTCACTCACAGAGTAAGTCGCATCGTTCACTGTTGGTTTTGCCACCATCACGTGACCACCCATTTTTCATCCACATAATTCTCATCCACGTGACATCTTAATTTCCTTCTTTCATTCTAATTCTAATTCTTTTTGCTTTTCATTAGTTTTAGTTTAATTAATAATTATTTTAGCTAGTAATTAGGATTAGAGTTAGTTTAATTAATTTCATAATTATCTTTTCTAGTTAGGATTGGAACTAGTTTAATTCGTAATTATCTTTTCCCTAGTTTAAGTTATAAATAGGATAGTTAGGATTCATTGTTTATCAATCAATCAAGTTTTAATCAATAAAGTTTATATTTTAGAGAGTATTCTATTAAGTTTTCGAGTTTTACGCGTCGTAATTCTCAACCGTAAAAGGGTTTAAACGTTTGTCGATCCTTCCGCAAACCTATACTGCGTCACAAGGTTAACACAAAAATATAAAAATATATTATATTCCAATCATTTCCTAAAATAAAGGAAGTTTAAAAAACAAAATCTGTAAGCGAAAAAAAAAACTAAAAGATAATACTGCCTTTACGAAAAAAAAAAAAGAGAAATGAAAATACAATCAATGGTGAGAGTTAGTTTAAATAGTTCACAAAGGGTGTGTTTAGTACGCATACATGATACATGGCAGAACAGAATAGAACAGAACAACTGTTCAGCGTTTGATAAAACAAAACTGGACAAACAAAACAGATAATATAAACACTTTAACCCTAATAAGTTGTTTATATATTATATATATTTTTTGATTAATTATGTAGTTTATTTAATTATAATGAAACAAATATCTTTTAAAAAAATATAATATTAGAAAGTTTTTTTCAAAATAGATTAAAGTGACACTAAAATAAAAAGTTTATATAGTTTCCAATTTTTATATTTTAGCCTTTTCTATATTTGTTTTACTATTAATATTTAATAATTTAAATAAGTTAATCAAAACATAATAACTAAATAAAAATAATATTTGAAGGTAATAAAATGAAAATTTAAAGAACATAAAATAAAATAAATGATTTAAAAAATGAATAAATATAAAAAAGAAGACGTATTTAATGTTTCAGAAGATAATCAGATTTTTTTAAGGTTATAATGATAAAACATAAGTATGTTCCACCTTATTCCATGAGGTGGGAGACATATTCCACTTTGTTCTACTATGTTCCTGTCTGTTCCAACATGGGACAGTAATCTCTGTTCTGTCATGTCATATTCAATGTACCAAACGCATCCAAATAAAAAAGTGGTTTACAAAGAAATACCCCTTTCTCTCTCTCTCTCTCTATATATATGTTTGAAAAACTTGTAGACAATAAAAATGGCGTTTTATTATTTTAATTATTAGTCACTTAATTGGCGTAGGTTTGACATAATAAGAGGCCTACCTCTTTGACTTTGGGGTTTCAACGTATGTTTGACATCATATCAAAGCATCTTCCATAACTATATTAAAATTTTAAAGATTTAAAATAGGGAAATTGACCCAAATGACCAAATCACGAAAAGGGATTGACCTCTTAGCCAAATCTCTCTCCGGTTTACTGAAATAGCCCTAAGGACGCAATGGAGACCATGGGGTGCAATGGAGTCCGGGCACAATGGAGACCGGGCGCAATGGAGTCCGGACGCAATGGAGACCATGGGTACGTGTCAAACCCAGGTGTTACCTATTACTGAAAACAAGTCATTTTTTTATTGAAAACAAGTAGGGGCGCAATTGCGCCCGGACTCCATTGCGCCCCATGGTCTCCATTGCGTCCCATGGGCTATTTCAGTAAACTGGGGAGAGATTTGGCTAAGAGGCCAATCCCACTTCGTGATTTGACCATTTGGGTCAATTTTCCTTTAAAATATATTTTTACTCGAAGAACTATGTTATATCTTATTGAAATCAAACGAGATAAAATATAATAAAAAAAATATGCCACGAAGAAAAATAAAACCACCACCAAATCAAACGAAAAACAATTGTACGTTTTGTAACATCATCCAATATGTTTGACAATTTATTCAAACTCAAAAACATTATTAAAAAAATTATTTAAATTAATTGTCATTTCGTGAATACAACAAAAACAGATAATCATCAAGGTACCTAAATTAAACTGATCCAATCAAAAAAAGTATTCTTGTTAAAAGAAAAAACAAATAGAACAACAATAGAATGGAGAGAATGAATCTGTAATTCTCATTAATCAAAATCCTTTTAAATAGGGATGAGATACAAGCAGATAACCACGAGATATTTCAGTTCTAATCTAACTCTGATATTTTTATCAATATCTATATCTCTATCTTTATCGTCACATCCTTTAGACGATGACACTTATCCTACAACACTCCCCCTTGTGTCGAGTTGAAGGACTGACGGTGCACAATTGTTGCCTCGTTAAAACCATACGCCAAAATAAAAACCCAGTGGGAAAAAATAAAAGTCTGACGAAAGAAAGAGTACAACGCACCAACTTCTTTGCAATACATAGACTTTTCCTTGATTCTAGTTTTCTCTTAGATTCGTACATTAATCATGAGCGTTAGGAAAGCATTATGGTATATAAACAGTTGTCTCACTAAAATCTTACACCAAGCAACAAAACCCAATGGGAAAAATAAAACATTGGTTGAAGGAAAAGAGCACAACATACCAATATCATATGTATAGTAGACTCCCCCTTTTGTCTACTACTCCCCCTGATTCGTGCATTAATTACGGGAGTTTGGAAAACATTTGCATTTACTTTCTACATATTTCCCAATATATGGTTTTAGGTGATGATCTGGTAAAATGTGTCATGTTCTCCTGACATCTTACTTGATTTAATTGAATCTCGAGTAGAGTTTTCTTATTGCTAATTGTATAAGACTTAAGCATAATATGCTTTGTGTTATCACCCTTGATGTATCTTATGTTCATTTCTTCGATACATGATGCATTATTTTCATATATGCAAGTAGGATACTGGTTGAACCCAAAATTAACTAACTTCTCTAATATGTAATGATAGTCCTTTATCATATACACTCTTTAATTATCTCATGAAGAGTAATATTCTTGGATTAGTTCAAAGAGGTTGTTACAAGGGTTTACTTAGCTTACTTTCAAGCAATCGACATGTTCCCAGTGGTTATTCCTTATCCAGTTTGGGAACAACCTTTGTATGGGTTATGTAGATACCTAATATCAGCAAAGACATACCAAGAGATTGTTTGGTGTTTTTCTATAAGACCTAGTACTTTTGCTGCTTACATTCTATGTAGGTATTGAATTTTCATTATCAATCTCATTTTTATTTCTACAGGGAAAGTATAAGCCCATGTCAATGGTTCCAAAAGATTTACTTGATATCATTTCAAATGACGTTGCGTTGGCGCTGAGCTAAATCTAGCTAACAAGTTCACTGAGAAATACAATATACAGTCAAGTGTATTATGTTAAGTACGATAATGCGCATATTGTACTTAGATAAGGAATTCCAACTCCCAACACTTTTTCGTCACCATCTTTTAGATGAAATGGATAATTCCTTATATCCAACACTTTGACCAATCATGGGAGTGCTAACCGGATGCGCTTTGTCCATATTAAATTTCCTGATTATTTTCTAGACATATGCGATCGGTGAATTAATATTTCACAAACTTGGTGTCATGGCTCAAATAGCTAGACAAAACCAAGTTTTCCCCAAGATTTTCATCTCAAATTTAGATTTCAAGTTGCTTGTGGTTTCTCTTATTTCATCAATATTGCTTATTATGTTAATAACATCGACATATAAAGCTACTTTGAAGATCTAGAACTTGTTTTTCTAAATAAATACGCAAGGGAACAGTTCATAGTTCTTATATATCCTTTCCCAATCAAGTGCTCACTTAGGCGGTTATACCACATCCGCATAGATTGTTTTAATCTATAAAGTGAGCGTTTCAATTTTATTGCAAACGCATTTCGTGGTTTATAGTTACTTGATTTTGGTAATGTAATGCCATCAAGCACTTTTATATCTCTGAATCTAGATCCCCATAGAGATATGTAGTAACCACATCCATGAGCTGCATTTTCAGTCTTTCGGAAACTACTAGGCTAACAAATTATTCGGATGCCATAACATCCATCATGAGAGAGTAAGTCTCCTTGTGGTCAATCCAGGGTGTTATGAGAAACCTTGCGTCAAAGGAGAGCCTTACATATTAGGACTTCATTATTCTCATTACGATTTCTGACAAAGACTCAGTTATGTCCTACGGGATTTACACTTGGTAGGTTAACACTACCTGACCAAACACCCGATCCTTTGTCAAAGAACAGAATTCTTTCTAGATTGTTTCTTTAGATTTAGGCCAATATGCTCTTTGTTGATCTTATTCAACTGAGTCTGGTTCGATGTCGTCGTGCTCTATCATCTTATGAGCCATAGTATATGTGAATAAATCATCAATGATTATATATGAATTGCCCATCGACTCATATGTACTCTCATAGTTCATTTGAGATTTTTTTTCATCTCTAGAATCAATATTAACTTCGGACAATCTCATGAATTTTTTTTTGTATTGATGATAAATGGATGTGCCTCACTATTCTCTTCCTTTATAATAGTATCCATCGAACCAAGTAGCTTCTACCACTTCCATTTGGTAGTTACGACCTCAACCATACCTCCACTACGTGTGATTGCAACGCACTTTCCAATGGCGTTGTGCCCCTGTTGGGGACTTTTAACCTTGCGAGTATATTTGCAGCGTTTATATGTGATATTGTCACTTTTGGAATAACATTTAACGTATCAGGTATTGAGTCTGATTCATTTGACTTCATCTTTACATTGTGAAGTTTGGGGATCAATATGAGACAAAGTGGGAATATTCCATGACCAGTTCCTGTCGTTCCCTTGGAAAATACTTTTTCCTATTTTCCCCTAATGACGGGAAGACTATCTCATCAAAGTGACAACCCGCAAATCTAGCAGTAAAGGGATCACTAGTCAAATATTCTAATTAGCGGATAATTGTTAGGGATTCATATACAACATATACCAAATCGTCTTTAAGTACCCATTTCGATGCGCTGTGGGGGCGCAATTGACACATATACTACACAACCAAACATGCGTAAATGTAAAATATCATGCTTATATCCAGTTACTAACTGGTACGCAAGAGGCTGGTTAGCTAGTAGTGGGTCTAAAAATGAAAAAAAAACTGCATATAATAATTGCATAACCCCAGGTAGATATGGGTATATTGGTGCGCATTACCAATACCCTAGATATCATTATATTCTTCTTATAACAACTTCTATAAGACCATTTTATATATTCACATGAGGTATAGGAAACTGTTGGTCCCGGAGGTGCTTAACAAGTTTGTAGAAAGGGGGGGGGGGTTGAATACAAACACAAAATTTAAAGTTTAATAAATTATTTATTGATAAATCAAACACAATTTACATGTCTGTTGCGGAATAAGATTAAGTAGAACTCAATCTAAACAAACTTAAGAAAACACTAAGATGGTTGCACAAGAATATAGAGAATGGGGATTAGAGAATATATAAAACAAGGGTTTCTATATTATAGAAAGATGAAGGCTAGAGGTGAGTGCGTTCTCCAGATGGAGAGGTAATCTTTCTATTTATACCGTATGCATTAAATGCATGGCAGGGCACTTTACACGTGTCATTCATTGATTAGATAAGAGGGTTTGACTTTGGGAGACATGCTTTCGGCCGTATCATGATCAGTGTTGTTGACAGAGTTGTTGTACGAATTGTGGCAGAGGTATGTCCGTTCTGACACATCGTACTGGTTGTGCAGGGAAAGACAAAATAGACTTGATGCATAAGCTAAGTGATCATCGATCGCAAAATATCTCTTCCTTTAGAGATATAAAAAGGTTCAGCTATCGCTGAAGCTTTTCCTCAGGTTTCTTCGCGTATGAGTAGAGTCGTCTTTGCTTCACTGATATCCGCATCAGGTCACTAGTAGACTTGTCTTTGTTCAGTATCTTCGTCTTCGATTCAACTATGAACATCTGTTGATGCGAAACTTGTCTTTAGGGATTACATTTACATCAGAGAACATCAGCGATAACATAACAAACTCAGTCCGATCGCTGATAGTGAAACACTAATACATATGAGCATTTATAAGAAAGACCATCAGGGACAACTGAACAGACTCAGTTTGATCGCTGATGGTGAAACACTAATACATATAAATAAACGTAATTTTCACTAAGTATAGAAGAGGGTCGTTATCAAATCACTGAGAGAGTTTGGATCAACAATCTCCCCCTATTTGATAATGACAAAGTAACTGAAGAAATTTTACTTTATAATTCAAAATAATGGAATAATCAGGACTCATAACATACATGTCCCAATTACTATTTTGAGGGATCTTTTATAGTACTGATAGGGTTAAGTACTTCACTGAAATTTTCATTAATTCAAAGATAGAATTACAAGATATGAAAATTATAAGTACAAGTGAGGAACTAACTACTGTAAGTTTAACTAATAGATTACAAGAATTATAAAACTAATCTATTAGCTATCTAAAGAAAACTTTGGAGGATTAACCATATAGTCAGGTATTTCTTCTCCTCTTTGCCTTCGATCTGAATATTCTTGACTAATGATTGCCTTGATCGGTTCAGCTAAAGAAGAGAAGTCACACCATAAGCATAGGAGATCCTTGAGATGGCTGAGGGGACAGATAGGAATTTCAGAGACTCTTTGGAATCTGAGTTGTTCCTCATCATCTCTGAAGAAGATTCCAAAAGGCTCTTTGAGTACTTGCCCTGCAATATATGGACCACCAGGAGGCAGGGATAGATCAAGTACTGAGAGATCAGGAGGAGGACCAAACAGAGCTTCTTTTGAGAACTTGATGGAGGTTTCGTTTCTTTTTGCAGCATCATTCTCAGAAAAGGAGGAGACAGGCTTTCTTTTGAGTTGCCTTGGATTGGAAGGAAGAGTAGATGGTACCTTTAACACAACAGTGACTCTGTTGATGAGGGCTTCTAGGATGCCTTCGACATAGCCTCTGTAGGTTGATTTGGATTTATTCAGCGCATCTTTGAACTCTAGCCATTCCATGTAGCCGAAGCTTTCAAGTTTTGAAACAAACATAGCCTTAGAGATACCATTCTCTCTGGTTATCTCTATCGTTACAGAAATTCGGTCCATCTTCCTTTTCCCAGAGATGACAACAGCTGATATCTTTAATGGGTCGGAGCGATAGTCGACTTTATGTTTGCACCATTCGACAGTTTTATCGCTAACCACTTGTTCTTTTGAGCGATCCTCTTCAATTTCCTTTAGTAGAGAAACCTGGACTTCCACTGGATTCTTTTTCAGCTTCTTGTCTTTGACTAGAGAGGACTGAACCTTGAAAGCTAGAGAGGAATCTCTTTAATAATCGACAATCAGTTTCTCAACCCTGACAGATTCTTCAATTTCAGCTTCAGTCAGGAAGTCTAGTTCTGTAGATGTTATTTGAAGAGGGACCTTAAGTCGTTGACTCTCTAGATGCGAGATCATCTCTATTATTCTCTTCATCTCTTCCTCTGATCAGTGAGATGGTCTAGAGGGCCTTCCTGGATGGTGCTGGGCTTTTTCTTCTTCATCTTCTTCATCAATCTCATTGAAGGAGATTGGGATTATTGAGTCATCAGGTATGGAAGCTGGGATTATTTGTAGTTCCTTTCCCTTAAGCAGGGGAGAGAACTGTCTGGTCAGAAAATAGATGAAAAGAGTTAGTGTATATTTTGGAAAGAAGAGAGATAAAGGCTAGAAAGAAACAGGGGTTAGGGATTTATAGAATGATATAAGGACAAGTGAGAGGCATACCTGAGAAGTATTCTACCCCTCAGACGGTGAAACATTTTTCAGGCTTCCCTCAGCAGCTGAACCCTTTGGTTTGCTTTGGGAAGGGGTTCCTAAAGAAGTTCCACTTCTCCCCCCTGCTGTGATAACTTCTTTCGAAGATATCACTAATGAAGTGGTCGCTGCAGAAAACCATAGAGACTAGTCTTTATCATCGTCATCATCATCATCATCATGATGTTGCTCTGTATCTTAATCTTGGAGATCAAGATCTTCATCCTATTCTTCGTCTTCTACTAAAATTGGATCTAGCAAAGATGGAGGGGCTTTGTCAGCAACCTTCTCTCCCTCAACCTGAGAGGGAGGTTCTTCCGTCTGAACTTCAGCAGCAGCAGCATGCTCCTCAAGATGTTCTTTAGTACGCTCTTTCTCCCCCTCTTTGTCATTATCAGAACGGGAGAGGCCAAAAATGGAAGGAGCAACTTTTGTTGATGTCAGGGACCGGACTTCAGCCTCTAGACGTTCTTCAATCACAGGGATGTCTGAAGTAGCTTGATGAATAAATTCAACAGCTATATTCATAGAAGTGCGGTTAGCCTTTGTGAAAGAAGGAGTGGGCGTCGGAGCTGGTGCATTCAGCTTTTCAAGGACTTGTTGTAGGATTGAGGTGCAGGAATCGATCTTTGCAGATAACCCCTGGACATCGTTGCTTAGAGTATCGACACATCCCTGAAGGAGTTGAGAATCATCATTTACTTTGATAAGCTCTCCCTGAAGATTTGTGATTTGCGAGGCTTCAGTTTTGGACGAGCAAGTAGCTTTGAGTTTCTTCAACTCTTCACCAGCGATATTTACAGCGCTGGTGGTTTCGTTGATGGAGGTGGTGAGAGAATCCACCTTGACACCCAAACTGTTGATATGAGAATCAACAGTTGCCATAGTAGGACCTGAAAGAAAAGTTAGCTTCTGAGTAACAGACTTATATGGAGAGATGGGAGTTATATTTGTGGGTTCAGGTATACCTAATGGTTCAAACATATTGAAAAATTGCATGTATCTTTCAAAGGTTTTGAGCATCAGATCCTATAAATGCAACTTGAGGTTGCTGCATGAGAGAAGGAGGGTTAGAGACCAAAGAGATGGGATGACAAGTAACAGTGATAGAAGAAGTTTGGAGTTGGGTAGTTACCTTTGTTGTTTGTTGAACTGAGATGTGCGGTGGCGTCACTGATGTTGTGACAGCGATCGAGATCGCTGGCACGTTTGATGTAATGACAACTGCAGATGTGGAGGAGAGTCCCCACAAAACCATCTAAGGTAGTTTGTTGAGAAACTACCTCAGGCCTTGAGCTAGGGGCGATAGTCTCCTTAGTCAATTTAGCCTTCTTCGAAGGACCAGAAAGACTAGCTGATGGTCGTTTTGAAGCGGTGGTAGCGGCAGGGCTAGCAGAAGAAAGAACCTCTTGTGTGGCCGCTGAAGTAGAAGAAGTGTGGAGAGAGAGACGGGAGCGAAGAGTAGAGATACTTACCTCGTTGTCGACCGGTTTGACCTTCAACGATCGCTGACCCACTTTGGCAAAAGTACCATCTTGAGTAGTGGGGTAAGTATTGGAGTAGAGAAACTTCAGGTATGCACAGATGAACCGTACATATGGGATCTTGGGATCCCTCTCAGTATTCTCTATCTTTGACTTGAGATCATCAAAGATAGCGGTGGCATAGTTGAAGTTCTTTCCAGCGATCACAGAGTAAGCCATCTGGAGTTGAACTTTGGTTGCCTGATCCAGTGACCCACTCTTCCCACTCATACATTGAATGATGTGTGAGAAGATGTAGTTCAGTTGGGAAGGCATGTTTTCCTTTAGGATCTTTGTCAGCTTCTTGTTGGGAATGGTTGAGCGAGGCTAGTTGTCCCAACAGTATTCCATATCATCCAGAAACTGGATGAGTTCAGCATCAGTTGGAAGGGCATCGAGTCCACTTTTAGGTTTGTTAGGGAATCGGAGTGCCTTCCTCAGGCTGTATGCAGTCATCATGCCTGAGCCTATATCAGTGCTGAAAGAGATAGCAGAACTTTGTCACCTTTCTTGTTGGTGATGGAGGTTTCGCCAGCAGTGAACCAAAACTATTGAAGAAGAGTTTTGGATGGTTGAGGATCCACAGTGATTCCATAAACAATACACGATTGCTTCAGGAACCTAGCTGCTTCCACCAGGTGTGGGTTTTTGACACCATCGAAGTTCAATCGAGCAAGATGATTGTTCTTGGGAATTTCAGATTCAGATAGAGCAAACTTGACACTCTTGGAAGCAATGAGAGTGGATTGTGCCATTTCTGAATATGGAAAGAATGAGAATAGAAGGAAAGGATTAGAGTCTAAAAATAAAGAATTTTTTTACCAATTTCTATTTGGAGAAAGAAACGTAGAAAAAAAAACAAAATATTTGAAGATTAAAACAGTGTTCTTAGTCGAAGAAGTAAGAACAATGAGAAAACCAAAGGTTTTGAATGAATAAAATAAAAAAATGATTTTAGTGAACAAAAATCTTGTGAAAACTCATAATGATGGAACATAGATAAGATTTAGTAACAAGATTTAAGACAAAGAATATCAAAATAATCTGTTGATCCTTAAGGAAGAAGATGCAAATGCTTGAAAGAGTTGTTTGCAAATACTTGAGAGAGATTCTTGCTTGAGAAGATTTCCAGAAAGCGTAAAAAGATAAGAATGAAAAAACATTCTTTTTATACGTTAGAGAGTGTCAGAGAGAATGAGGCGGGAAAACAAATGTTCATCATGACATGGACATGTTCCAAGAAGTTGATTGGATAGAAGGGCAACAGACGAACGTGTCAGAAGAAGGCAAGTCGTGGATTGTCGGTTCAAATGACGTCATGAGGAGAGAGAAAAACGTTTCATTTGTCCTTTTCGAAATTATTTCTGAAGAAAAGTCAGAGATAGGTTTTCTTTTTGAAAGAATCCCTGATAGAAACTCATAGATTGATTTTTCATTTCAGAAGGATCACTGAAGAGAAATGTCAGTGATAGAATTTGTTTATCAAAAAGCTTTTAATCATTTGAAGAAAGAAAATGATTATTTTTATTTTGAGTGAATTGTGGATTTGGTCCCTGTGGTTTAGTGATTTCTTTGACCATGGTCCTCATTCTATGTTTATTGTGGATTTGGTCCTTGTGGTATTCAATTTATTTTGGTCATGGTCCTTCTGACTAACACTTCCATTAACTTTGTTAAATCAAGGACCATTTTAGCCATTTTGCCTATTTTTGTCTTTTTTTGATAAGAAAAATATAAACAATATTTTTATACACAAATGCACACACACATGTATATAAATATATATATATATATATATATATATATATATATATATATAACGATATTAAACTAAATAAAATAAGACATTATTGTATGATTTAATTGTTTAATTTTTTTAAAATTAATTATATTAAATACGATTTAATTTTATTATTTTATTGTAATTGTGGAAAAATATATATAGTTTATTGTTTTAATGTAATTAAAATTTCAATTTAAACAAATCAGATCATAAAACTATATCTTATTTTATTTAGAGCGAATAATATAAAATATGGTTTTATGATTTGATTTATTGAATTAAAATTTTAATTAAGTTAAAGACGATTTAATTATATTGTTCTTTTATTATCATTTCAACAAACAAGCTTATTGTTGATATTTTAACACAAAAAAAATCATTAAAACCCGTTGAGAAATGAACTTTAATTTTATCATACTAAAAACAATATAAAAATTGATTTTGAGTTTTTGACTGAAAAACAATATGAAAATTTGAGTTTCTAATTTTAAGATGATAAAATTATAGTTCATTTCTCAACGGTTTTCAATGATTTTTTATGTTAAAATATCAACAATAAGCTTGTTTGTTGCGATGATAGTAAAAGAACAATATAATTAAATCGTCTCTAACTTAATTAAAATTTTAATTCAATAAATCAAATCATAAAACCATATTTTATTTTATTCGATCTATATAAATAAGATATAGTTTTATGATCTGATTTGTTTAAATTGAAATTTTAAATACATTAAAACAATAAAACTATATCTTTTTTCACAATTACAATAAAATAATAAAATTAAATCATATTTAATATAATTAATTTAAAAAAAATTAAACAATTAAATCATACAATAATGTCTTATTTTATTTATTTTAATATTGTTATATATATATATATATATATATATACATGTGTGTATGCATGTGTGTTTGTGTGTATAAAAATATTGTTTATATTTTTCTTATCAAAAAATGACAAAAAATAGCCAAAATGACTAAAATGGTCATTGATTTAACAAAGCTAATGGAAGTGTTAGTCAGAAGGACCATGACTAAAATAAATTGAATACCACAAGGACCAAATCCACAATAAACATAGAATGAGGATCATGGTCAAAGAAATCACTAAACGATAGGGACCAAATCCACAATTCACTCTTTTATTTTTGTAAAAAAAAACAACTTACTGAATGAATATTCAGTGATGGAGAATAAGAGAACATACCTGAGAGTCATAAATTTATTCAGAGATAGAGTGATAAAGGGGAACTTAGAATCACTGACATAATGCATGAAGATGAAGAGTTACTCTTCAAGATTCAGCATTCCAAGCTCACTGATGAGAAAGTTGAACCTTGTCTAATCAAGAGGCTTGGTAAACAAATCAGCTAGTTGATAGTCAGTGGGGATAAAGTGAAGTTCAATATCACCATTCATCACATGATCTCTGATAAAATGATATCTGATCTCAATGTGTTTTGTCTTTGAATGTAGCACTGGATTGTTTGCTATAGCGATAGCACTAGTGCTGTCGCAATAGATTGGAATCTTTGATAGCTGAAGGTCATAGTCTAATAGTTGATTTCTCATCCATAAGACCTGAGCACAAGAACTTCCAGCGGCTACATATTCAGCTTCAGTTGTGGAAGTGGACACTGAATTTTGCTTTTTGCTTGTCCAGCTTTCCTCCTAGGAGTTGACATCCACCAGTGGTACTTTTTCTATCGAGTTTACAACCAGCAAAATCACTATCGGAATATCTAGTTAGATCGAACCCTGAGTCTTTGGGATATCAAAGACCGAGGTTAGGAGTCCCTTTGAGATATCTGAAAATTTGCTTAACAACGATCAGATGGGATTCCTTGGGTTCAGATTGATAACGTGCATATAAACAAGTAGAGTACATGATGTCAGGTCGACTCGCTGTAAGATACAACAGGGAGCCTATCATTCCTCTATAGGCAGTGACATTTACAGGTTTTCCAGATGGATCTTTGTTAAATGCCAGAGGAGGTGCCATAGGAGTTTTCATCGCTGAAGTTTGTGTTAGATCAAACTTCTTCAGCATATCTTTAACATACTTACCTTAGCTGATAAAAGTACCTTTGTCAGATGGTTTAATCTGAAGACCAAGAAAATATGTCAGCTCACCCATCATACTCATTTTGTATTCTTTCTTCATTTTTTCAGCGAAGCGAGTACATAGAGATGGGTTAGTAGAACCAAATATAATGCCATCGACATATATTTGTACAAGAATAATATGACCTTTTATCTTTCTGAAAAATAATGTATTATCAATTTTGCCACATTCAAAATTTTCAGAGATAAGAAAAGATGAAAGAGTGTCATACCAAGCACGAGGGGCTTGTTTTAGACCATAAAGAGCCTTATCCAATTTATAAACACAATTTGGATACTTAGGGTCATAGAACCCTGAGGGTTGTTCTACATAGACTTCTTCATTCAGCTTTCCATTTAGGAACGCTGATTTTACATCGATTTGATATACAATGAAGTCTTTATAAAATGCATAAGCCAAGAAGAGTCGAATTGCTTCGAGCCTAGCCATAGGGGCAAAGGTTTCATCATAGTCTATGCCTTCCTCTTGTCTGTATCCCTGAGCAACAAGTCGAGCCTTGTTGCGGGTTACAGTTCCATGTTCATCTAACTTGTTTCTGAACACCCATTTGGTGCCTATAACAGTTTTATCAGATGGTCTAGGAACGAGATTCCAAACTTTGTTGCGAGAGAACTCAATCAACTCTTCTTGCAAAGCGCTGACCCAGTTTGGATCTCTGAGGGCATCATCAGCCTTCTTTGGCTCTATTAAAGAAATAAAGTTGACAAATAGACAGATATTACCTGAACTTCGTCGTGTCTGAATACCTGCATCGGGATCACCAAGAATTTGATCTATGGGGTGATCTCCGGTCCATCGCTGAGCAGGAGCATGATCGCTTATTTCAGAGACTGGATCAACAATAGGAATGTTCACTAAAGAAGAAACCTGAGGTTCATCAGCTATTAATTGTTGAGAGTCAGACAAACCAGTGTTTTCTGAGAGGAGTTCAGACGAAGATGGATCAGATGGAAGAAGTGTGTTTAGAGGCTCAGTTGAAACCCATGAGATGGATTCAACATTCAGAGGTATGATGTTTGGATCATCATCAGCAGCTGGAGGAGGATCTGAATGCTGATGGTTTGAGAAAAAAAGGTTATGTTTCTCTGTAATGAGAAAACATCCAAGCATTTAACTCTTCATTGTCAACGATTGGTTTAGAGTTCGCTGAGCGAGTTTCATCAAAGGTGACATGAATTGTTTCTTCCACAGATTGTCTTCTTTTGTTGAAAACACTATAGGCTTTGGAGATAGAGGAATATCCAAGAAATATTCCATCATCCGCTTTTGGGTCGAACTTTCCAAGTTGATCTTTATTGTTTAAAATAAAGCACTGACAACCAAAGATATGAAGAAAACTGATAGAAGGTTTTCTTCCATGAAAAAGTTCATAAGCTGTCTTCCGAAATCGCTTTACTATCAGCGATCTGTTTTGAGTAAAACATGCAGTGTTTACAGCTTCAGCCCAAAATTGAGTAGGGAGGTGAGAATCGCTGAGCATTGATCTAGCAGCTTCAATGATCGTTCTGTTTCATCTTTCAGGGACTCCGTTTTGCTGAGGTGTTTTTACTGAAGAGAAGTTATGAGAAATTCACTTGTTCTCAAAGAAATTGTTCAGAGAACTGTTTTTGAATTCAGTTCCATGATTACTTCTTATTGAACGAACAGTAAGATTATTCAGCACTTCCATATTTTTAACAAAAGATATTAGTTCTTCTGGAGTATCACTCTTTCAGCGAAGAAAGATAACTCAGGTGTAGCGAGAGTATTCATCTACAATGACAAATGTATATTTCTTTCCAGCTATTGATTGGATGTTAACAGGGCCAAACAAATCCATATGCAAGAGTTGAAGATGACTTGTCACTGAGGAAACTTGTTTAGACTTGAAACTAGTTTTTTATCTGTTTTCCTTTTTCACATGTTGAGCATAGAGATTCTTTAGCATATGAGTGCTGAGGAAGACCAGAAACCAGTTCGTTAGATGAGAGAGAATTCAGGGTTTTAAAGTTTAGATGTGAGAGCCTTTTGTGCCATAACCAATTTACATCAGAAGAGGCTTTAGAGAGAAAACATATGTTTTCAGTGGTAGTAGAGTCTATATCTATTACATAGACATTTTCTTTACGATAACCACTGAGAGCAAGTTTTCTTTTTTCATTCACCACTGAACATGCTTTCTTGGAAAAGCGAACTTCATAGTCTTTGTCACATAGCTGACTGATGCTCAGAAGGTTGTGCTTCAGTCCATCTACATAAGCAACTCTTCTGAAGGTAGTTGTCCCTAGGGCTATAAACGAACCGAACGTTCAGCGAACCGTTCGTGAACCGTTCAGCGGGAAGTTCGTTTATGTTCGTTTATTTAATAAACGAACGAACATGAACAAATTTTTTTTGTTCGTTTAGTAAACGAACGAACATGAACAAGCGTCTCGTTCGTTCGTTTACGTTCGTGAACGTTCGTTTATTTATGTTCGTATATGTACGTTTATTTATGTTCATTTACGTTCGTTTATGTTCGTTTATGTTATTTAAATGTTTTATTTATTTACTGAAAATATGGTAATAATTAAATACTTACGAATTTAACAATTAAATAAAAATTGTAGTAAAGTAGAATTAATAAAGATTTAACATTTTCATATTTTCATATAAAAAATAAAGAATAAAAATTGGTGAACTTGATTTGTCCACTCACCTTTCTTTATATATTGGCTCCTCTTCTTTCTTTTACACTATATTATCGATGTGGGACAAATCAAGGAGTGGAGTGAGGCCTGGCCATCTCATGAAGTGAGAACTGAGAAAAACTCATTGAGTTTTCATCCCACATCGGAAACTAAAAGAAAATTTCTCTTGAGTTTTCTATATATATAGCACCTCCTAGGTCTTAGTGATCCTAACATATCGGGCCAGTGGCTTGTACATACTAGTTTGAGCCTGTTGGCTTAAACCCGTAGATAGTGTTATTGCTGGAGCACATCATTATAGTGGTGTTGTTTAAGCTGTTAGTATAAGTTCGTTCGGTACGTTCGTTCGTTTAAGTTCGTTTAGTATCTTAACAAACAAACATAAACGAACACGAACATAGATATTTTTTAAACGAACGAACACGAACATCAAAAGTTTTGTTCGTTTAGTGTTCATGTTCGTTCGTTTGTTCGGTTAAGTTAAACGAACGAACATGAACAAGCCTTTGTTCGTGTTCGTTCGGTTCGTTTACAGGCCTAGTTGTCCCATTGCTGAGGACACCAAACCCTCGGGTATATCCTTTTCCATTTCCACCAAAGGTCACAGAGGGACCTTTCTCTTCATTGTATTCAGTGAGCAGGTCTTTTTGTCCTGTCATATGACGAGATCATCCACTATCAAGATACCGGATACCCTTTGATCTCTACAAACATAAGGAAGATTAAGCTTTGTTTGGTACCCACTTTTTAATAGGTCCTTTAGGGTTAGTGGAAATGGAAGGTTCAACAATCTTCACAGCAGATGAAGATTCAACTTTAGTGGTAACCTTCACCTTGGTTAATTTCTTAACCTTAGTGGTATTTTTCACCTTGGTAGATTTTTCAGCTTTGGTGACCTTCTCAGCCTTGGAGGCATTCATCTTCACTTTAGCTGATTTATCAGCTTTAGTGGCAGTTGGACATTTGCTTGCAATATGGTCAGTAAATCCACAGTGATAGCATTTTCTATATTTGAAAGTGCTTTTGGGACCATGAGTAAAAGGTTTTGAGAATTTAAGATGAGCAGGTCCAACTCCAAGAATGCTTTTATCATGCTTTTATCATGAGATCATGAGCAGGAACTTTCATTTCTTCAGATCTCTTAGGCTTAAGATCAATCTTTAACTTTAGAGGACAGAGATCAAAGATTTCTATCATAGAGCTAGACGATTGATTCGTTGAAGGTTTAGAAGGAACTTTCAACTTTGCTTTCTTGGTAGCCTTCTGAGGATGAAGAATGGATTTTCCTTTATCCGCAGACTTAGATCCTTTGGATATTTCCTCAGGGATGGGATTAGAAGAAGATGATGAAGAGCATTTAGCTTGAGAAGTGTCAGGGATAGAAGAAACAAATGTTCCAAACTTAAGCATGGAACTGTCTTCTTTAGGTTCATCCTGTGGTTTCCAAAAACCAAGACCAGTTCTATCACTGTCAGAAATTTGAGCACTTATAATCTCAGTGATCTTTGTTGAAGATTTGCACCATCCTTCAAAAGTAGCCTTTTCTGCTTTTAGAGCAGCGATGGCTTGTTCGCGTTCAATGCTGATGATTTCATTAACAATGACTTAATCTTTCAAACTTTCCTCTAAAAGTGTCAGTTATCTGATCTTTTCATGACATTTCTATAGTTGTTCAGTTAAATCAATGTTTTTGTTCTCAGCTAGAGTTTTTCCGTTTAGAGCATTGTATAGATCAATCGTCAGCACGTCAACAACGCGACTTCTCTCTTCTTCAGGTAGAGAGGGATTAGTAGAGATAGATACCTAAGATGATATATAGCTCATAGAAGTTTCAGTTGGTTCTTCCACTTCTTCTTTAATCTCAGCCATGAGGCAGAGATTAGCGACTTCTTCTTCATCAGAACTTGATTCTTCTGATTCAGCCCAGTCATGTTTTTCAGCGATGAGACCTTTACCTTTTCGCTTGTAGTTTTTTCAACTTTTGATATTTCTCTTTCAGCTTATGGTATTTGTCATCGCTGGATCTTCTCGAGGTAGAAGGTTTGAAGACTTTCTTCGACCTGCGTTCACTTGCAAAGTGTCCAATCTTTTCACCGTTAAAGCAAATAGCAGTAGCCTTATCAACATGGGTTGATTTTGGCTTGTCAGTGAGGGAGAGAGGCTTATTTCTTCGGAAATTGCTCTTTCTTGCAAATCTCTTAAAAGAGTTTGTCAAGAGTGCTAAGGATTCATCAAACTCTGAAATATTAGTGTCTGATAGATCCTCAGAATCAGAATCTAACTCAGTGATAGTGAGAGTAGATCGCTGAGATGGAATTATCTTTGAAGAGACTAAAGCAACTGGAGTGCTTTTGGAGTCTTTAGAATATTTTATAAGATTCTTCTTCAAGAGATTTGATTGCTTATAGTTGAGCAATATTCCGTACAAGGTGCTGAGAGAAAGAGAATTTAAGTCTTTTGTCAGCTTGAGACATATTGAATAATTGTCCCAGCATTCAGGAAGACATTCTAAGAATTTTGTTAGGACCTCAGAATTAGAATAGGTCCTACCAACGGTTCTTAGATCAATGATTAAGCAGTTAAACCGCTGATGAACATCAGAGAGAGATTCATTCTTACCAGCGATAAAACTTTTATACTGTCTTACCAAGTTAATCTTTCGAGTCTCTTGAATTTCAGTGGTGCCTTCATATTGAACACATATGGTTTCCCACATTTATTTAGAAGTTTTAAGATGCATGATGGAATGGAAAACTTCATCAGGCAGAGCCATAGAGATAATGGTCTTTGACCGTGCATCGATACCAACCTTCTTTTTGTCTTCATCACTCTATTGTCTGATTTCCTTAACAACATAACGCTAGGAACAAAAGGAGTATTGGCAGTAGCTGGAACTACAACTATGATTTGGACAGGTTCATAGGGTCCATTTGCTACGTATTCAGGTATAGTGGGATCTGCACCTTCAAGAAATAGCAGCATTCAATTCTTCCAGAGAGAAAAGTTATCTCTGCTAAATCGAGGAGGTTTAGAAAGTGAACCATTATCATAGTAGTGTGTGTTTGTGCTAAGTGCCATATTAGAATAGCAAGGAAGAGAATAAAGCAAGATATTGTTTATCAAATTAAACAGTCTGCTCTGATACCACTTGTTGGTCCCGGAGGTGCTTAACAAGTTTGTAGAAAGGGGGGGGGGGTTGAATACAAACACATAATTTAAAGTTTAATAAATTTGTATTGATAAATCAAACATAATTTACAAGTCTGTTGCGGAATAATATTAAGTAGAACTCAATCTAAACAAACTTAAGAAAACACTAAGATGGTTGCACAAGAATATAGAGAATGGGGATTAGAGAATATAGAAAACAAGAGTTTCTATATTATAGAAAGATGAAGGCTAGAGGTGAGTGCATTCTCCAGATGAAGAGGTAATCTTTCTATTTATACCATATGCATTAAATGCATGGCAGGGCACTTTACACGTGTCATTCATTGATTGGCTGAGAGGGTTTGACTTTGGGAGACATGCTTTCGGCCGTATCATGAACAGTGTAGTTGACAGAGTTGTTGTACGAATTGTGGCAGAGGTATGTCCGTTCTGACACATCGTACTGGTTGTGCAGGGAAAGACAAAAGAGACTTGATGCATAAGCTAAGTGATCATCGATCGCAAAATATCTCTTCCTTCAGAGATATAAAAAGGTTCAGCTATCGCTGAAGCTTTTCCTCAGGTTTCTTTGCGTATGAGTAGAGTCGTCTTTGCTTCACTGATATCCGCATCAGGTCACTAGTAGACTTGTCTTTGTTCAGCAGCTTCGTCTTCGATTCAGCTATGAACATCTGTTGACGCGAAACTTGTCTTCAGGGATTACGTTTACATTAGAGAACATCAGCGATAACTGAACAGACTCCGTCTGATCGCTGATAGTGAAACACTAATACATATGAGCGTTTATAAGAAAGATCATCAGGGACAACTGAACATACTCAGTTTGATCGTTGATGGTGAAACACTAATACATATAAATAAACGTAATTTTCACTAAGTATAGAAGAGGGTCGTTATCAAATCACTAAGAGAGTTTGGATCAACAGAAACTCTACATTGATCCCAATACATATGCAATAAACATCAAATCCTTATGATGTAAATTCTCCAACATTCCAAGTCATGTAGACTTGATGAAATAATCAGGGCGGTGAGCTTTTAAACGTATAGTTAGTTCTAGGAGTGCAATATTTCATGTGGACAATAATACGACACGCGTTCATCGTGTCGAAACCAGAACCATAAATTACTTTAATGTCCCGCATTCTGGATATTTATGTCCATAAGTATCACCTTGTATTCGTTGTAACAATGGAATATTTTTGTATTATGTCCTTAGCTTTAGGATGGTCTCATTCATGTGTTGGCTACGGATCAGGGTATTCAAAAATTTTAGGTATTCGAGAGGGCATATTATGATGTCATTGTTGCTTCTTATGCTGCAGAAGTCAATAATTGCAATTTGCCTCATTTTGCCTTTCACTCGAAAAAGAATGTGTCTATGTGTATTTTGCAATACATGGATCACTATGTCATAACCATGGTGTCTCACATGGTCATGTCGAAACATATATGTGTCATTGCCCTAAAGTTCTTTATTGATGAAAAAAAAATGTTTCGATGACCCAATAATCTACTAGTTTGATACATTAGTTTTCATGATATATGTTTACTTTCATATTCATTAGAACTTATGTATATATGCTCATATTCATTATAATTCCCATTTGACACGAATATCTTTACAAGGTTCCTATTAATCTTGTACCAACAAGAAAATGACTATCCATCGTCTAAATATTTTGGTTGGATAAATTATAAAACAAGTATTAGTCTATCTTTTTTTTAGATTGAGTGAGAGGTCAAAAAAATCAATTATCCTCGATACATTCCTACACGGAACGGAGAATATTGAAGTTTTTTTGTATTTGTTGTGATGTATTTCTTTACATCTATAATGGTTACATATTCGATTTTATTTTAGCGAAAAATTAATTTTCATACTTAAAATTAATTTCAAGGAAACATCTTGTAACACCCTAAAATGTAAAGTAAATTGAAAATTTGAAAATTCGGCAATATAACGTTTGTATTTGGAACAAACCACCCAAAAAGGGGTAAATGTATAAAGTGTTTACAAAACCTGCGAACGAAATTGGAAATCAACAACAAAAACTATCTAGATTACATCGGTTGTCAACCCAAATTCACAAAATAAAGAGATTGTTTAAACGCCAAAACACCAAATATCTATTCATCTAAAAAATGCCTCAAACCCACGCTCGTCACTCAGACCTTTGGCAACCCACCGCAAAAGGAACCTGTCATACACATCATTTGAGAAAAAGTGTTAGGCTTATATCCTAGTGAGGACATACAATTTATATAATAAATTGGAAATAAAATAAATTGCAGAAATAAGAAACCTTTTTCAAAAAGTTGAGGTTACAGTTGAAGTAATATCCATATAATGACCTATCGGTCCAAAATACATCTTGCGATGACGGGGGAGACCCGATTTTCCAAGGATTGTGGTGGAACACACAAGTAGGTCACTTTCCAAGTTACTGAGCTCCCCGTACTATGATCAAGGCCACGAGCTCGTCGATTCGTACTCATATGTAGGGGAGGGCACCCAATGATCCTAATCATGCTCATTCGTTAGGATTTACATTTACGACCCACGGCTAGTATCCGGTCCCACATACCGTACCAAGTTGCCACCCTAGGGTCCAATGTCTTAACTAGCTACAAATGGGTTTAGCCCAAAATAAGTCGACTTTATACCTATGGATCCACTAGTATTAGTCTAGACTTGTCACAATTTCATTTGTGACCAACTATAATCAAACATATAGTTCATGTGAACAATCCCAACATATTTTGTTTACTTCCTCAATAATAAATTTTCCAACTTTTACTAATGTAACAATAATCATCATTGCGGTCATACAATCACCCACATGATTTCATTTCTACCATCAACACTTTTATTCAAGAAATCCCATGGTAGATCAAAACCATAAATAGAGTTAGAAGCATTTATGTAGATACTTAACCATAGATGTGTAGAACACATCACATTTATAGCTCAAACATAAGTTTCATAAATAATTTTCGAAAATAGTGAGCAAACCCTAAAAATCTCCAAAAATGCAAAGTTAGGTCAAAATAGATTTCAACAAGGAAATATAAATAAGGAGATGATTAGAAGTCTAAAAGTGTTAGTTTGACTTGTATAAGGTTTTAGAAAATAAGTATGAACTCACCAAGTGGGTTTTTGATGAAAACCCAAAACCCTAGTTTGATTTCTTGGAGAAGATGACAATGGAGATGATAGTTTTATGCTCTTAGGTTGACTTCTTGGTTGATGCACTCAACTCCTAGCAATAAATGTGGTAGGTGAGGTTTGGTGGAACCCTAAATTTGGTTCATGAAAAGGGAAAGGTTTTGAGAGAGTGAAATAAATGAAGTGGATGAGAAATGAACGAGAGTTAGGTCAAAACCCGTTTTTTTAATCAAACAGTCCCCGACGGCGATCTTGCCACGCGATAGTGATAGTGTCACTATCGCAAGGCACTCTCGCGGAGATTATACCACGAGTTCGGTCCTCTCTCAGCGATTGTGCCAAGAAATAGTGACATATGTCACTATCGTGAGTCACTTTCGCGCGACTTGTACCGAGCCCACAATTTGCTTAAAGCTCGAGATTCTCGTATGGATCGATTCAAGGCTCGAATGTACAACCTATTTCACCCAAAATGATAAACGGAAGACGAAGAAATGATTAACGATGCATGGAAACTTACTTTCGAAATTCTAGATGTTACAATCCTCCCCGACTTGGAAATGATTTCGCCCTCAAAATCTTGATCACACGAACAAGTGAGGGTATCTCCGCTTCATGTCCTCCTCGGACATGTCACATTGTCCCCACGATGATTCTTCCATTGCACCTTGACCATAGTGACTTCCTTATGGCAAAGTTTCTTGGATTTCCTTTCTAAAATGGCGTCGGGTTCCTCCACACATCGGTTACCCTCATCCACTATTATCTCGGAAAGAGGAATGACGCCTTCTTCCTCCGCCAAACACTTCCGAAGGTAATAAACATAAAACGTGTTATGGATCCCGCTCATTTCCGGTGGAAGTTCCAATTGATAGGCTTGCAATCCCACATGTTTAAGTACCGTGAATGGTCCAAGGAAACGGGGACTCAACTTTCCACGCTTTTTGAGCCGGATCATGCCTTTCCAAGGTAACACCTTAAGCATCATGCGGTCACCCGCTTGAAACTCCATCGGCCGCCTCTTCTTATCGGCATAGCTCTTTTGCCGATCTTGAGCCGCTTTCAATCGCTCCCGAATGCCTTTCACTTTATCAGCCGTTTCTTGAACAATTTCGGGTCCAGCGAATTATTTTTCTCCTTCTTCAAGACAACACATGGGAGTGCGAAACTTCCGTCCGTACAATGCCTTGAACGGTGCCATCCCGATACTCGAGTGATAGCTATTGTTGTAAGTGAACTCCACCAAAGGTAGGTGAGGGTCTAAACTTCCCCCAAAATCGATAACGCAAGACCTTAACATGTCTTCAAGCTTTTGGATCGTTCTCTCGCTTTGACCATCGGTTTGCGGGTGGTAAGTCGTGCCTAACTTTAATTTTGTTCCAAGCTCTTTCTACAAACCATCCCAAAGGTTCGAAGTGAACCGACTATCGTGATCCGACACAATGGATAAGGGCACCCCGTGCCTCGAAACTACTTCATTGATGTAAAGCTTTGCCAACTTGTCCATCGGTAGTATCTCACGCATGGCCAAGAAGTGAGCGTTCTTAGTCACCCGATCAACTATTACCCAAATGGTGTCGTGACCTCGAAGAGTTTTTGGCAACTTGGTCACGAAGTTCATGGTAATATGCTCCCACTTCCACTCGGGGATCTCCAAGGATTGAAGACTCCCATAAGGTCGTTGATGCTCGACTTTCACCTGTAAGCACGTCACACAACGCTCCACGGAACATGCCACATCAAGCTTCATTACCGGCCACCAATAATGTAGCTTCAAGTCTCTGTACATCTTTGTACTTCCTGGATATATGGAATATTTGGACTTATGGGCATCCTCGAGAAGAAGTTCCCGGTTGCCACCAATCTTGGGTACCCATACACGGTCGTTGAACAATTTCACTCCACGGTTGTCTTCCGTTAAGAGCAAACACTTCTTTGTCATAACTTAGCCTTTGAGATTCTCCTCCAATAAGGCTTCTACTTGAGATGCCTTGATTGTCTCAATAAGGCTCGACACCAGTTCAATTCTCGAAAGGGTAGCCCGAATACTTCCGCTATAATCCTTCCGACTGAACGCATCGGCCACCACATTTTCCTTACTGGGGTGGTAAAGCAACTCGTAATCATAGTCTTTAAGTAATTCGAGCCACCTTCTTTGCCTCATGTTCAGCTCCTTTTGATCAAAGACGTATTTCAAACTCTGATCAGTGGAGAGCGTACATTTCATGCCATAGAGGTAGTGTCGCCATAACTTCAAAGCAAACACCACCGCCGCCAACTCCAAGTCATGGGTAAGGTATTTCTTCTCATGAATCTTGAGTTGCCTTGATGCGTAAGAAATCACCTTACCCCATTGACCCAAACCCATCTTGGAAGCATCGTTGTAGACCACGAAGTCTTCCGATCCCTCGGGTAACGCTTAAATTGGAGCTTCACACAATTTATTTTGTAAAGTTCGGAACGCCTTATCTTGCGCTTCGGTCCAAACAAACTTGACGTTCTTCCGAGTCAAGTCCGTCAAGGAAGAAGCAATTTTCAGGAAGTCTTGAATAAACCTCCGGTAATAGCCCGCCAAACCCAAGAAGCTTCGGATCTCGAATGAACTCTTGGGAGGCTCCCAATTCATCATGGCTTAAATTTTGGAGGGGTCCACCTTCACTCCGTCTCAAGTGACAACGTGACCCAAGAATTGAACATCTTCGAGCCAAAAGTCGCACTTGGAAAATTTGGCTTACAACCTCTCTTTTCTCAATACCTCTAGAACCTCCCGAAGGTGTTGCTTGTGTTCCGAATCGCTCTTGGAATACACGAGTATGTCATCAATGAACACAATGACCGACTTGTCGAGGAATGGTCGGAACACTTTATTCATCAAATCCATAAACACCGTCGGTGCGTTAGTTAAACCAAACGGGATCACGAGAAATTCATAATGGCCGTAACGCGTTCTAAAGGCTGTCTTCGGGATGTCTTCTCCTCTCCCCTTCACTTGATGATATCCGGAACATAATTCGATTTTCGAGAAACAACCCTCTCCTTGAAGTTGATCGAACAAATCGTCGATCCTCGGGAGTGGATACTTATTCTTCACCGTAGCCTTATTCAGTTTGCCGTAATCGATGCACATTCTCATTGTGCCATCCTTCTTCTTGACAAATAAGATCGGGGCTCCCCAAGGCGACGATCTCGGTCTTATAAACCCATTCTCTAGGAGTTGAGCCATCATTTCTTCCATCTCCGATGGCGCCAACCGGTAAGGGGCTCGAGCAATCGGAGCCTCCCCTGGTACAAGATCTATTCGAAACTCTACTTGACGATCTGGTGGTAAACCGGACAAGTCATCCAGAAAAACGTCGGGAAACTCGCGCACCACCTTTACATATTCATGTTTTTTCTTCTCGAGCTTGGCGTCGATTACGTTTGCTTGGAAGGACGAACATCCCTTCACTAAGCATTTTCGAGCCTTAGCCATGGTGATAACCACTACATCGCCCTTCCTCCTTTCACCATAAACTACCACCATGTCACCATCCGAAATAGGGAGTCGGATCAACTTCTTGGAACACAGGATCTCGGCATGATTGTTCGCCAGCCAATCCATTCCGACCACCACGTCGAAACCGCCAATAACCATGGGCATCAGATCAATTGAGAATTTCCTCCCTTCGATATCAATCGAGTAGTCCTTCAGAACATCGCGGATCACTACCTGAATACCATTTGCTATCTCTACCACTAAAGCATCAACTAAGATACTAGTAGGCATGGAAAACTTTTGGCAAAAAGAATTAGACACGAAAGAGAAACTAGCACCATAATCAAATAGCACGCGAGCAGGTACGGAGTTTAGAAGAAACATACCCGATACCACGTCGGTGGATGCCTTGGACTCATCGGCCATCATCTGGAAAGCTCGTCCAGGAACTCTGGGAGGGTTCTCTTTCTTCTTCGAGGCACTCCCCGTCTTCCACTTCGGACATTCCTTCCAGAAATGTCTTGGCATCTTGCATTCGAAGCATACCACCCTCTTGATCGGGCAATCCCGGGTAGTATGATATGTTTTCCCACACTTGGCACAAGAGGTGGGTGATAATTACAGTTGTCGTGGTGCTTGCTTCGGCATCTAGGGCACCACCACGCCTCTTGGCGGTTATCAAAGCTCCTTCCCCCGTTGAAAGGTCTCGACCTCCTAGGAGGTCCGGGGTTGTTTTCCCACTTCCGCTTCTCTCCTACCACCACCACAGCCTTCTCCACCTTGTCTCTATATTAGACATCATTCATAATTTGTGCCTCTTCTATGGTCTCATGGAGGTTGGAGTCCTTAGAGTTGCAGACCATCGACATCATATCCGTCGGTAGGCCCTTGAGGTAGGCCTTTATCTTCTCCTTCTCCGTTGGGGCCACATGCCCTACTAACCCCAATTTTTCCATGAATCGGTGGGTGTACTCCCTCACCGACAAGTTCCCCTTTTTGAGAGACCGGAACTCTTATTCAATGCGATCCAAAGCCCTCTCATTGCAGTACCCTTCCAGAATTTTCTTCTTGAATTCAGCCCAAGTCAGTTGAGCCAAGACAGTGGGGGAGAGAGTAGACTTGGTGACATTCCACCATGTGAGTGTCATGTCCCGAAGCATTTGGGAACCAAACTTCACTCTCTAATCTTCCCCGCACTCAGAGTAGTCGAAGGCCTGTTCGATCCCCTGAATCCACTTCATACAGGCAATGGGGTCTTCAGAACCGGAGAACTCCGGCGGCCTGAATCCTAGGAAGTTTTTATACGTGCAAGCTCTCTTGTTCTGCCTCACTTCAATAATTATAGGTTCGTTAGTTCGGTTCACATGTCCCGTACCACTGAAACCAATCACCTCGATGTTCTCTGCAATCGTTTCATTCCTCCGGTTGCTTACATTGCGGTCCTCAAACATTTTCAGAAGTGACTCCTGCTGCTTGGCTATTGCCTCATTCATTAACATCATCAGGTTGGCCATCATCTCATATTGGGGAGTTACCTTCCGAATAGCCGGGTTGGACGAACCAGGTCCACCTGGGGAATGATCTCAGGCCCTCCGCCTAACAATGGTTGGACAAATGGGCGTACAACAACCTCAACCCTCACCGGTTGATCAGTAGTTAAGGTTGTCGCCTCTACACCATCCACCCGTGTACGCAGTCTACCGCGCGTACTCACCATCTTAATCTGCCACGCATGACAAAGAAGAGGACTAAGAGAGAGAAATAGATTTATACACGAAGGAAACATACCACTACATTACCAATTGTCATACCAACAGTACTTCAAGCACACTCACGTAAAACATCCTCATAATGACATTAGCTAAATGAAATTATGAACATATAACACGTAAGGGTTCTCGTTAACATTACCACAATGTTCGATAAGCATAAGTTCCGTTGACTCTAAGATCGACCCATCTTAGAAGTTCTACCCAAACACACCAATCGTCATTTAACATAATCAGTCTAAGTCTAGACATCTTACATTCATGCCTAGTTCACTTAAACTAGAGCTCTGATACCAACTTGTAACACCCTAAAATTTAAAGTATATTGAAATTTTGAAAATTCGGCAATATGACGTTTGTATTTGGAATAAACCACCCAAAAAGGGGTAAATGTATAAAGTGTTTACAAAACCTGCGAATGAAATTGGAAATCAACAACAAACTAATCTAAACAAGTACTATCTAGATTACATCGGTTGTCAACCCAAATTCACAAAAATAAAGAGATTATTTAAACGCCAAAACACCAAATATATATTCATCTCAAAAATGCCTCAAGCCCACGCTCATCACTCAGACCTTTGGCAACCCACCGCTAAGGGAACCTGTTATACACATCATTTGAGAAAAAGTGTTAGGCTTAAAGCCTAGTGAGGACATACAACTTATATAATAAATTGGAAATAAAATAAATTGCGGAAATAAGAAACCTTTTTTAAAGAGTTGAGGTTACAGTTGAAGTAATATCCATATAATGACCTTTCGGTCCAAAATACATCTTGCGATGACGGGGGAGACCCGATTTTCCAAGGATTGTGGCGAAACACACAAGTAGGCCAATTTTCAAGTTATTGAGCTCACCGTACTAGGATCAAGGTCACGAGCTCGCCAACTCGTACTCAGATGTAGGGGAGGGAACCCAATGATCCTAATCATGCTAATTGGCTAAGATTTACATTTACGACCCACGACTAGTATCCGGTCCCACATACCGTACCAAGTTGCCACCCTAGGGTCCAATGTCTCAACTAGCTACAAATGAGATTAGCCCAAAATAAGTCGACTCTATACCTATGAATCCACTAGTATTAGTCTAGACTTGTCACAATTTCATTTGTGACCAACTATAATCAAACATATAGTTCATGTGAACAATCCCAACATATTTTGTTTACTTCCTCAATAATAAATTTTCCAACCTTTACTAATGTAACAATAATCATCACTGTGGTCATACAATCACCCACATGATTTCATTTCTACCATCAACACTTTTATTCAAGAAATCCCATGGTAGATGAAAACCAAAAATAGAGTTAGAATCATTTATGTAGATACTTAACCATATATGTGTAGAACACATCACATTTATAGCTCAAACATAAGTTTCATAAATATATTTCCAAAATAGTGAGCAAACCCTAAAAGTCTACAAAAATATAATGCAAAGTTAGGTCAAAATAGATTTCAACAAGGAAATATAAATAAGGAGATGATTAGAAGTCTAAAAGTGTTAGTTTGACATGTATAAGGTTTTAGAAAATAAGTACGAACTCACCAAGTGGGGTTTTGATGAAAACCCAAAACCCTAGTTTGATTTCTTGGAGAAGATGACAATGGAGATGATGGTTTTATGCTCTTAGGTTGACTTCTTGGTTGATGCACTCAACTCCTAGCAATAAATGTGGTAGATGAGGTTTGGTGGAACCCTAAATTCGGTTCTTGAAAAGGGAGAGGTTTTGAGAGAGTGAAATAAATGAAGTAGATGAGAAATGAATGAGAGTTGGGTCAAAACGCGTTTTTTTAATCAAACAAACCCCAGCGGCGATATTGCCACGCGATAGTGACTGTGTCACTATCGCAAGGCACTCTCACGGAGATTGTACCGTGAGTTCGGTCCTCTCTCGGCGATTGTGCCAAGCGATAGTGACACATGTCACTATCGCGAGTCACTCTCGCGTGACTTGTACTGACCCACAATTTGCTCAAAGCTCGAGATTCTCGCATGGATCGATTCAAGGCTCGAATATACAACCTATTTCACCCAAAACGATAAACGGAAGACGAAGAAATGATTAACGATGCACATAAACTTACTTTGGAAATTCCGGATGTTACACATATGCTTAATCAATATTAAATTAATATGTTATATTTCATTTTCAACTTGTTCCCTTTTTGATAGAAACACTTTTTAGTGCATTTCCTATTTGATTGACTATTATCACCTGGGGTAGTAGTTGTATCCCTACTTCAGGTGTTGAAAAATCCTTCCTGACTCTTACCAAGACCCTGACCCTTTCTAAGGTCTCATCCACATTGTGCATAAATGTTACATGTGTGAAATTGTTTTTGACTCACAATCCTTTGGAGTTGTTTCCACCTCTAACGTTTTCATTAATGATATCGGGAATTTTCTTTGTCTCAACATATGTGGTGTTATTCGAAAGAACCTTGTTATGTCTCTCAACCACTTGCAGTAGGTTGATGAGTTTGTCTAAAGGTTACATTCCAGCTTATATTAATATTTACTTATATATGAAAGGTGGAAATAATGTTAGGAATCATGTAATCTTCTGTGAGTTCCTTGCCACAGAGATTGAGACACATTTTGGATATAACATTTCTTTGTTGGAATCGGTTACCTTTTTATAATCGAGTAAGTGAGTTTCATTCCACTATACGATTAGTTCGGGAAGTACATGTTTATGAATACTCCCGATTCTTCATTTCGGGGCATCCCACTATTCTTTGGGGTTTTCAATAAAGGTATTCTTATGAAGGTTATGCTTTATTTATCGTCTCAAAACATGATGGTATTCGATTGTACCTTTTCAAGAGGTTGTTTTAGGGTCAATTGGGAGTTAATGGACCTTAGGTATATTTTTGTACCTTTCCGGCAAAAGTACTTTTACATTGGATATTCATTTTTGTACTCAAATTCTTTTGAGTTTACGATGTTGATTTCAGGATAAGTTGATTCAACCATTTACGTATATAAGAAATAATATATGATTTTCTGTTTGATAAGAAAATAGATTATGGTTATAATTATTATTTTATGTATGAAATTTTATTATCATACCCATATTGGATTTTTCTATGCTTTAATTTTATTGATAATACTTCATCAATATTTCAATTTGCGAAAAAGAAACCACTCAATCTATTGGATTTCTAGATAGTAGGGGAATTACATGGATTTCTTAAGTCCCTAGAAACCTTAGGGCTGTTTACACCCGTTTGACAAAATTCAGTCGATATCTTGTGATTTATTTCATTTAGATATAAACATTATTAATTATAGAGCATTTGACATGAGGCCAAAATGACCATGAGTTTAGCGTATGAAACCAATTTTAATATTTTAATACCTTAATAGTATTTTGGAGCTTTTGGTAAAGACCAAAATATATGGGGTTAGAAGTATATCTTTTAAAAATTAATTATATAGTTTAAAATTATGAGTAAGAACTCAGAATCAAGATAAATGTTTGAATTTAACATTTTCATGCTATTTTTAGACCTTTTGGAAAAAATAACAAAAGTTATGAGTGTTGCAATTGTAAATTCCAAAGATAATTTATAAGATTGAGGTTAATGAGTAGGAACTCATAACCAATATAAGCATTTGAATTATAACAATTATTAATTAGGATAAACATTTGAATATTAACATAAACAAACAAATAAATAAATAATATTGTAAACTAATTGAATAACCATCTAAATACATGAATATTGTAATCTAATTTGATAAACATTAATAAATAATAATAATAGTTCAAAACGATAAATATTATCATATCCAAAAGTTATCATACCAAATGAAATAAAAACATGTTGAATCAAAATTAAACTAATATAACAACCTAGCATAATAATATGACACATATTTTTTAAATAAAAAGAATCCAATCAATAAATATGATGAGCTACATTTATGTCGGTTCTAAAAAAATGGTTATGGGAATACAATTTTTATTTTAACTAATTTTTTGCAATAATTTTAAAGTTGTATAACCCTAAGATGGTCTTAAATCAATAATAACCAATATAAATTACATGTAATTTGTTGGTTTAATTAAAACATATATTAACCAAGAGTAAATAATAGTAATTAAGTCAATTATTATCAAAGCCTATATCATAATTAATAAAAATATAATTTATAGTTTAAAATTTAAAAATAATTTTGTAATTAGATTTAGAGACATGTGTCGATTTTTTTTCTTGCTAAAAGAACTAAAATAATTACAAAAGTACATTAATCTTCATCCCTTTTTTTAAATCGATTAATTAGTAAAATAAAAGAGTTTTCTATTAAAGACTCAATGATATGGATAAACAAAGAATAAAAATATGTATTATCTTCCATTGAAAAATTAAAAAAAAATTATATTCATATATTTACAGTCATGTATATATTTATCATCATATTTGATTATCATCATAAAAATATTAACCAATTATTTTTATAATCATCATATTCTATAAAGTAGAAAACAACAAGTGAATTAAAATTTCATGAGATTTGGTAAATCATATTTTGCGTTTATAACATAAAACATAGCCGGATGATGTTTATAATTTAAACATATAATAAAAAAAACATGATTCTATGAACTTGTCATATTTGTTCATAGCATAAAACATAATATGGTGATATTCTATAGCTAAAACATCTAAAAGTTATCTCAAATATTTAAGCGTAGTTTGATTTCACGATCACTTTGTTCTAAGGAGCATACGTGTTGATAACATGTTAAAGAAAAAAACAAATAGAACAACAATAGAATGGAGAGAATGAATCTGTAATTCTCATTAATCAAAAGCCATTTAAATAGGGATGAGATACAAGCAGATAACCACAAAATATTTCAGTTCTAATCTAACTCTGATATGTTTATCAATATCAATATTTCTATCTTTATCGTCACATCCTTTAGACGATAACACACTTATCCTACAACAATTCTATTATTTTTCTTATAAATACGATAATATTGAAAAATAAATAACCTCTTTTTTAAAATATTATTTTCTATTGGTTTTTTGGCTATAAAAAGCAACCACGTTATGACCTTGAGAAGTCGTACATGACATTGTACGGCCAACCATCCTTTCTAGTTGATTGTTATTATCAATGTTTTAAATGGCGTGAGGCATAGCGTGACGGTGAGGTCAAACATCAAGTCTTAAGAGTTACGGCAAAGACATGACGTTTTTAATGCGTGACTTATTTTGTCATTTTTCTAATTCATAACATTATATATAAAAACATATGTTTGTAGTTACTCAATGAGTCAATATTAATAAGCAAGTTGTATTATGATGTATATTAAAAAAATTTGTAAATAAGAAATTAAAAACGTAAAAAAAATCAAATATAGCTTTACAAAATTGGGCATTAGGCCATGACGTGTCATAGACTTAACGTGGCGTGAGACACAAGTTTGGTGTTATGACGCGCCATGACGATTGTACGACGAGTTTTTTAGAACAATGGTTATTATTGGTAATTTGATTTTTTAATTATTTGTTTTTTTAGTTTTTAATCTTAATTTTATCATCAATTTATTTCTTACAAATATTAATTATTTCAAATTAATTATTTTAATTTTAAAATAATTAATACTATGTTGAATTATTTTTCATTAAATTATATTTCAAGTTGACTATTGCATTTTTCAACGAGATATAACAATATATGTCTCTTGTCTTATTATAGAAAATTAATTATTGTTTTTTGGAAAAATCATGGAAAAATGGCTTCCAGGTTAACTTCGTCAAACATTTGACAAACTAACTAATAGGTTAATGGTTACATAATAAACAAGTAGGTAGTAGATAACTTAATTGTTAATTGAAAGAATACTTGATCTACTAATCATTCAGATAGTTTAAAAATATAAAATGACCGAACATAACTTTTTAAAGAAATTAGTCAATTCTAATATTTTATAATATAATTATAACAAATACCAATAATATAATATGTTAATTAGTAAAACAAACAAAAAATCAAATAATATAATATTTTAATTAATATAATTTTAATTTAATGGTTAATCACACACACACACACACATATATATATATATATATATATATATATATATATAAGTGTATTAGTGGATTTTTATAAAAATGAATTTAAAAAAAGTATATCAATTGATGATTTAAAGTAATCTTTAACACATAATATTAATAAACACAAAATCTATCAGTTTTATACATCTTAATTAAATAAGGGGCTACACGGTTCGTTTTCAATTAAAACATGTATGGATAAAGTTGTCTGTATTAGTAAAGTTGTCTGTATCACAACAAATAAGTTGTTTGTTGATTGTTGTGTTTAATAAATAGTCTGAATATCAGAAAGAAGGGAAATAGTAAAAGGGAAATAAAAAGGTGAATAAATGACGGAATACAAAGATTCTATTTTTTTGGTTGACCAAATAAATCATAGGTTGAGCAAATAAACCACAACCGAATAATTATTTATGACTGAGCGCATACGCCATATAAACTATAGAGCCATTAAGCCACAACCGAACAACCCTAAGGTTTTTACAAGAAATTAATTTTTTAAACCATTTGTCAAGCTATTCAAAAGTGGCAAATTTTGGATATCTTAACAAATGGCTTTAAAAATTACTTTTTGAAAAATTATTAATTAATTAAGATGTATGTGATTGATAAATTTTGTATTACTAGAAGTCTACTCGCGTGATGTAGCACAATATATCTTGATTTTAATGTTTCGTTTTATTTTTTGTTTTTGTTGATTTTATAATGCGGTTTTGAATAGTTTTGAGAAAGCAATAATGTTTTTTTTTTATAAATTTGTTTAATTTAATTTTTATTATAATTTAGGTTTAATAATGTTGTAATTTATTTTAGGTTTAATAATGTATTATTTTTTATAAAATAATAATTAAGTATTTTTTTAAAATTCAGTTATTATCTTAATTATATTTTATATTTTTTATATTTTTAGACGTCATGCTTACCATACTCAAGCATATAACCAATGTCTAAAATATAAAAAAAATAATCCAAATTGAGTCTATAAATAACCATTTGATTCCTTCAAAGTTCAACACCAAATATATCGCAAACCACACATATTGTGAAAACCAAGACGATGGCATCAAAATGTGAGCAAGTTGAGCAAGGTACGATTCATAATTTTTTGTTATATATTTTAATTATATATATATATATATATATATATATATATATACAATTAAATATATGTGATACTATTATAGAAATATAAAGATTGTATACACGCTATATATGTCATACATCGTTAACTTATGTGCCTATTTACTAAAGGTCGACGGGTGGACCATGACAACTGTGAACTTGTATGGCGTGATGTAAATATTGGTATAGCAATTGTGATTTATTTTGTGCTAATGTGGTTGTCGGAAAGCTGAGATGCTATGTTTGATATATAACCAGTTTCTTAGTGATTTGTTATCAAATGGAACTCTAAAATGACCGAAAACTGGTTTTCAAAACCAACCTCATATTTTCGATTGACTTCGGCATTGCTTTCGCGTCCAAACAAATAAGTTCAGTGCTTTGGAGCTTGATTTGGTTTGAGATTTGCACCTCCTTACATGCCTATTTGAAGAGAGCTTTTCTACCAATAGATTTTAACTCGTTCACTTGAGTCAAGATATATAAACAAGCGTTTAAGCTCTAGATGGCAACTATGAGGGACAGTTGTTTCTCGATCAATAACAAACCACCTCAATACCATCACTTAGAGATCTGATTTCTTCTGCACTCAATCTCCATTTTGGACAATCTTTATGTGGTACGTAGCTCTCTAGATAAACATTGATTAAAACAAGCTCTTTAATTAAATCTTAACCCCAAATGGGAATTTAAACAAGGTCTCTAATTCCTAGTTGCGATTAGCATTAACGAATTATAAAAATCACCAACTCAAAACAATAAGCAAACAAGCTCGCCTTATTAGAGCTTCGATTGCTAGAATTCAAGAAATCGAACTTAAAACCTTATTGAGACCAAACGATTTCATTTTGATAATGTCCCTAGGCAATTACGGATCTTAGGGTTTCAAATTACAAACATTCATCAGAACAGTAACTAACTGATCAGATTAATTAATGATTCAAATGAGATTCAAGCAAATAGACTTGTTCCACAAGATTACAACGAAGTTTCAAAGTAAATGCTACATAATCTAAAGAAAAACCATTTTTGGGGCAAAAGAACTTAGCCACACATGGCTAAGTTCAGATTACTACAAAAAAGGGAAAAGAAAGTACCAAAAGTGAAAGGAATGATAAGAATGCTTCCAATCGATTTCTTGCCCAGGTCCTTTCTCTTTTGAATAAATATGCCTAGTCATCGTTTGCAAAAATAAGTCCACTTCATTTAAAATTTGAGAAAGTATGCTTCACCTTACAGTCATTTATAAAACTATGACACACAAAGAATTGGAGGACTTTTTGTGCGACTTAAGTTGCCCAAGAGGTCACAGGAGCCTCTGTTTGGTACCGTTTCTTCGGTTTTAAGCCCCTTTCACTCATATTCAACAATAGACGTAATTTTTTTTTTTTGGGGGGGGGGGGGGGCATAAAATGACATAAAAAATGAGGATTTTGAGCATATTAACATATATTAAAACTTGAAAATTCATAGCTATCAATTAACATGTGTTTAGCTTCGTTTATTTTAATTACTGTTATGTGTTTGTAGGTAAGAGAAGTTGGCCGGAGCTAGTTGGAAAGACAGGAGAGTATGCGGAGACTGTAATAGAGAAAGAAAACCCTTTAGTTAACGCTGAAATCATCCCGGAAGGAATCATGATTGCACAAATATATATTTGCGATAGGGTTGTCGTGTGGGTGAACAAGAAAGGGATCGTAATAAGTACCCCTTCAATTGGTTAACAAAGTCCCTCCTTGAAATGTGGTCGAGAAATATCAATTGTTTGGTTTACTTGTACGTTGTGAAAATAAAGATGTATATTTGACTTTATGTTCAAAGATTCATCTATTTGTATCTTCCTTTTAATTAAATTGTACTCATCGTGAATTATTGATATAAATACGTACATATTGATATACATATTTGTCTTCACCGTCATTTATGAATTTTCATTTTTTAATAAATCATAACTTATGAAGTCATAAATGTCCTAAACGGTTCAAATCAACACAACATATAAATGTCAAAACTCATAGTTTTATCGAAAATTAAAACCATTTTTATTCAAAAGAAAATAAATTCAAAATACTTATTTTGATCTAAATTCAAATCCTTAAAATAGATCAAATGATGAACAACATGAAACTTAATAAAAGAAACAAAAGAAACAAATTACGAGGGGCATACCCCAAGATTTAGAAGTTGAGAGCTCAATATGTGTTTAGGCAAAAACCAATCGGAATGTTTAACCCATTTATCCAAAGTTGGATAAAACAACCAAAAAACCTCAACCATATATACCAACAAACTAAACATCAAACTACGGTCCAAAGAATAGCCCACAAAACTTGAACGGGAAGAAAATGTAATTATTAACTGAAAATGGATATTTTGATATTTTCCACTATGGTTTCTTTAAAACGAAGCATGTTGTTTTGGAAATGTCAAGTATTTCGCTTCTTAATATTAATGTGCATACATACCTATGAATCATCATGCATTCGGATTCTTGTTACACTGTGAGGAATGTGAGCCATGGCTTATTGGAAACCATCGGGGATGGTTGAACCGTGTGCCCGGAATTCGTTTCATGTGCACACTGCGACGACATCTACTTGGGGGCCAATTGGGGATCTACTGGGGCCCCAGTGTGATTATCTTAAGACTTGACGAGAACTGGTTTGGTGAATCGATTCCGGGCACGAAGTTGGCTATCCTTGCATTAATATGTGGTGTTTGGTATTTATTAGTTCAAGCGTTTGCGAATTTTACCCTTTTAAATTGTTCTAAACGGCCTGAGGGTGGGAACTCACTACACCTATTGGTCTAACTCTTGCTTTCAAATTTCTTAAAACCCATTTTCAGGTAAGGGAGTCATTGGTGCTGTTAGTGTATATATATGTGTATAAGGCCCAGGCCCATGGGCCCATATAGTCTCTGTATATAAATCCCTTTTATCTTCTAGTCTAGGTTAACTTTCTCATTATTGTTTTTCATATTGTACGTTTATTCTCTCAATCAATATATGGAAGTCTCAAGCCTTCAGCATATTCATCGTCTCTTTCAATCATCATCATCTTCTATCAGGTGCTTCTTCAAAAGGGAACGAGAAATGTTGAGAGCTAGGGAGTCGAAGGCAGTCAGTTTAGAGGCGGTGTTAGATATGGATCCTATAGTTATCTTGGCTGTGATAGAACTTATTTCTTTCTGAAATTATGTTCAACTTCTTTCGTTTGCACTGTAATTGAACCCGTTTTGGGAATTATTTTTATTCTATGCTATTGTTGTCTTTTGGGTCTTTACAGTTATTGTATACAAAATGCTAAATCAAAAACACCCCTAAAGTTAGAACCGTAAAATTAAAATCCTAAATTGAAAACACTAAATTTATGATGATGATGATTTTGATCTCACCCTAAATTTATGAAGGAGAAATTGAGACAAGATGATGTTGATGTTAGGGGGTTAGGAGATATCGAAATCGAGACTATGATGGAGAAATCACTGAAGGTTTTCAATTTTGGAGGGGGGGGGGGGGCGTGGTTGATTTAGATTTTAGGGTGGGTTTCAGATTGTTATCTCGATTTGTTTTTGTTTTTTTTCTTAGAATATTATAAATGCTTCTACATATGCTTTTATAACTTATAAAATATTAATAAAAATGACTGAAATACCCCTCACATCACTAGCACGTCAGGGAACATAAAGGCACAAGATAATGGATGTTAGGGCTAGTGACGATTTATGCAACGAAATTAAAACCTTTATAACGTTTTTTAAATTTCAAAAAGATAGAAAGGGAAACAAAGTTTTGATAAACCTTAGTTTTTTTTTTGTAATTTGCTCATATTTTAATAATTAATTAACCTAGTCATATTTGATAAGTTGGTTATTTATTAATTGAAAAAACAATATACAAGGAGCCAACAAAGTTTGAAAAACATATCAAATAAACCACCTAATAAGAAATGTTAGTGGGAGTCCACTCAACCTTCAAATTAGGGTAATTCACACCAAAATCACTTAAAAAGACCTATATTCTCCTAGCTTTTAACTTTGTTTTGAGGTAACAACATAAAAACATAAACTATATGATAAAAATGAGAAAAAAAGAACTATGAATGACATATCAACGTCTAGTCACCAGGAGGCCGGAGTGGGACGATGGTGTGCAAAGAGAGGGTGACTCATGACTAGAGATGGTGGACAAGTAGAAGTTAGGGAAATTGGCACAAATGGCCAAATTACTCAACCAATTTCACATCCTAGCCATGTCTCTCCCTGGTTTACAGATTTAGCCAATTGCAGACCTACAAGTCCGCAATATGATAGCAACACGACAAAAAAATGACGGTTGGGTGTAGGTATGCAACGGGTCGGGTCGGGTAGGTCTGCAATTCGCAATACCCGACACGTGTCAACACCAGGGAAAACCCTAATTCAGTTCTACCTCCGCAATTGCGGACCTAGCTCCGCCATTGCGGACCTAGGCTAGGTCCGCAACATTTCCCTATTTTTTGTGTTTTTCTTGTTTTTGATGTACGTTTTCGTTGCGGATTTGCATTATTTTATTTCCCAGATAATTGTCAGTTGTACAGTTGAGTGGGTGAACCAATTGAATGCTTTTGAACAATTTGAATCTATGAAGTTTTTCTATAAGAATAGCAAGGCTGAAAAGGGAATCAAAGAAGATTTGCAATCTGAGAAATTTTTTGTAATTTGATTTTGTTTCATCTGTTTTTATTAAAGATGAGTTATAGTTCTTAAAAAATAAAGTTACGTATTTGGGGTGGAGGTTACTTTCAACAGAATGATCAAGAGTGGGAGTATTTTACTGATCGATCGATGGTTCGCGCCATGGTTCCAGCAACCATCACGCATTCTAGGTTGGTTAATTATGTTCGAGATAAATGTGGTATGGACTCTATTGTTGGTACCACCAGAATTATTTACAAATATTCTGGCCAACTCGTTGAGTTAAGAGACAATGACGATGTTTCTTGTTTCCTGCAAAATGTTATGGCTTTAGCAAATCCGTCAACACTTTACGTGTACGACGATTTCACGATGGGGGCGGAAGCAACATTGGTGGTGGTTCGAACACCGGAGGTGCTCCTGATGTGTATTCCCCCGAGCAGAGTCAAACATCTTACATGCCTCAGTTCCCCGAGCAGAGTCAAACTCCTTACGTACCTCCATTCCCCGAGCAGAGTCAAACTCCTTACGTGCGTCAGTTTTATTCTAATTTTCCTCCTGAACATGGTTATGGTATGAGTGACTATAAGCCCGATTTTCTTCCGGAGACAGAAGAACCGGTAGAAGAACGAGAAGATCATGAAGACGAGTACGAAGAAGAATTTCATTAAGACGCCGATGAATATCATGTTTATGACCTGGGTCTTTTTTATGTTGATACGGAAGAAGAAGAAGATGAGGAAGAGACGTTTGATCCCAGTCCTGTTAAATCATATGGTGGGATCAATGATTCTTTGGTATGCCCCTCCCTTCCAAAAGACCAAGAGCCCGTCATCACACCAAACGAAACACCCGTATCTTATAATCGTAGCAGAAGAGTGAAGTTAGGGGATGTTTTTCCCACGAAAGACGAAATGACCCTCGCTCTCGGGAGGAAGACCCTTGAAGAGGGTTTCCAGTTTAGAGTTGAAAGATCTTCAAAAACCCGATACGAGGCGAGATGTGTGCAGGCTAACTGTAATTGGCGTATATATGCGGCATGTGTAAAGAATTCCACAATGTTCCACGTACGAAGTTTGCACGACGTACACACTTGTTCAAGGACCCAGATGCATCCCAACCACCGTAACGCCAATAAAAGAGTATTGAGTAACATAATTTTGCCTAAAGTGCAGGATGAAAGTTGGAGACTCCGTGGATCCGATATTGTGAACGATATGAAACATGAAATGCACGTAGATATCTTGTATTGGCAAGCTTGGCGTGCGAAAGCTTATGCGCTAACCATTATGTGGGCTACCCCCACGAATTGTTTAGCCGACTCTTTGCATTCTTCTATAATTTGGAGCTTAATAATCCTGGTACTTTCACCCGCATAAAGACAGATAGTACATGACATTTTGAGATGTGATTTGCTGCCCTTGGTTGCTCGATACGTATTTTCTAATGTTTTGCCAAGGCCAGTATATTTTTATGCATTAATAGATATTGTCCGTCATTTCGGGGACACTTGCTGTTAGAGCATAAATATGTTGGATACAAGATCAAGAAGACTGAAGGTCAAAGTTCAAGAAGTCAAAGCTAAGGAAAGTCAACTCGTAAGTGAAAGTCAAAGTCAATTTGTAATAATAGTCAAAGTCAATGTATTGTATTTGTATTTTAGTTTCCTTGTATTTTAGTTGTGGGTATAAATACCTTGTGTTCTTGTTTTTGTTGTAGGAGTACGTAATCAGTTGTAGTAAGTTGTACGAAGTAGAGAGAGAAATTTGTAGAGAGAGAAAGAGAGTTCTAGAGAGAGAAAGTTTGTAATATTGAGATTTGGAGTTTGAATCAAACAGGTAATTTGATTGAATCTTGTTTGTTGATTTGTTTGTGATTAGAAACTAGAAAACAGGGAATAATAATTGGTATCAAAGTGTGATTTGCGATAGTCTCGGGTCACGCGAAGAGTGGTTTGCGCTAGCCACATATTACACAAAGTTTTGGTTTGCGCAAGACGCACGTTACGCAAAGCTAGTTTTGCGCATTCTGCTTGTTGCGCAAAGTGTACTTTGCATTATTAGTGCAAAACGCAAACTTGTTCCTTGAGCTATAATTGTTTCACGCATTCTGTGTTTTTCTATACCTAGACAAAAATTTCAAAATAGTAATATGGTCTTTAATAGTGAAAATTTTTTCTAAGTGCTTACCAGTTCTGAATCAGAATCAGAATTAGAATCAGAATCAGAATCAGATGGAGATGATAGAGAAAGCCTCAAACAGGCCATGCTTTTACTGACCCGAGCTTTCCAAAAGAAATTCTACAAAAAGCCGGGATCAAATTCTCAGAGATACTCTTCATCCTGTTCCAAGAATCATGAGCATCGAGAAAGAGTTGAAGGAAAGCGACATGAAGAGAACCGGTATGTGGAAAGGAATCCGGAAGAAAAGAAGAAGTTTGTGAATGACTACGCAAGTACTGAAAAGAAGATTGCTAATGATCTGATCAAATGCTACAACTGTGGCAAGATTGGACATTTTGCTAAAGATTGTCGAAAGCCGAAGGTTCGAAACTCTCAGTATTATCAAAACAAACTGCTATTGGCCAAACAGCAAGAAGCAGGCATAGCATTAATGGCTGAGGACGAATTTTGGTTGGATCACTCTGATCAAGAGGATGACAAAGAGAAAGAAGAATCTGCTCATCTGTGTCTAATGGGAAAAGAGGTCAAGTATGATGAGTCAGATGACGAGACAACTGATGAGGTATTAAACTTAACTGAAAAAGATTTTATAACCAAAATGGAAGCTATGATGGTTGAGCTTAATGATCTTCAAGTAAAACTGAAGAAAGAAAAGGATAGAGTTGCTAAAAGAAACAACAAGATCTTTGAGCTTAATAAGTTTGTTATTGGGAACAAAGATGTAATTGATTCTTTACGCAAGTCTGCTTCTGATTCTAAACTTCAAGTAGATTGTTTTGAAAAGAAGATTTCTGATTTTGAAGTTAGAGTTTCTAAGTATGAGTTTGAGAAGAAAGAATCGGCACTAACTGTTCATAAACTGCAGGTTGAGAACAAGCTTTTGAATAAGAAGGTAAATGGTCTGGAAGCCAAACTTTATGCAAGAGGCCAAACAGATCAAACTATCTTTCTTAATGCACACAACGAAGAGGCTGATGTTAAGGAAAAATGGGGACCTGGTTTTCAAAACCCCCATTACTTAAAGAAAGCCATCAGAAAACAGCAAGCACTTTATAATTTTGATTTTCTTGCTTGTGCTGGTAAACATACTCATTTAAAACCCAAATTTGTTACCAAATTATCAGACGAAGATGAGACCAAAGAAACTGAAAATAGAAAGAATGTAAGAAAATGCAACTACCATTTAACTATGCAAAGTTAAATGATAGTTATCTTTCAGAAACACCAAAAGTTCTTTCAAACGATTATTTTGCTAGTTATTCTGTTTCTGAGATGAAGGCAAAACCTGCAATTGCAAAGGTTTATGTTCCTCCACTCATTCTTGAAAGCACAATAATTGAGCTTGAAAGTGTTTTATCTGTTGAAAAACTTTTGGTTGATATTCAACAAAGTGTGTTTTCTACAGTATTAAAGAACACCGTTTTTCAAACTAAATCTACAAAGTGTTCTAAAGTTTCTAAGGCACATCAAACTTCAACTGATAACTTTGATGACTTATTTGCGTCTGCAAATGATTTTTTAAACTCTGATGGTGGGTGCATAGAAGAAATTGATATGTTTGACTTCAATGCTTCTCTTCCTGATCATTCTACTTGTCTTATACCTGAAAAAATGTTACCAAGTGTTCTTAAAACTGACGAATCATCTACAGTTTCTGTGACTGCTGAATATTATTCTAAAGGTAAGAATCATAAGAAACAACAATCACAGAAACGGATTAACATTGGTAAACCAAAGAAAACTATTTTTCAGAATTCTGATTTTCCTAATAAATCTAAATCTTTTGTTTCAGATATAAGCAAGAAAAGGTCGAAAGCTCGAACCGAATGACGACCAAAAAGGAAGGATGATGAGATAGATGAATCAGTTTATGATAACTCTTGTAATAGATCAGTTAGTAGTGATAATGATGTAGTTGATCAATTTGCTTGTCATAAACAAAACCTTATAATTTCTTACAAGCGGTATTCAATAAAGCAATTGATTCAATTATCTCATATTACTACTAAATCTTATCATTATCGGAGAAATGATTTTGCTTATTCTCATAATTCTTCTGATTGGTTTGGATCTTATTATGTTTATTCTTCAAGATCAAATGTTTTTAAAAGTTTTCAACGAAAAAGAGGGTCCATTTTCAAATGGATACCAAAATCTTGTGCTAATCTGTTAGGACCCGTTTTTAAATGGGTACCTAAATCTATTGTTTCCTGATTTCTCTTGCAGACCCGGCATATGTGGTACTTGGAAAATGGATGTTCCAAGCATATGACTGGGCAAAAAGCTTTATTGTTTAATTATATAGAGAAATTCAGTGGAAATGTCAGATTTGGAAACGATCAGCTTTCACCAATCTTAGGATATGGTGACATCATTCAAGACAACATAACGATTAAGAAGGTGAGTTATGTCGAAGGCTTAGGGCACACCTTGTTTAGCATTGGTAAATTCTGCGACAAAGGGTTAGAGGTCAACTTCAAAGCTAAGAGATGTTCGGTTCGTTCTGAAGACGGCATAGAACTCTTAGCAGGAAAGCGAAAGACAAATCTCTACACCATTAATCTTTCAAAGGTTCAGAATGACAGTCACGTTTGCTTATTATCAAAAGATTCGATGCAACAAAGTTAGCTTTGGCACCGACGACTATCACATCTGAATTTTCGTTATATCAACAAGCTGGTTAGTGGAAAATTGGTAAAAGGACTTCCTGTGCTGAAATATGAGAAAGAACATTTATGTGCTGCATGTGAGAAGGGTAAGATGAAGAGAGCCGCACATAAAACGAAGCCTGAACCAAGCACCAGTTCTCCACTAGAGTTACTGCATATGGATTTGTGTGGTCCGATGAGAACACAAAGCTTGGGTGGAAAGAAATACGTGTTGGTTATTGTGGACGATTACTCAAGATACACATGGGTCAAATTTCTTCGATCAAAAGATGAGACACCCGAAGTTCTCATTACTTTCTTAAAGACGACCCAGGTGAATATGCAAAGACAAGTCAAGTTTCTTCGAACGGACAACGGGACAGAGTTCAAAAACAAGATTGTTGAAGAATATCTCGAATCGGTCGGGATATCACATCAGTACTCTGCTGCTCGTATGCCTGAACAAAATGGAGTAGTAGAAAGGAGAAATCGGACGCTAGTCGAGGCTGCTCGTACTATGTTCAGCCAATCCGATCTACCTCTATTCTTGTGGACAGAAGCTGTGTCAATTGCATGTCATACTCAAAATCGGTCCATAATACACCGCCGTTTCCAAAAGACTCCATATGAGCTAATCAACAACAGAACACCAACAATCAAGTATTTTCATATATTTGGGTGTAAATGTTTTGTGCTTAACGACAGAGAGAGTCTGAATAAATTCAGTGCTAAGGCGGACGAAGGCATCTTCATTGATTATTCTTCAACATCTGCAGCATATCGTGTTTATCTGAAGAAGTCAAAGACAGTTGTCGAGAGCGTTAATGTTACATTTGATGAAGAAATAGGTTCTGAGCAACTCAGTTCAGAACCCGTTATCACTGGAGTATTAGCTTCTGGAAAGATCAGTCTAGAACCTGTTTCTACAACGAATAATTCGAATAATGCTTCTACTTCAATTTCACATTTATCTGATTTATATTTGTTATTTGAATTCTTTTATGATGAGTTTCTAGGATCTAATGTACCTAAATCTGTTGTGACTGAAAGGTCTGACGACACAAGTTGCAATCATCCAGTCACTTCAGAAGTTGTAACTGAACTTGAATCCCCCGTTCAGTCAGAAAATCACATTCTAACATCTACTCCTACAGTTGAAGATGTACAAGTAACTGCTGAGCCAGAAGTAACTGTTTCAGTTGGGTGTAATACATTGTCTATTCAACAGCCAGAGTCTGATGTTCCAACTGATGCTTCTGCACCTGAAACTTCAACTTCAAAACCCCCCTCCTATTATTCAAATTGAAGAGCCTGATAGTGGATTTCTAGATGATGATCATGTTCAGTCAGTATCTACTCCACTACCTCATGAGCATCGCTGGACCAAAGAGCATCCATTACATCAAGTAATTGGAGATCTCAACAAGCCTGTACAAACTAGGTCAGCGACTCTTAATCAATGTATGCATGACTCATTCCTTAGTAAGATAGAGCCCACACGAGTATCAGAGGCTCTTGCTGATTCAGATTGGGTATCTGCTATGCAAGAAGAGATCAATCAGTTTGAAGCCCTAAAGGTTTGGAGATTAGTTCCAAAACCAGAAGGTAAAACTGTGATAGGCACTAAATGGGTATTCAAAAACAAGAAGGATGAAGATGGTATCGTCATAAGGAACAAAGATAGACTTGTTACCAAAGGTTACCGGCAAGAGGAAGGCATAGACTACGATGAGACGTATGCTCCAGTAGCGCGTATAGAGGCAATCCGCATGTTTCTACCCAACGTAGCTCATAAGAATTTCAGAGTCTATCAGATGGATGTCAAAACCGATTATGTTTTTAGATTTAACATACCAATTGGTATACAATTTTCCATTTTAAACTTCCGAAGAATATCCAAACATAATCGGTTGTTACCTAATAAAGTTACGTATTGTTATTTTTCATCATTTTCTTTATCTTTATGTATGAAGGATATCTGCACTTTAATTGTTTGCTCATGATCTCAGGGGGAGTAAGAGAAGATTTTAGATGATCTACATTATTTTGAGGGGGAGCATAAATAATTTCTGCATTTTACTTAAATGACAAAATTTTTGTAATGCATGATTTTAGGGGGACCTTATATATCATACCAAAAGGAGTAAGACTATGATTTCTGATTATTTCAAATCAGAACTCATACTTTAATCGTTTTACTGCTTTATGTCTTTTACATTCGAATAAATTTGTGCATAAAGTTGCTTTGACTAGACTTTGAGATTTTTGCAGGATGAGAGAAGCTGACAAGATCATATCTTAATGACTTCAGCTTGACTTCATGAGATTTAAGATTGTGTGAAAAGGTAAATTTCTTATCTTAATCTCAAATATATCTAAAAGAAGGACAACTTTCAGATATAGAAAACATATTCTGAAATGTTCAAACCACTTCCCGATTCGTAAACAGATTTTATAATTTGGATGTGTGATTTTAAATGTTTTCATTTTATTTTTGTGCTTAATTGATAAACAAACCGTGTGTTTCCAAAGATAAATACTTGCGTATTGTCTTTTCTACATACTTTCAAGTATTCACACACATCGGTTTAATTTTTGATCAAGTTGTTCTTACCATGTCTCATATTGAAACATATTTTCGATGGTAAGACACCCCGCTTGTACTTCAAAGAATTTTGAGCGTTATTTCATTTTGAAGCGTTCATTTCAAGAATGTCTATATTTTGTTTCGTATGGACAATATCTGTTATTCTTGACCATTAGCTTTGATTGTTATATCATTCATTTATGATCATTTTCATACAATGTCAGATTTTCAAACAAGCCTTTTGCATTCATGATCATTCATTCAATATACTTGTTTGAAAATACTTCAATGTTTAAAATGCTCATATCTTCATGATTATATTTTGAGCATACATTCATCTGACATTTATATTATTGAGCTTTAACTGATACAGTTAAACCATTTTGAGCAACACATGCTTTATAGGAAAAATATGGGTTCTTTGTGCTAGGAATTGACTGAACTTCTATGGAATCACATTAACCAGTGATTTCTACCCAAGAAGTTAATCCTTAGTGATTGAGTGTGAGGAGTCTAAAAGAAATGAGTGTGGGTGTGATGAGGTAAAATGGAAATGAGAGTTTGGTTAGAAGTGAGCTTAATGATAAAAAGAAAGAGGGTGAGAGATCAGAGTAAAAGAATATCAAACTCTGCACCAACTACTTTTTGAGTCAGGCAGCCACATTACTAGCGTTTCATAACTCTTTGGTGAACGTTATTGAAACAGGCAACTAGCCCATGCCAACTCTTGACTAAACCCCACCAACTACTCATTTTCTTCTCAAAAAGAAAATGTTTCACTTTTTCAAGGGGACGCAACTTATAATCTATCTGGTTTTCATTTGGAAAATCTGGATATTGAAAAAGAAGGAAGTCTACCCCACCTTCGCACTTCAATCATGCACATTGAGTCTGTGTTTATCTACTGTTGTCTCAGTGGTTTACACTATGTTGAGCCTTTATAAAAGCAATCATTTGTGCTTAATTCTTTCTACACTTGCACGAACACACAAAGAATTTGTTTCTTTGTCATAACATTCATATAAATTGCCTTTGTGGTGTTTCGATGATTGGATGGAAGCCCTGGGGGAGTGAACATCAAAAAGCTCCTTTATATTGTGTATCCGTTACACACAGTGACTTCGTGTTACTGACAGGCATTCTAACTGATTCATTTGTTGATTCAGGAGTTACATGTTCTTATTTTGTCTGGATTTGCAAAGATCTAGATGAATACTTGGTTATGGATCACAGAATCAGAGGCTCAGTTTGATAGATCAGAATGGTCAAAGACATTTCTTGGAAAATTTTTGATGATATAGATGCTTAAATCATCAAAAAGGGGGAGATGGTATCAAGAAATGATAAAGTTTTGAGAGATGATTTTCAGAAATGTCCATGTCAGAAAATTCAAAGTAAAGATTTGAAGAAGATCAAAGAATTTCTGAAGATTTGAGGAAATTATCTTTGAAGATTATTTGCTAAAGCAATTTGAGCTGATTCTGAAGATATTTTTTTTCCAAAGTCTGAAAGTGTTTTGTGATAGTTTTGGGGAGATTGTTAATCGTTTGAAGACAGTTTTGGCAAGAATACCGTCAAAAGAAAAAGGGGAGACTGTACTGACAGAGCTTAAAAGTGAAGACTGAATCAGTGATCTTGAATCCAAAGGGGGAGATTGTTAGAGCATAAATATGTTGGATACAAGATCAAGAAGACTGAAGGTCAAAGTTCAAGAAGTCAAAGCTGAGGAAAGTCAACTCTTAAGTGAAAGTCAAAGTCAATTTGTAATAATAGTCAAAGTCAATGTATTGTATTTGTATTTTAGTTATGGGTATAAATACCTTGTGTTCTTGTTTTTCTTGTAGGAGTACGTAATCAGTTGTATTCAGTTGTACGAAGTAGAGAGAGAAATTTGTAGAGAGAGAAAGAGAGTTGTAGAGAGAGAAAGTTTGTAATATTGAGATTTGGAGTTTGAATCAAACAGGTAATTTGATTGAATCTTGTTTGTTGATTTGTTTGTTATTAGAAACTAGAAAACAGGGAATAATACTTGCGTCGTGTCCTTATAAAAGACGGAGCTCATTTGAAGGTCCTTACTTGGGCACAATGTTCTTAGCCGTTGCTATGGACGCCAATAACCAAATTGTGCGCGTCGCTTTGCGAGTGGGTAGGTCTGAGAGTGGGGAGGCGTGGACTTGGTTTTTGACGATGTTGAAGGAATATATCAGTGAACCGGAAGGGTTGGTGTTCATATCCGATCGGGCTTTATCCATAAGCCAAGCTATCAACACGGTGTACCTAAATGCCCATCATGGTTTGTGTTGTCACCATTTGCTGATGAACGTAAAAGGCAGGGACAATAGAGCCAAGTATAGGAAGAATATTTTTTGGAAGACGTGTAAAGCGTACACGGAGGAGGATTTTGAATGTAAAATGGCAGTTTTACGACGCATTATGTCTGTAGGAGCGCAACTTATGGACGCGGTTGGCAAGGAGAAATGGTCATGGGCCTATTTCCCCGGAATGCGTTACAACATAATGACTTCAAACAGTGTTAAGTCGGTCATTGTACTATCTCTTTTTGCTCGAAGACTTCCTATCGTGTCCCTTATGGATTACTTCCGAGAATTTCAACAAGACTGGTATTCAATTCGTCGTAACAAAGCAAGTTTTCATAGTCACACTTCTCCACTGTTAGAAAAATTGACAATATATTTGCAATATTTTAATTATTCTTTTTTTTGCAGCGAGATGGACAAATACTCTCACCCCAAAGATAGAAATAATTGTTATAAGGAGACAGGTGAAGTCGGAAAGGTTTACTGTCCATGATATAGGTCGTGGCCTATACGAAGTTAAAGATTTCCGTAGGGACGCGAAAGAGGATTACCTTAATTATAGTTGTTCTTGTAGGAAATGGCAGATCTCCGGTTTACCTTGCAGTCATGCAATCGCCGTTGCCAGACATGAATGGTGTACAAATGTCATCTACCTGGTATCACCTTACTTCAAAGCGGATAATTTTCGAGCCACATACTCAGAGCTCATACATACGGCTGGGCATCCTAATACATGGGTTGTTCCAGACATTCCACTTATGACCGTTAAACCACCTCTCTACAAGAGACGCACTGGTAGACCGAGTAACCATGATCGTATCCCATCTCGTGGTGAGGATCCAACATCGAGAAGATGTACTCGGTGTGGAGAAATCAGACATACTCGGGCTCAACGCCAGGCACCTACACCAGTGAATCGGGGAAGTTAAAGAGCATCTGGTAGCCGCCCTACTCAACCAATGCCTAGCGATGATTATGGAGGTAGTTATAGACATCAGACTTTTGATTTAAATGTTGATATGAACGAGTAACCATGTATGCACTCAACCTATTGATTATAATGAATAATATTCTTGTTTTCTTAGATTGTTCGTGTATCATGATAGTAAACAAAATGCTACACTTTATTACTTAACGAAAGGATATAACCGAGCAACGGAAATCTCTCGACTACTACATGATAAAGTTAATTTAAACAAACTTCGGAACATGAATATTCAAACACAAAAGGATAGAACCGAAAGGTAATCTAGTATCCCTCTAAGTAGAGAGATTTACACCTAATTATCCAATCAGCCTTTTCATTGATCATGTCCTCTATGCCGGAATAGTTTTCTTTGATATTCTTTATTTTCTTCTCTTCTTCCCTGATCTCTCTCTGCACATACATGTCAAACTGAAGACCCCTTTGTTTATTACAAACACACACGGTTATTTAAATGTCAAAGTACGGCTACACGATGCTTGATTTTTCTAGAATCACCACCGACTTCTAATATGCTCTGGTGATACGAGTCCGGAAGTGTTAAGTTCCACTCTCTCACTGTACACTTCAATTACGGTATGGCCGTCAACATACTGACGTATATTGGCTACATCTTCATCGGTAGCCAATGCTTGCAGTCCAGTCAATAAGTCTCCATTCAACTTTTTGAAATACAACTTATAATATTTCGGTTTGTCGTAACCTAGCTCTTTCATGATCTGGTGAAATAGTTGCATGGAAAGATCGTCGACATGTAACATGTCAACATAGATTTCTAGACAACGGAAGTACTGTCTTCTAGGTGGTTCCGTGAAGTACCCTTGATGGTGGACTTTCATGGTAAACATTTGTGGATAATCCACTGTTAATAAACATGAACAACGTTAGCCTTCGACATCATTTAACACAAGAAAAACCCAAAAAAATATGAACACTTGTTAGAGTTAAATTGTATTCAAGATTAAAAGGAGGGTCTGAAATGTAATTGTTGTAAAGTGTATGGGTGTATATTGTAAATAGTGTAAAGAGTTGACCAATGCTAATGTCATGTTGACCATATAAATAACAGGTCATAGTGTTGTTTTAGTCATAAGAATACACGAGCAGTTCAGAGATCTTACACCGTAAGAACACACACACACACACTGGGCTAATTGTAATAAGCAACACATAGGGATATGACTTGATTTAGGTGTTGTGATAAAAAAAGAAAGTGTTTCTTGATATTCTGAGTATTGATTAATATCTAGAAACTGGAACTACATTTGGTAAGAGAGCTAGATTCGACGAAATGAGAGAAAATGGGTCGTACATTGAGTTCTTGAGTGATTTTTGATTTCAAAAGTGTTTTTGACCAAATTTTTGGTTGAAAAGTGTTCGTTTTATGCATTAAAATGAATTTGTGTGATTGAATTTCACTGTTAAACTGATTTTGATCACTTAATTTTGATTTTGGTAAGTTTTTGGTTCGATGAGTCTTATGTACTGTTTGATCATGGAATTTGATGTTTTAGTCTTTTTTTAGTGTAATTCATTGATCATATTCTGTTCTAACACTAATTGTGATTGTTTTTGTGACTTTACAGCTTCCAATTCGAGGATTTGATTGGATTTTGGACAAATTTTTAAGTTTTAGAATCGAAACTAGAAGAACTCGCAAGATCTCTAGATTTCGTATGAAGAACTCCCAGATGGATTAGAATTCGCATAAGTTTTTTGAAAATTGTTTAAGTGCAGAATTCGCATATGCTCTTGTACGAAAAGTTGGAATTCACATATGTCCCTTAGACAAAAAGTTTGAACTGAAAATATTTCTAAGGAAAGAATTCGTACATGTTTGTGTGCGAAAAGTAAAGAACTCGCATATAGAAGGATACGAATTGTTAAGAATTCGCATATGTACCTCGTACGAATTCTTGAGCATTTCGCATGATGTTTTGAAAAATTTTCTAAGTACATATTTCGTATCGATGCGAAAAGTTTTGAGCTTGAAATTTTTTCTAAGTGTAGATTTCGCATATCTCTGTGATACGAAAATCTCTTTCGAAAAGCTTAGTTTTTCAAAAAATTTCAAAGGCAAGAATTCGCTTAGAGTCATATACGAATTGTGAAGAATTCGCAGATAGCTATACACGAATTCCAAAATTTTGCATATAGGTGCATGCGAATTGTGTTGATTTCGCTTATCTCTTGTATGCGAATTGTGGATGGTGTGCGAATTCTGATTTTAATTGTACAAATATCTCAGTTCATACGAATTCTGATGTTTGTTTTCATGTGAATTGCTTTCTAATCTCTATTGTGTAAGAATTCTATACTTAGAAATTTTTGGGAAATCTATTTTCTGAAAAATTTTAAGTCCTGCTTCTGTTGATTCTTTTTGTCGAACTAACGATCAATTCTAGCTAAATTATTTTGCAGATTGTTAAAAATGTCTAAAGATCTTCTTTCTATGGGGTCACAATCAAAGCCTCCGGTATTATCAGTAGGAGAGTACGCTCAATAGAAGATACGAATGACTCAATTTCTGAATCATTAAAACCGTGAACACATGGAATATATAACTGAAGGACCGGTTAATCCACAAGTCACTATTCCCAGACAAGCAACCACTGATACTTCACCAGAGATTCTGGTTAGGTTCATACCTAAATCGTATAAGTATTTCAGTGACAGAAAGAAAGAGTTGTAAAAAATTAATGAATAAGCCCTCATATATCTGACGATGGCAATCCCTAACGACATCTATAACAGAGTAGATAGCAGAGATTCTACTAAAGAGATGTAGGATGAGCATGAGAGGCAGTTTCAAGGAACTGATCGGCCAATTCAGGCTAAACTGAACCAGAGAATAAACGCTTATGAAGGTTTTCATGCTAAGGAGGGAGAAGCACTGATAGACATGTACAACAGATTCAACGTGATCTTGAATGACTTACGGAGGAACGTGATGAACAAGTCAATCTCGGAGATAAACTACAAGTTCATCAAGAACTTGAACCCTGAATGGAAGAGCTATGCAATCAACCTCCAGATGACAAAAAATATGGCACAGGAGGATGTGAATGACATCTTATCAACTTTATCCCAGCATGAGGATGAAGTGAAACTATTGAATGAGGAGAAGAAGATCGTCAAAGATTCGCTAGCTCTACTGGCTGAACGGAAGAAGGGTTCTAGTTCTCAATCCGTTTCTGTGTCAAAGTCAAAGCTTAAAAAGTCAAAAGATTTTCTCACCGAGCTTAGCCAGTCCAGTTCTGAGTCATCAACCGATGAAGTTGAAGTTCACTCTGATGATGATATCCAGAGATTTGCTGACAAACTTGCCTTCATCACCAAACAATTCCACAAGAGCTTTGGAAAGAAAAAGTATTCCTCAAAGCCAAGATATGAAGGATATAAGAAAGAGAAATTAGAGAAGTATAAGACCCATTTCTGTAAGAGAGAAGAGAAGAGAGAAAAAAAGAGAGAAAAGAAGAGAGAAGATAAGAAGGAAGAGAAGAAAGAGGATAAGATAGATCCTAAATCTGGTCGGTACTTCAATTGTGGCAAAGTAGGCCATTTTTCAAAAGATTGCAATTTTAAGAGGGTTAAAAATTCTGAGTACTACGCCAAAAAGTCACTGCTTGCCAAAAAGCAAGAAAAGGGGAAGTCATTAATGGCAGAAGAGGAGAACTGGCTCTTTCAAAGTTCAGACGATGAGTCAGCTCACTTCACTCAAGTGTGCATGATGGCCAGTGTGGATGATAATGCTGAAGCTTCCTCTGAACAGTCTGAAGGTGACTCCGAGGTAAGTACTAACTCTGAAAACTCTGAAGTTGTTGAATCTCTAATGGCACAGATCCAGAACATGGAAAAAGAATTTGAGAATTTAAAGAGCAAACTTAGCTATGAACGACAAACAATGATGAGTTTTCGTGACGAGAACGTATTGTTGAAAGTTGTCGTTGAGGATAAGGATCTTGAAAAAGATACTTTGAAGAAAGAAAAAGAGACTTTGAAAACGAAGATTTTGGAACTTGAAAGAGACTTAGTTAATTTAAATTCTGAAAATGGGTGAAGTCAAAATTAAATTTGAAGCTTGCTTTCAGGAAAGAAATGAGGCTTATTGTAAGATTTAACAACTGGAAGATCTTAATTTGAAAAGAGGACAGACTGAGCAGACGTTAAACTTGTTGACAAACAAACTCCAAGACGTCAGATTTTATAATGCTAAAACGGGATTAGGTTTATTTGTGAACGATGTTTTGAAAAAAGCCTCGAAAAACTTGTATAATTTTGATAAATTGGGCTCAAAAGTAAAGAAAATCCCATATATTCATGACACTTTCGTTAAAGCTGAAACTCCAAAATCTGACACTTCGTGCAAAGGTAAAGAGGTAGTGGATGATGATACGTCTAGTTGTGTTGATTTACAAAACAGTTTTATATCTGTTGGATTTCAATACAATGATTTAAACAAGAGCTATAAAAATAGAAAACTTGAATTTGTTGAGTTTGAATCATTGTTTTCCACACCATCTTCAACTGAATCAGCCAATGATGACAAAAATATTACTGAGACTGAATGTCAGTATGACGAGTATGAATCGAACACTGATATTTCTGCTCAGACTCCTATATTTGAATCCGTTACTTCTGAATCTTCAAGTGAAGTTAAGATGGAAGAGAATTTAAATGTCATGAATTCAAGGATGCAAAAAGAGTTTGTTAACAAAATGACTGAGGAGATTTTTGATGACATGATTAATTCCTCAGATCCTGTTCCAATTTTGAAGAAGTTTGAATCCAACTTTGTGACTGATCAAACATCAAATTTTGAAAAACAAATCAAAGGATTACAAAAGACTCTTGAGGAGTTAGAAGATGAAAATTGTGATCTCAGATTTAAATTAGATAAATCTTTTAAAGAGAACAAAAAGCTTTGTAAAGAACTGAATGATTTGAAAACTGATTTGTTCAAAAAGAATTTGAATGATAAAAAGATGTTTGATAATCAAAAATGGAATGTTCGATCAAATCCAGAGTTTGAGACTTCAACAAAGTCTACAGTTGTTTATTTTGAATGTCCTGAATATTTACTGAGCATTTATGAAAAAGGCGAGACTTCTGGTATTTTGGAAAAGAGTTCATCCTTGATGAAGAAAACTAATAAAGTTTATTTTCATGTTTTAGATCTGAGTAAGGGAGTTGGTAAAGGAGAATGGAGAAACAAAGACAGTGATAAGAAAGTTTGTAAAGATTGTGTTGGAAAAGATTGTACTGTTACTGATAGTGTTGATATGACATGTAAAAGTTGAAACGGAAATAAATGTCAAGATTGTTTGAATAAATGTACTTCTTTTGATAAATCAAAAATATTGACATTTGCTTGTAAGAACTTAATATGCAAACACTGTGGTGACAATGCTTTTTCACTGTACTCCATTCCTCCCAAGCCAAAAGCTGTTAAAAGAGCATTTAAAGCTAAAACTGTCCCCAAGTCCTTAACACAACACATTAAAGTGTTTCAAACTAAGTCTGCTAATCTTTCTAAGAAACAACAGTTTCATGATCTTAATGTGAAAATGGTCTGGAAATGGATGCCCAAACCCAAATATGAGTGAAGAGTCAATGGCAAAGTAGATGATTTAAAGAAATTGCATGATGCTAACAAAAAAGGACCCATCTGGATATGGGTACCTAAAAATAAGTGATTTTTTTCCTTTTTGCAGGCCTGTCATTTATGGTTCGTTAATTCTGGATGCTCTCGATATATGACAGGATATAAGCATTTATTGCACAATTTTGTTGAAGAACCTGCAGGAACAACCAGTTTTGCAAATTTTGAGCTTCAAGGATTCATCAAAGGATATGGTTTGCTAAAGAATGGGATTGCAACCATCAAGAAAGTACTATACGTGGAAGGACTCGATCATAATTTGCTTAGTACTAGTCATTTCTGTGATAGTATGTATCAGGTTCGGTTTACAATCACTCACTGTTACATTGAAGATCCGGACGATTATGAGATCTTTCGAGCTGAACGTTATGGTAATCTTTATGCGGTAAATTTTCCAACGCTTTTGGCTACATGTCTTGTATGCTTACTTGCAAAAGCATCGAAAGCTCAAAGTTGGATATGGCATCAACGCTTGTCTCATCAGAACTTCAAGGCTATTGATAAGTTAGCGAGAAAAGGAATTGTGAAAGATCTACCGGAGATGAGGTTTGAGAAAGATTCACTTTGTCCCGCATACGAAATGGGGAAGATGAAACGAAGTTCACACAAACCAAAGACTGAATCTTCTTGCTCAACACCTCTGGAATTAATTCATATTGACCTTTGTGGCCCTATGCGTACTCAGTCCATAAATGGTAAAAAGTATATTCTTGTGATGATAGACGAGTATTCGAGGTATACTTGGTTGGAATTTTTGCGAAACAAATCGAATGCACCAGATCTGATTATTGCCTTCATCAAGAAAATACAAGTTCGCCTGCAATTGCCAATAAAGGCATTGCATAGTGACAACGACACAGAGTTCAAAAACGATACTCTTCAAAGTTATCTCACCTCTGTTGGGATTTCTCACAACTTCTCTTCTGCCTACACCCCACAACAAAATGGCATGGTTGAAAGGAATAATCGAACTTTGGTCGAAGCAGCAAGAACAATGTTGGCATATTCTGGTCTACCAATGTACCTCTGGGCTGAAGTCGTTGCAACCGCCTGTTTCACTCAAAACCGGACGATTGGGATTAAAAGATTTAATAAAACAACGTATGAACTGATCAATAAAAGAAAACCGAATATTAAATTTTTGCGTGTCTTTGGTTGCAGGTGCTATATTATGAATGACCGTGATAACCATGGGAAGTTTGACAAGAAAGCTGACGAAGACTACTTTATTGGATATTCGCTCATGTCAAAAGCCTATCGTGTGTATAATCAACGGACCAAGTGTATCATGGAAAGCGTAAATGTATCGTTTAATGAAAAATACTATATTGACATCTGAAAAAAAAAAAAAACAGTTCAGAACTCAAGCTTAAGGAAAAGGATTTTTTTCAAAGCAGAATAGAACCCGAATCTAAACAGACTAAGTTTCCTAACTCATCAACTATTACATCTAAGTTAGATATGTTATTTCTTGATGCTTTAATGGACATATGTGTAGATTTTGACAAATCAGGCGCGTCCGCATCAACTTCAGAAGTCCCATTAATTACTGAAGACATATCTGGACCTTCTAAACCAGTCACTACTACAACCTCTTCAGGTACATCTACACCGACGGTTTCTGAAAATACTAATATTGAGTCTGCTTCTGTAGATACAAATTCTGGACGAGAAGTCCCGAGCACTTCCTCTATCGCTCCAGAATTACCTGCATCAGAAACACCTGAACAAGATGTTCCATCTACATCTGAGGTTGTACCTGCTATTATTGATGAATACAATGAGCGAAATACGCAAGAAGTTGTTCAATGTCTTCCAAGCACAATTCTTTGGATGAAAGATCACCCTCTGCACAATATTATTGGAGATATACAAAGTGGTGTAAAAACGCGTCCAACATCAACTAATTTTTGTCTATACTCAATCTTCCTTAGTTCCTTAAAGCCGAAAAAGGTCTCTGAAGCTCTACGTGATCCTTATTGGATATTAGCAATGCAAGATGAGCTTCTACAATTCGAAAGGAATAAGGTATGGCGACTGATCCCACTACCGATAGGTAAATCAGTGATAGGCACAAAGTGGGTTTTAGGAACAAAAGGGATGACTCTGGAGTTGTGGTAAGGAACAAAGCTCGCTGGTAGCAAAGGGTGTTAGTGAATACCCAAAAGCTTATCATACGATGATTGTAATTTTACGTTTTGTTTCATGAAATTAATAAATAAATAAATAAAAGGCATTGCCCAATTTATTATGTCTATCTTATATTCTATGTTTTTAATTATTCATAATAAATAACCTTAGAATAATTATTCTAAATGTCCCTAGTTAAATATTTTTTAGGGTTTTAAGGTTGAAGTAATATGATAATGACTGGCATATGTAGAGATTCATATAGAGATAATGAATCTGCATATGGGTACAAAATGGAGATTTTGTGTATCGGACGTGACTCGCTATGAGAACACTTCATTGGATGTCATGTGAGTGTCATAAGTGTTTCTCATGTGGTCAAATGTCAATGTACATGTAATTCTTTGAGTTGAGAAACATGGAGTTTGTTATGTGTGAGTAATGTATTTTGACATTTGTTCTAATCATTCCGTAACTGGGTGACAGAATTATTGTTGGATATGTTATAAATCACATGGTAGAACTAGCATGTATCGAGATAGGATTTGTCCCTTCTTTATGACGGGAGTGATGTCTCTGGGCCCCTTGATAAATATATGATAGTCCAAGATCACTAAATCCTAGAGAGAGAAAGTAGACAGAGAGAGAGCAATGTAAGCGCAAAGTAAGATGTATTCAATAGTAAGCATGAAAGTGTTACAAACAACCAAGACCAAAGAGACTTAAATACCCTTGGTCAATACAACACAGTATTAGACACTAAACACAGTATTTGACCAAGCCTATAAATACAATGATTACTATAAAATCAGACCTAACAATCTCCCCCTTAGTAATCATTGGCGCTTTGGTCTTTAAAAACCATCTTCTAAATCAGCATGGACCAACTAAGCGACTTTGCGAAGCATTCTGACTTTTTGAAGAAATTTCTTCTCATCATCTTTTAAGCTCTGTTGTCTTTACTGCCTTGACAAGACTGGACCAGTTTGAAATAAACTTGAAAGAACATTCGGTTCATCAACTTGTGCTCTAGACGACACACCTCTTTTAAATGATCTTGAAGAAGCTGTGGTGATCGGAGCTTGAACAACAAAAGACAAGTAAAGTTGAAGAAATTTTGAATCTTTGAGCGAATCTTGATCAACAAATAAACTTTTGAGCTCTTTGTCTCTTTCTCTCTCTCTACTTTCTCTCTCTAGGATTTAGTGATCTTGGACTATCAAATATATACTAAGGAAATGCATGCATGCTCAGCTAAATGATATAAGATATCAATTTCTGTTTTTATTAGTATATTAGGGAATCAAGAAACTAGAGATTGGACATAACGAGAATGACACATTCAATGTCTCGTGTTCAATCTGGACATCAAGGACAAAAGAATTAAATATGTACACTAAAATTGACTACATACCGGTAATTGTTTGTATCACCAATTCTCGTCATTTGGGTGATGATGATGTATTGCTAGATACCGCTCATTGTTTATAACTATAAATACGATATTTATATTTATTACCAACATGTCGAGAACCCATTGAGTCACACGCATTGAACATATTCGAATAAGGAGTTTTAATAATTAAAACGTTTAGTTATTATATCTGATTGGTATTGATTTAATCTGATTAACTAAAATCAGATATTATTTATGTTAGACATAAATAAAGATAGCTAGGTATGGTCTTGAAAAGATGAATTATGGTGAATGGATACTTCTACACTCAAGTAAGGTCTAGGGATGGTGGTGCTTTCATGCCATTCTCTCTAAAATCACCTACAATTATACGCTTCCTTTCCTTTCTATGTTTTGAAACCGTGACTAGCATCACGAGAAGGCAAAGGATTCGAATTGTTCACGTGGATACCATGGAGGCATCAAGCTTGCTTTGTTGCTGTGATTCAAAGTCTCGTTAACTGTGAGGTATAATTTTGAAACACACGATTTATTACGGTTCGTATGGGTCCTTGGAGGGTTACGGTTTTATTTTCCGCTGTGCTTGAGTTCCCGTAACCCAACAAAGGGTTACTGCCAACAGGAAGGCATAGACTACGACAAAACGTTTGCACATGTTGCCCGGATCGAAGCCATCAGAATCTTTTTATCCTATGCAACACCTAAGAACTTTACTGTCTATCAAGTGGATATAAAGTCGACATTTCTTAATGGTATTCTGCATGAGGAAGTCTACGTGGCTCAACCTGAAGGTTTTATTGATCCGAATCACCCTGATCATGTCTACGTACTAGACAAGGCGCTTTATAGTTTAAAACAGGCACCACGAGCTTGGTATGACACTCATACTCAATTTTTACTAGCCTCAGGTTTTAAAAAGGGTACAATTGATACAACCCTGTTCATTAAAAAGCAAGGTGATGATTTAATTCTAATACAAATTTATGTAGACGATATTATATTTGTTAGCCCCAAATCTCAATTTGTAAAAGTGTTGAAAATATCCAAGTCCTACTTCAAAGGACTTCCAGAGACAGGGACTTCTCAGCAGAAGACATCAGAGATGGCTTCATCAGAGGCTCTGAAGACTTCCTCAGATCTCTGAAGGTGTTCTCTCTGAAGATCAAGATCAAGATACATTGAACTTAACTGATGACACGTCACTTAGTGATAAGATTTACTTTCTAGAGTAGGTCACTGTTCAAGCATGCTTCTATTGTCAGAATAGTACACTGTTTACTTCATGTTCCTATAAATAGGACCATCACTCCTTTGACAAAAGTGTGCTTTTTGATATCTTGTATTCGAAGAATCAACTGAATATATCTCACAAAGATCTTGTTCTTTCAACTTGCTTTTTATATGAACTGTGATATTTGAATCTGCTTTTGATATTAAACTATATTGCTTCCGCTGTTAATACTCTTGTTGTTTATAACATTATTATTGTAAGATTAAATCTGGGATCCAACAATTGGTATCAGAGCACTCCTTTGTTTTCTAAACAAAGAAAGATCATATCTGCATACTCGGATAGATTTAATTCTTACTGATTCAAGCTTTAAAAATCTGTGCATGTTTATATAAACCCTGGTTTATTAAACTTCATATGCTCCAGATCTGAAAGTAAATCATAGTTACATCATTTGATAGAAGATCTTCATAGAAAAGCATCAGTTCTTCAAATCTTCATCTTTTCTTCACAAAATGGCAAACTCAAGCATAAGTGACATTTATACAGCTGGATCATTAACCAAGCCTCCTACACTTCTAAGGTGTTAGGGTGTTTTATATGTTAAATAGAAGTTCAGGGTGAATTATTGTAATTATTCTAAAGTTTATTTAGTTAGTTGGGCCTAAAGCCCATAAGCCCATTATGTTTGTAAGCCTAAGTATATAAAGGCATTATTAGTTTCATTATCAGTTTAATCTCACTATTCATAATTCTCTAGTCAATAGGTTTACATTTACTGATCATATATTCTCTCTGTAAACCTAAACCTTTTCTTGAATATTAATCATATGACTAGAGGTTGTGGCTATATTATTGTTCTTCATTGTTGATTATTGTTCGTGATTGCACTATACTGGGATCTACAATTGGTATCAGAGCACTGGGCAGAAATCACATTGCATTAGCATCCGCAGGGACCATCGCAATGCTTTGTTTTAATTAAACAGTCTTCAGCCTGAGTAGAAGACGTTCATCTCTCATATTCGTCATACTCAAGCCATGGAGAAGATTTCACTACCTGAACTATATGAAATGCTTCTCCAAGATGAAGAGGAAGTTCTTGAGTTGATGGGAAATCAAAAAGCAGATGAAAAGCCGGTGGTTGATCCGTTAGCGCTTGTCTCTGATAAAAGAGGTAAATATGTCAGCCGCTCGTCTGAAAAGGAGCAAATGAAAAGTGATTATGAACCCGAAGATTCTGACAGTGACTCGGATCCAGAATACACTCAGATTAAAGAAGCTATGTTGTTCTTGACTCAAGCGTTTCAGAAGAGGAAGTTCTTCAACAAGTCTTCAAACAAGCAAAGATATTCCACTACACCTCTCAATCGTCGTGATAATAAAGAGAAGTATGAAGGGAAGAGACGTGTTGAAGAAGGAAAGAAGACTGAGAAGAGACGTGAAGAAAAAGCAAAAGAGGAGTCGATCAAATGCTACAACTGTGGTCGGTTGGGGCACTTTGCCGAAGATTGTCGCAAGCCTGTCGTGCGCAACTCAGATTACTACAAAGCCAAGATGCTGCTCACCAAAGAAAAGGAAGCAGGTAAGGCTCTCATGGCAGAAGATGACTACTGGCTGAACGTATCTGATGAAGAAGAAGCTGATGAAGAAGCACACCTGTGTTTCATCGGCAAGCATTCAGCACAGTACGATTTTGATGATGATGATCGTAATTCTCCATATCAGGTATGTGCTCCTTACCTAGAAGCCTTAATTGAACAGATGCAAATCACTGTGCACAAATTAGACTCCTGCAAGCTAACCATTAAAGAAAATGAACAACTCATCTCATCTCTGAAAAAACGATTTTCTGCACAATCTGAACGTATTGAAAATCAAAGCATAGAAATTGCTGGCACCTGTGCATAATTTCAAACTTAAAAGAAGAGTGTGAGAGTTGTTCAAAAGAATCAAAAGAATTAAAGACCAAAGTAGATGACCTTACCTATGAGCTACGTATGTCAGAAAATGAGAAAATTGATATTGTGACTCAAAGCGTGGCTTACAAAAATGAAAATCAAAGGTTATCTAATCAATTAAAGGATCTTGAACGGAAACTTTATAAAATAGGTCAATCTCATCAAACGCTGAATCTAATTACACCAAAAGAACCCAAGTATGCGGATACGGGTATCGGTTATGATAACCCATTTTATATGAAAAAGGCCTTATCCGAAGTTCCTACGTTATATGCGTTCGAATTTCTTGGAATTGACAAAACCTATCCAGAATACAAAATCAATTGGACCAAACCACTTGATGATGAAGAAATGGAAGAGGACAATTTGCGAAGGAAGAACTCTACCAAAATGCAACTTCCTTTTGTTTATGATTCTTTAAATGCGTCTTATAACGATGAAAAACCCTGTTTCCTGTCAAACGACTATTTTTGAAGTTACACTCAAGCTGAACTAGATGCTAAAAGCGTTAAAACTTAGTAGGAACCACTAGACCATAAAGTTTATGTTCCACCTCTGATTTTAGAAAAGATAATTGTTCAGCTAGAAGAGTCATTTGAACAGGAGAGGAACATTTTTCAAAAGGAAAAACAAGAGCTTTTATCCCAAATTGAGTGTCTCAATTCCGATAAAAAGGAAACTGTGTCGGAGGAGGAAAAGAAATACTTTCAGACATAAATAAATAAGCTAAATTCACAACTGGCTGCTTTGGCAGCAGATCGGATGAAAGAGCAAGTTCACAAGGCTGAGCCTCAAGCTAAGCCTACAATTCTCCAAGTTGAGAAAATTCATCTGTCTGAAAATTCCTGTCCACTCTCGGACACATCTTCCTGTAAAGCCTTTATGGGTGACTCGTCACCAACTCTTTCAAACAAAGGAAAAGAGCCTCACCCGGATCATTGTTCTGATTTTCAAACCGCTTCCCCCTTTGATCCGCTTAAAACAAATCCTTCCGATATCCTAAATTCATCAAGTGATAAGGCTCCTTCTTATGAGTAAATGGAATTTTCAGCATTCTTGAATTCTGAGGTGTGCCTAGATAGTCAATTGGATCAATTTGATTTTAATCCTGCTCTACCAAGTCACGTTGATTCTCTAACTTCTTCTTGTGAGCCTCCGGTAAAATTTTCAAGGGTGAATGTTCCACATCTGCCCCACAAAACTCTTCTGTGAATAATTCTTCAAATTCTAAATACAAAAGACGTTCACAGATGAAGAAAAAGACCGGTCGCTCTAAAAAGCAACAATTATCAAAATTCAAATCTTCTGACTATGGTCGACGCAAAGAAGTCAAATATGTGTGGGTAGCTAAGAAGTCTAAGGAAATCACGGCGACGACAGAATTAGTTAATCCAACTTTAAATTCTAGGAAAAACAATAACGGTCATGATGTTTTTAATTCTAAACCTTTGGTTGAATGTAATGGATTTTTACCCGTAAAAGTTTATTCAATTCCGCAATTACTTCAACTGTCTCATGATTGTCTTTGTTGCTCCTACTGTGGATTGAATGATTTTGTTGATCGTCGTTTTGCATCTGATTGGTTTGGTTCTTATCATGTGCTAATTCTCATTCTAAGTTTGATATTCCCCGCCATAGAAACAGACCCAAGTCTAAACGGGCATCCCATCCGGGTGTTAAGTCTAACCCCAAAGGACCCATTTACGAATGGGTACCTAAAAAGCAATAACTTGTTTTGCAGGACGATTATGTATGGTATTTAGATTCAGGCTGCTCCAAGCACATGACCGGAAGAAAGGAGCTTCTCACAAACTTCACCGAGAAGTTTTGTGGAAATGTGCGATTTGGGAATGATCATTATTCTCCCATTATGGGCTATGGCGATATCGTTAAGGACAATCTCAGAATCAAGAAAGTGTCCTACGTCGAAGGTCTTGGTCACAACTTGTTCAACATCGGTCAATTCTGCGATAAGAACCTAGAGGTCACCTTCAAAGCAAAAAGGTGCAGCGTTCGGACTGAAGATGGAAAAGAGATTCTTGCTGGAACGCGTCGCACAAATCTCTACACGATAGACCACTCATCTCTGAAAGCAGAAAAGGAAGTTTGTTTGATGTCCAAAGCCTTAGTCGAGCAAAGCTGGTTATGGCATCGTCGACTCTCGCACCTGAACTTCAAGACTATCAATAAGTTGGTGCTCGGTGGCCACGTGAGAGGAATGCCAGATCTTAAGTTCGAAAAAGAACACTTGTGTGCCGCCTGTGAAATGGGCAAGATGAAGAAGGCTTCTCACAAGCCTAAAGCCACTCCTAGTACTTCTCGGTCCCTCGAACTCATTCACATGGATTTGTGTGGACCGATGCGCATTCAGAGTATCAATCACAAGAAGTAGGTCCTAGTGATGGTTGATGACTTCTCTCGCTACACGTGGGTTAGATTCCTTCGTACAAAGGATGAAACCCCCGAACTGATCATCTCTCTTCTGAAGAACATTCAAGTCAGTCTCAACCAATCAGTTCATACCATTTGGACGGATAATGGCACAGAGTTCAAAAATAAAGTGCGCACCGGTTACCTGACTTCAGTGGGCATCACCCACACTTTCTCAGCTGCTCGTACTCCTCAGCAAAACGGGGTAGTAGAGCGTAGTAATCAAACTCTTGTCGAAGCCGCACGCACGATGTTATCTCAGCCCAAGCTCTCGCTATATTTATGGGCAGAAGCAGTTGCTACCGCATGCTACACTCAAAACCGTACTATCATCAACAAGCGGTTCAACAAGACCCCATACGAGATCATCAACAAACGCATCCCGAATATCAACTATTTTCATGCTTTCGGATGCACGTGATTCGTACTGAATGACAAGGATGATCTCGGCAAATTCAGCCCCAAAGCAGATGAAGAAGTGTTCATCGGCTATTCACAGCAAGCCAAAGCCTACAGAGTCTACAACAAACGAACAAAGACCGTCGTTGAGAGTGTAAATGTGACTTTTGACGAGGCCGCTGATTTGGCTTCTGAACACCTCAGTTCAGAACCCGCTTTAACTGGGGTGTTAGCTTCTGGACAATTACGTTTAGGATCTACACAATCTACAGTAGATCCAAATCAAGCGTCTACGTCAAGAGCACATCTTTCAGATTTGGATTTACTTTTTGTCAGGATCGAATTCTCAACAAGAATTAATTCTCAGAAACAATATCAAAGAAGTTTGCGGAATAACACTTTGATAATTTATGAAACAGTAAATCAACACAGAAAATATGAATAACAAACTGTGAACTTGAATTGAATGCTTTGAAGTTACAAGATTACACACTCAACCTCAATCTTGAAGAACAGACTCTTTCAAGACGAATTCTACTTCTCTAGAATTAGGATCTATGCCTTGAGGTTGATTTCTAAAAAAAACTTAATTAATAAACTATCCTATAACTTCTATACATATACTGAAAGAAAAAGATAATTACAATAAATAAACAAATCTTCAGTATATCTTCCATGTATAACTCTAAGCTTCCATGAATATCTTCAGTCTTTCCAGCTGTCATTCTTTTCATACAGATCTTATAAGCAGCACTAACTATGCTCAGCAGCATTAACTTCTTCTAGCAGCATTAACTACTAAGCAGTACTAACCTTTAAGTCTTCAAGCAGTAGTAACTTTGAACCAGCAGCATTAACCATACTTGATCTTTTCTTTAGTTCCCAACAATCTCCCCCTAACTTGACTTTTAGGAAAAGAAGTCAAGTTCTTCAGAATTAATCTTCAAGATACTCTTCAAGATGCTTCCAAAACTTCATAATGGTCTACATTCCAGTATTTGCATCCAATCCCAAACTCTGATTGATGGTTCTTTGGATCATGTATTTAGCCATCTCTGAATCTGGAATACACCCTAGCTTTTTCTTTAGCATGGCATGAAGCTTCAATCTGCTATGATTGTACACTCTATCCACTAGGAAGTACTCAGTGTGATTTAAATCCAAAGTCACTGCATATACTTCACTAGTTTCATATAGAGTCCAATTATTCACTGTTTGAAAAACATTTCTTATTACCTCCTCTACTTCATCAGGTTTGAACATCATACACAGATACTCCATTACCAGCTTTTTAATTAAAATCTCTGGAGCTTTTAGTTTATCTGCATATGACTTCATCCCTATTGCAAACATTTCTTCAATATCAGACCTTGAACAGGTTCTGACAATCTTACTCCAAGTGCTGTACACTTCATATTTCTCATCTTTTATCTTCAGCCTGATGTACTCCTTTCCATCCACTGTCAATGTATCCCAGTGAATGACCTCAGGAGGCTTTATACCAACAGGTTCTGCTGAAATAGGCTTTGGAATTTTATCCATTACCACCATGTACATGTTTACATTTGAACTCTGTGGTACTTCCTGAGATGTAGCCTCATTCTGAGGTGCCTCTTCTTCTTCAGCAACCTTTTGCTCTTCTTCTACTCTAGGCTTCTTTACACTTTTCTTTCTTTTGGCCATCATTTTGGTTCTTTTCAAAGTCTTTTGAACCTGCACTAAAGTAGTTTCCTTCTTCTTTTCTTCCTTGTTCTCTGCCCTCTCTTTGATAGGAGTCCCCTCTTCACTTTCAGGGAATGGTTGATTGATATTCACATCATTACTCTCCTTGGCCTTATTTTCAAACTCTACTCTATCCTTTTCATTACTCTTCAGCTTCCCCATTTCTTTTTCATAAAGATCCTTGATTTGATCAAAAGTCATCTTCACAAACATTTCTTTCTTTACCCCAATTGCACTCCTCAAGAAAGTTATCATTTTGTTTCTTTCCTGAGTGGCAAGGTAAGTTTGTGAAGGTCTTCTTTTCTTTACACTTGATTTTGCTATCATAGCCTTTCTCAAGCTTATGGCCCTTTGTTTAGCTTTCTCAGTTTCAAGCCCTTTCTGATATGCTTCATTTAATTCAGCAGCTAGAGCCTTTGCCATCTCCCTGTCCTTTTCCACCTGAACTCTTTCTTCCTTTTCAATATCCTCCTGCATCTTCCTAGCTAAGACTTCATCTGATTCAACTAACCATTGCCTTTTGACAGGTTGATCAGATTCCATCATCTTTGCTTTTCCCTTATTCTTTGCTTCTGCAGCCATGTCTTTCTGTTCTGATTTCTTATCTCCCCCTTCATTTATGACCACTCCCTTTGCTTTGGGAGTGTCATTCTTTGCTTTGATTAGCATTTCCGCTACTTCAATTTCTGTTGGCGATAACTCTGTTACTGCTGCTTGTGAGGTTTCAGCAGCACTAACAGTTTCTGCTTCTTGCTCCCCCTCAACAGCAAATTTCTCTCCATCAAGCTCCCCCTCTCTTGTGGCTTCTTCCATGTTGATCCCCCCCTTTTTGGGAGCATCTTTCTCAGGTTTCCTTCTCCTTAGTTGGAATTGCTTTCTCTTCTTTCTCTGTACCATACTGATCACCATCTTCTTTAGCTTAGCAATCTGTACTTGTTGTGACAGAATTACCAGCTTCATTTCTTCTATCTCTTTGCCTTGTTTGATGACATCTTGGTTAATGTTACCCATTGTTTCCATCAATTCATCATAGTTATATCTGTCTTCACCTTCTCCAGGAGTGTTCCCCCCTATTGAAGGATCATTGGATCTTCTATAAGTGGATGTCTTCTGCCTAGCAGAAGCACTATCCACCCCCTTGGTTTCTTGGCACCAGGGACCTTCAAATGATTGCTCATTCAAAGTTGCCATGGGGGAGGTCTTATTGATGTTACCACTTTCCTCCTCTGTGCTAGCAGGAGTAGTGGCAGCCTCAGCACCCATATGCTCTTCCTCCTCCTTAGAGAGCACCTCCTTGGGGTTGGGAGACGCCCCTTTGGTTTCCCTATGGATATTCCCTAAAGGAGAATTCTCCTTTAGAGGGCTTAAAGGCTTGGGGGATGATGGTACAAGAAGGGAAGGAGCCTTCTTTACCTGTTTCCTCTTGTAAGTTTGGGTGATAGGAGAGGTTGGTTTTTCAAGAAGGGACTGGGGAATTAATTTTGAGTGGGAAGGTTGGGATTGGCTAGCAGTAGGATGGTCTAATGGGGGCCTTGACCCTGCTGCCATACCTTCATTGGTTTGGGACACCACCATCATTGTAGAGAACAATGGGGTGTCAACTCCTTCAGAGTCCCCAGCAGATCTTCTCATGTTTGAGAAAACCTTGCCTTTGGGGGGTTTAGGTACATATACCCCAACAGGTTGAGGTATATCCGTCAATACATGAGTAATAACTTCTTGAACAAACCTGGGATACATAAAGAAACTCTTTTTGTTTCCCATGTTTGATACAAGATCACTGAAGATCATTTGTGAAAAATTGTACCTTCTGGCAGTGGCCAAACAGACCAAAGCATAAGCAATGGTGCTGCTGAACTCACTCCATCTAGTAGTCTTTTTGGAGATGCAGTGCATGAGAGTATGGACAAAGAAACGCCATTGGGGTGAAAATTTGGCTTTAGAGAATTTGAAAACACCCAATGGGCCTCCATACCCCATTCTTGTAAGGGATGAGAACAGTTCATCATTTGGGATAGAAGTTATACCAGAGGCATCGTCTAGACGTAGACTGATGCGAATAACTTCTTCAGTAACTGTTAAGGGTTGGTCACACACCCTTGTCTTGATCATCTGCACACCATTCTCAGCAACAATGGTGGCATTAGCCCAGAACTGCCTTTGATGCTCGATATAAATTGTAGGAGCAACAGTAAGAGCATGAGCAATATGGGTCGACTTGAGGAAATCCACAATTTGATGAAATCCTGCAGCTTGCTTCGGCTTTTGTAGCATTGCGATCTCATTGTGCTCGTCGATGAATGCCATGGATGCCATTGAACTGGGATGTTCTTGCCTGAAAGACTTGGTACTTGAGAGAAAAGGTTTAGAGCGCAAGTGAACAATATGCAAAGAGTCGTTATGAACGTTTAGGCGGGCAAAGGGTATTTATAGTATTTGTAACATAAGCAGCATTAACCTAGAGCAGTATTAACTACCTAGCAGTATTAACTGCGAGCAGTATTAACCGCGAGCAGTATTAACTAACTAGCAGTATTAACTGCGAGCAGTATTAACTAACTAGCATTATTAACTGCGAGCAGTATTAACCGCGAGCAGTATTAACTAACTAGCAGTATTAACGGCGAGCAGTATTAACCGCGAGCAGTATTAACTAACTAGCAGTATTAACTGCGAGCAATATTAACTGAGAGCAGTATTAACAAACTGGCAGTATTAACCACGCTTACTCATTGAAGCTTAGGCTGAATTGAGTACTGCTATGTATGCCCTGCAAAGATAGATTAGTAACACCAAGAATCTATAATATTCAGAAATTTAACCACTTTTTGAGAGAAAGCTTATTCAGAGTTGATCATTCCCACACTTGTTACCAAGAAAGTGAATCTACCCATATCAAAAGCTTTGGTGAATAGATCAGCAAACTGGTTGTCAGTATGAACTTTCACAACTTGAACAAGTTTCTTTTCATTACAGTCTCTTATGAAGTGATACCTGATCTCAATGTGCTTTGTCTTAGAGTGCTTGACAGGATTATTCACAATGCTGATAGCACTGCTATTATCAATAAAAATGGGAGTGTGTAGAAAGGTTACCCCATAGTCCAACATTTGATTCTGAATCCATAAGACTTGAGAACAGCAACTTGCAGCTGCTATGTACTCTGCCTCTGTTGTAGATGTGGACACTGTGGTTTCTTTCTTGCACTGCCATGAAACTAGTCTAGCACCCAAAAACTGACATCCTCCAGAAGTTGATTTTCTGTCCAAGTTTGCCCCACCTAGATCACTGTCTGAGTATGCTATTAGGTCAAAGGGTGAGTCATGAGGATACCAAAGTCCCAATCTGGGTTGCCCTTTGAGATATCTGAATATCCTCTTAACAGCTTGAAAGTGAGATTGCTTTGGCCTAACTTGGAATCTTGCACATACATAGACTGGAAACATTATATCTGGCCTTGATGATGTGAGATACATGAGAGAGCCAATCATGGATCTGTAGTGATGCACATCCATATCCTCCCCCTCAAGATCTGCTGTTATCTGTTTGTGTGTCTCCATAGGTGTGCTGGCAGGTTTTGATTCTGAGAACCCAAACCTGGTTAGAATGTCCTGCACATACTTGGATTGACAGATGAAGATACCATCTGACTTCTGTTGAACTTGGAGTCCAAGGAAGAAAGTAAGTTCCCCCATGGAACTCATTTTAAACCTTTGATGCATTAGGTCCTCAAACTCCTTGCACATGCTGTCTCTTGTGGATCCAAAGATAATGTCATCAACATAGATTTGGACCAGCAAGATCTCCTTCTTCTTTCTCTTGATAAATAGAGTCTTATCAATGACTCCTCTTTCAAAGCCATTTTCCAAGAGATAGGATGACAGAGTGTCATACCATGCTCTTGGAGCTTGATGTAGTCCATAAAGAGCTTTCTTCAATTTATATACCTTGTCTGGATAGCTTGGGTTTTCAAACCCTGGTGGTTGACAGACATATACCTCTTCTTCAATTGAGCCATAGAGAAAAGCACTCTTTACATCCATTTGATAGACTTTGAAGTTCATGTAAGAAGCATAGGCTAGGAATAATCTGATTGCTTCTATCCTAGCCACAGGTGCAAAAAGTTCTTCATAATCTATACCCTCTTCTTGAGTATACCCTTGAGCCACTAGCCTTGCTTTGTTCCTTATGACAATTCCTCTTTCATCTCTCTTGTTCCTGAAGATCCACTTTGTGCCAATTGCTCTATGACCTTTAGTAAGGTCTACTAGATCCCATACATCTTGTAATTTGAACTGTAACAGTTCTTCTTGCATTGCTTCTATCCAGCTGGATTCTTTCATAGCATCATGTGTCTTTTTAGGCTCAAGCTGGGATAGAAAACAAGAAAGCACTGTATGCTGTTGATCTTGCATTTCTTGAAGCCTGCTTTGATGTCTAGTCATCATAGGAGAAGATATATCTCCTATTACCAGTTGTGGAGGATGATTCTTTTGTACTCTGGTGTTATGACTAGGTTCTTCATTGAGTCCTACTTATAGATTAGAGTCATTCACCTCAACTGACGTGTTGTCAGCAGCCACTTCTGATTCTTTATTTTCTGGAGTCTCCACATCTCTACCTTCTTCTTCACTCTGACTTGGTCCAGTAGATGGTTCCTTTTCACAGTCTTCAAAGGAATTCACTGTGGGTATGGGAAAGATCACAGATTTAGATATACTTTCTTGAACCTGTGTAGTCCCTGATCCTTCACATCCTGAACCTGCATAATCATCACTACTGAAACCAAAAGAGTTAGTTAGTGAATCAATGTCAAATAGCCACTGAGGACCAGACCCAATAGGATTTGATGTGTTCTCATTGCATTTGACATTGTCACTTTCTTCAATTATTCTAGAAGATGAGTTAAAAACTCTGTAGGCCTTACTCTGAGATGAATACCCAACAAGAAATCCATCATCTGCCTTGCTATCAAACTTACCTAAGTGAGTTTTGGTATTGAGAATTGTACAAGGACACCCAAAAGGTTTGAAAAAGCCAATAAAGGGTTTTCTTTTATTTAAAAGCTCATATGGTGTCTTGTTCTTAGGCTTGACCACTAGAACTCTGTTTTGGACATAACAAGCAGTATTAACTGCTTCAGCCCAGAAGGTAATTGGCAGTTTTGAATCAGCCAACAGAGATCTAGCAGCCTCTATTAGTGTCCTATTTCTCCTTTCAGCAACACCATTCTGTTGAGGAGTCCTGGGAGCACTATATTGTCTCTCAATGCCTTTTTCTTCACAAAAGATGTTTAGATCAAGATTTTTAAACTCAGTCCCATTATCTGATCTAATGATTTTTACTTTTTGATTAGTTTGGTTTTCAATTCTTAGGATAAAGGATTTGATCAGTCCACTTGTCTCATCCTTAGTCCTTAGAAAATATACCCAAGTAAATCTTGAGTAATCATCAACAATAACCAAGCAGTAAGATTTCTTGCCAATACTCATCATATTAGTAGGACCAAACAGATCCATATGTAATAACTGGAGACAAGAAGAAATTGAATTTATCTCTTTGGTCTTATGAGAAGTTTTGTGCTGTTTGCCTTTGAGACAAGCAACACAATGATCATCACATGAAAAGACTTTAGATGGTAAACCACTTACAAGGTTGTTTTTAACAAGTTTGTTTATAGTCTTAAAATTCATGTGACACATCCTTCTGTGCCAAAGAGAGGATTCATCTATAGAAGCTTTTGAAACAAGGCAATTTAGAGATGAATCACTATCAACATTGTCCAAATCTAGACAATAAACATTTTCCTTTCTTGGAGTTCTAAGTAGTATCATGCTTTCATCAACTACCTTGAACCCTGGAGCAAGGATCATACATTCAGTATTTGTAAATAATATACTATGTTGTTTGTCACAGACCTGTGATACACTTAACAGGTTGTATTTCAATTGATCAACATAGTAGACATCCTCAAATGTCATCTTACCTTTTGTGACATTACCTTTTCCACTTATCTTACCACCAGTAAGATTATCCCCAAATGCAACATGTCCTCCATTGATATGCTTGAAATCCTGTAGGCATGACATGTTACCTGTCATGTGCCTAGAGCAACCACTATCAACATGGCATATGCTCTTTCCCTTGAGCTGTTGGTTGGCCTGCACATAAGATAGATCAGTTAGTATGAAATAGGAACCCAAGCCAAAGTGGTCTTGGGTACCCCTTTCTCATCAAAATACTTGCATTCTTTCTTGACAAGATTTTTGAACTTTAACTCCTCATTTTTGGAGTACTTTGTCACAATAATAGGCTTGGAAACATTTTTGCTAGAAGTAGTATTGGTTTCAGAAGTATTAATTGCCTTAGCAGCACTTGCATGCTTAGCAGTACTAACCTTGTTATCAGTAGTAACTGTGTTAGCAGCAGTAACTGTGTTGGCAATATTAACCTTTGAAGAGGTACTAACAGTATTAGCAACATTAATATTTTTAGCAGTACTAACACAGGTAGCAGAAGTAATACTTCCAGCAGCACTAACCCTGTCAGCAGTACTAACAGTTTTAGTGCTTTTAGGCACCCATATTTTAATACTTTCTTTTAAAAACTCTTTCTTCATGAGGCCTTTCCTTTCACCATGTTTCTTTATCACATGTTTCTTTCCATCCTTCCTATAACCAACAGGTTTTTGCACAGATCTATGAAAGGTCCTCTGTTGATTAATAGGGTTAAAGAAACAATGTTTAGCCAAATGATTTGACTTGCCACATATGAAACAAGGTTTTGGTCTATTGATTTTACTCAGATCAACTCCTTGCTTCTGAGCCCATTGATTATTCCAGTTTCTTTGATTTCCTCTTTTTAAACCAGAACTTAGGCTCTTTGCTTTGCTGCAAGCACACTGTTCACAAGATCCAGGATTCACAACCGTGGTTTGTTTGTAATGGACCTTGTTATCTTTTCCTTTGGTCTTTTCTATCTCCTTGGACTTGACCCAGATTTTCCCACATCCCTCATTGGTGATAATATTGTTTTCTACTGGGATCTCTTTACTCATATCATTATCTCTATTCTTACTGGCTTCTTTCTCAGTTAAATCCTTAATTACTACTTCATCCAAAGGGTCTATCTTAAAGGCTTTTTCAGATAAGTCCTTTTTCTCCTTGGTTTCTAACAAGTCTGAAGTAGGAGAGATATAATTGTTGTTGTAAGGAGGAGGTGTACTGTTGTATCCAATACCAGGCTTCATCTTATCATGAATCTGAGCCTTTAGAAGAGAATCCATTGCTTTTGAAGCATATGAAAACTTTTCTATGTCAAGTTTAACTTTAGACAGTTCCTCATTCAGTTTATCACTCTCTTCTAAGGATTTAGACAGTTTGGTCTCTAACTCATTCTTTTCCCACTTCCAATAGTTAGTGTCATAAGAGTGTTGGAGTTCATTAGCTTGAAAGCCTTTGATTTGTTCTTCAAATCTCTCTACAATTAACACATAATCTCTTCTATCCTTTTCTAATCTTTTGAGGTCATCACACATACTTTGATTGTGATCCTTGTATCTTTTGACAGTGTCAATGCAGGATTTAGTACAAAGATTAGAAGTTACCTCAGAGGGGAGATCAGACACTTCTGCCATAAGAGCTTGATTCTGAATGGCTTCCTCAGCTTGATCACTCCAGTCAAATCCCATTCCTTGTTGAGAGACAAGGGCTTGAGCAGGATTCTTGTTCTGAGTGTAGCCTCCATTCTGAGCTTGTTGGTGGTTGTTGTTTGGAACAACACTTCTGCATTCTCTAGCAAAGTGTCCTTTCATGTGACACTTATTACATTCCACCTTGGTTTTGTCAAAACCAGCTCCATCTTCTCTTCTTTGAGAGAAATTATTCCTTCCTGTTCTTTTAATGAACTTCTTCACCCTCATGGATAACATGGCCATCTGCCATTTAATATCCATCTCCTCCAGGTCATCAGGGTGAAGTTGATCCAGATCATCATTAATCAATGAATTGTTACTATGACTGGACAAGAAGGCTTCAAATATTGTTTCAGTTCCTTTTTCTGAACTTGCTCCACTAGCAGTACTAACTGCTTCAGAGATGGCAGTAGTATCAGTGGATGCTGAAAGAAGTGCAGCATTGTGGATATAACCAGTGGGCTTCTTCTTGATCTCTACCTCAGTTTCAAAAACTCTTAGATCATTGTATAGATCATCAAGTTCTTTCTCTTCCAGATTGTCACTCTGTCTATATGAGACAGTGTACATAGTCCATTCATCCCCAAGAGATCTGAGGAACTTTCTGTTGATGTCATCTTGATCCATCTTCACTCCTACAGTAGCCAGTTCACCAATGAGCTTGTTGAACCTATCAAAAGTTTGAGTCATAGACTCATTCTTTGAGGAAGTAAAGTTCTCATACTGCTGCTTTAGAACATCTCTTTGATTTCTTTTGATGCTCTTAGTTCCAGCAAATCTTTTCTCTAGAGCATTCCAGAGAATTTAAGCATCAGTGCAGTTGTAAAATTGATGCTGATACTCATTGGGGATGGCCAGGAGCAGAGTGCTCAAGGCCTTCATCTCTGTCTGTCTGATCTTCCTCTCACCATCTGTCTTTGGTGGAGGTCTTTTCCCATCTGGTCCTATCCTTCCAGCTTCAGAAGGACCATTCTCAATGATATCCCACATTGAGTAGTCAGTAAGAAGAATATATTGTCTGATTCTGATCTTCCACATGTCAAACACACTGGGTTTGAGAATTGGAACCTTGGAGACCAAAGAACTGCTTGATTCTGTAAAATTTTCCATGATAAATAAGTGTTTCTGAGAGAGTTCTGCTCTGATACCACTTGTCAGGATCGAATTCTCAACAAGATTTAATTCTCAGAAACAATATCAAAGAAGTTTGCGGAATAACACTTTGATAGTTTATGAAACAGTAAATCAACACAGAAAATATGAATAACAAACTGTGAACTTGAATTGAATGCTTTGAAGTTACAAGATTACACACTCAACCTCAATCTTGAAGAACAGACTCTTTCAAGACGAATTCTACTTCTCTAGAATTAGGATCTATGCCTTGAGGTTGATTTCTAAAAAAAACTTAATTAATAAACTATCCTATAACTTCTATACATATACTGAAAGAAAAAGATAATTACAATAAATAAACAAATCTTCAGTATATCTTCCATGTATAACTCTAAGCTTCCATGAATATCTTCAGTCTTTCCAGCTGTCATTTTTTTCATACAGATCTTATAAGCAGCACTAACTATGCTCAGCAGCATTAACTTCTTCTAGCAGCATTAACTACTAAGCAGTACTAACCTTTAAGTCTTCAAGCAGTAGTAACTTTGAACCAACAGCATTAACCATACTTGATCTTTTCTTCAGTTCCCAACATTTTTTGAGCATTTTTATGATGATTACTTTCCTTCCATGCCTAATGCTATATCATGCAACAGGAATGATGCTCAAGCACAAGAAGTGACACGAGTCCTACTTCTCAAGTTCTTCCCGACGCACCGACAACAGTTGGAACTCCTGAACCGACCCCTGCTGAAGGTGCTACTGAAGTTCCCACTCCGGCAATCCCAGATACTGTCATCACTTCATCACCCGCTGAGTCGTCCTCGGATTCACACCCGACTCTATCCCCGGAGCTTCCACCTCACAGACCGTCCTCCCTCGAAGTAGTTCATGATCTACCCCCTGGTGGTTATGTGGATTCCGATACTTCTCAACAGACATATAAACCTCTTCCACATGCCACCAAGTGGACTCGAGCTCATCCCCTACATCAGATCATCGGTGATCCCAATTCATCTGTTCAGACTCGATCCACCACCGCGAATGACTGCTTATTTTCTTCGTTCCTCAGCCGTATCGTACCTTCCACCGTCTCCGAAGCATTGAATGATCTGGACTGGGTGATAGCTATGCAAGAGGAACTCAACCAATTTGAGAGCCTCAAAGTGTGGCGTCTTGTTCCTTGGCCAAAGAATAAGACGGTGATTGGGACGAAATGGATCCTCAAGAACAAGAAGGACGAAAATGGAATAATAGTCAGGAACAAAGCGTGTCTCGTAGCCAAAGGATATCGCCAGCAAGAAGGTATAGATTATGATGAGACGTTTGCACCGGTTGCCCGCATTGAAGCAATTCACATGTTCCTTGCCTACGCCGCTCACAAGAATTTCATCGTCTTTCAAATGGATGTGAAATCCGCGTTTCTCAACGGCGTTCTCAAGGAGGAAGTTTACGTCTCGCAACCCGAAGGCTTCGTGAGTTCTAAAAAACCTAATCATGTCTACTTTCTTGACAAGGCCTTATACGGTCTCAAGCAAGCGCCACGAGCCTGGTATGATGCTCTCTCATCCTTCTTAGTTAAATCTGGTTTCTCTAAAGGTAAGATAGACACTACCCTGTTTATTAAAAGAGAAAAACACGATATTATTCTTGTACAGATATATGTCGATGACATAATCTTTGGCTCCACAAACCCCAAGTACTGTCAGAACTTCTCAGCCCTTATGAGTAAACATTTTCAAATGAGCATGATGGGGCAAATGAATTTTTTTCTGGGTCTTCAAGTAAAACAATTAGCAACAGAAATTTTCATTAATCAATCTAAGTACATCTCGGATATTCTTCGGAAATACAAAATGGAAAATTCTTCACTTATGAAAACCCCCATGTCTACTAGTATAAAGCTACACTCCGATCCAGACGGAAATGATAGGTTCTCTGATGTACTTGACGGCGAGCCGGCCAGACATTATGTTCTCGACTTTCTTGTGTGCAAGATTTCAGTCCAAACCTAAAGAGTCTCACTTAGCTGCTGTAAAGCTTATTTTTCGTTATTTAAAAGGTAATGTTGATCTTGGTTTGTGGTACCCAAAAGAGACAGGTTTTAAATTGACAGCTTATTCAGACACTGACCATGCCGGAAACATGCTGGATCGGAAAAGCACTTCGGGACATGTCCAGTTCTTGGGTGATTGTCTTGTCAGCTGGGCTTCGAAGAAGCAAAACTGCGTATCAACTTCTACCGCCGAGGTAGAATATGTATCAGCCACCAGTTGCTGCTCGCAAGTCATTTGGATGCACACCCAGCTGAAAGACTATGGCTTTCACTACTCGAAGATCCCCATCTACTGTGACTCGAAGAGCGCCATTGCCATATCCAGCAATCCTGTCCAACACACGAAGACGAAGCACATTTATGTGCGCTATCATTTCATAAAAGACCACGTGGAAAGAGGTACCATCGAACTCTACTTTGTTAATACAGAACATCAGTTAGCAGACCTGTTTACCAAAGCCTTGGACGAAAAACGTTTTAATTATCTTGTGTCCAAGTTAGGTATGCTGAATCTGAATGTTTGACGTTTCTACAGACCTAGCTGAGTTTTATACAATAACGAATGAATGTGACCTATTTCCCCAGTGACTTATCTCTGGATGCTCATCTTCACACTCATTGGTTGTTGCATTTTACTCGTTAAGTTCTGTACAAGTTTCAAACTTTTGTATCAATAAATTAGATTTCGTTCGTTTTTTCTTTTTCTCGTGTGTTTCCTTTTTCTTCGTGTTGTTTCACTTGCATTTGCAGTCCAGTAGTTCGATCACTTAAAGAGTATGTCGTTTGTGGTGATTTTTCGAAAATGTTCATGTGTTAAGGTGGAGCACTATCGCATCATTTTAGTAAGTTTTTTACGAGGTCTCACTCCCAGGGGGAGTAGGTAAGTTACTCTCTTGGTATTCATCAAGAGGGAGCGAAAATCCGTTTCACGTAAGTGATTCCTATTTTGAGGGGGAGCCGGATCGAGTTTTTCTATTTTTCCTCGGTCCTTAGCCTGTTTATTATTTTTTTCTTCCTTAGGTTTCTTTTAGATTTTTTTCCCTCTTTATTAGGTTTGTTCTTATCTCTTTTAAATTCTTTAAAAAAAACCGTTTTTGTTTAATTCGTAGGCCCGACCCAAACCGATATCCGACCCACATGGACCCCGGCCCGACCCTCCTCGAATCTAAACCCGCGACCGGGGCATTCAAAACCGCAGGTCTTTTCACTTTCCCTCATTCCCTCGATTTCTCTCTAAATCTCTCTATCTCTCTCGCTCCCCGGTCGCTCTCTCTATCTCTATACCTCTATCGCTATCTCTCTCTCTCTGGTCGATCTCTCAATCTAAATCTCTCTCGAACCACTTTCGATCGTCTACCAGGTATGTATTTCACCATATCGATCTCTCTCTCGACCTAAGATTTAATCGACCACGGTCGAGGTCGACTCCGGTCGACCACTCATCGCTCCGCTCGACTAATTGTCGGCCGAGTAAGGGTTATAAGCTGTCGTTGAATGTTTTTGGGTTCACTAATCGAGATGTGGATTTCATCGATAGATTGGTAGTCAATTTGCGTTCTATTTTTTTGTATTGGGTCTGCGTATGTTATAAGTTTGGGTTAACACCGGTCGTTGATAAACACCGGTCAACTTAGGTCGATACCGGTCCCTGGGGACACCGGTCATAGACAACCCGGGTCTCCCGGAACCCTCACCCCGTACCGGTCGCTCTTCTGTTTACCTCCGGTCGATTGGTTTGATACCGGTCGATCGGTATACCCCGATCGATTCTCTATACCGGTCCATTGCCCTACCGGTCGTATAGACCCCGGTCGATTACCATACCGGTCGTAGACCCCGGTGGATGATCTTACCGGTCGCCCGGACCACCCTACCCCCGGTCGATGCACCATACCGGTCGATGCACCCTACCGGTCGATGCTCCATACCGGTCGGTTTGGTGTTAACTTATACAATATGGTTGTTGAGTTTAAGTTCTCTTATGTGCATGATAGTGAGTTGAATTCTTGGTGAGAATGATAGTTGGGATTTCATAACCTTCAAGTTGATTTTCTTTGAGATGTGAGACGTGGTTATTGACCATAATACACGAATTAGCGTTTATATTGCCCAATACCTTGGAGTTTGAATTGGTTACGGTTTAAACCATTGACCATCTAACTCCAAAGTTATCTTGTTTCAAATGTACCTAAGCTCTAACACGTTTATTCTTAACAGGTACAATGGCTCACAACCCAAACCCGACGATAGACCCTATTGCAGACGCCGAACTGATTTCTGAGGATCAGTTCCTTACACTTACGCCTAACAATGTCCATCTCGACATCACCCAACCTGCAATCCAATATCAGGTGATGATCGAGATCCTCCGTGGGCATCCTCTCTCATATGGACTCACGGAGACAGCTGAAGTCCCACTACTATACCTGCAGCAATTCTAGCGTTCGCTTACTCCTCTGGAGGCCGACGATGGCTTCCAGTTGGAGGGTCGGATTGACCACACGCCCGTGCTACTCACCCGCGATCTCTTTCGACAGTTTCTCCATTTGCTGACCGCCGCGTCATTTTTAGGGAGAGACAGTTATGACCCAATCGTATCGGATGCAATTCTCTGCTCCGATATCCAGTCCCTTGGTTACGGCTCGATTCTACGCCTTCCATCTGGATTCAACAGGAAGAACCTCACCACTATATGGTACACGCTCTTCACGTACCTAAATTGGTGCCTTTCGGCTATTACGAAAGGCATCGACCAATCGAGTATCAACCTTTTACGCTTATTCCACGCTGTGGCATTCCACCGCCAAGCCGACTATGCCGACTTCCTGTTGTACGAGCTAGTTCAGAAAGAAGGAGAAAACGCGACAAAAAGACGGACCTTCATTCCGTTCATGCGATTTCTCCAGCTTATCATCCGCAACTTCATGGTTCTTTATCCTACCATTGCGCGCCGATCATCGCACCCAACATGTCCGCAAAATCAGACTCACAAAATACCGACTCATCCTGATCCAGAAGGTCTAGTCACCAGACTCATTCCAAACGGGTTACAGGCCTATGCTAGTCCTACGGTTCTGTGTGTGATAGATTATAGGCGCACACACAACCTACAAGCTCCTATGGTCCATCCTGTTAGGATCGAATTCTCAACAAGAATTAATTCTCAGAAACAATATCAAAGAAGTTTGCGGAATAACATTTTGATATTCAATGAAACAGTAATCACAAACAGTAAATATGAATAACAAACTGTAAACTTGTATTGAATGATTGAAATCACAAGATTACACACTCAACCTCAATCTTGAAGAACAGACTCTTTCAAGATGAATTCTACTTCTCTAGAATTAGGATCTATGCCTTGAGGTTTATTTCTCTCTAGAACTTAGAATGAATCATTCAAAAAACTAAACTATTCTATACATATACTAATCAAAAGATAATTACAATAAATAAAAATATCTTCAGTATATCTTCCATGTATATCTCTAAGCCTTCCATAATCTTCAGTCCATCCAGCTGTTATCCTTCCATGCGAATCTCCATCATATAAGCAGTATTAATCTTCAGCAACATTAATCTCTTCTAGCAGTATTAACTACTAAGCAGCACTAACTACTAGAAGTACTAACTTTGTTCAAGCAGCACTAACTTTGACTAGCAGTATTAATTCTACTAGCAGTAGTAATACTCAGCAGTATTAACCTTGAAGTCTTCTAGAAGTAGTAACTCTGAACCAGCAGCATTAACCATACTTGGTAAATTCTTCAGTTCCCAACAATCTTCCCCTAACTTGACTTTTAGGAAAAGAAGTCAAGTTCTTCAGATGCTCCCAAAATCTTCATTGATCTACTCCAATGTTAGGATCCAGTCCCATACTCTGATTGATAGTTCTCTGAATTAGGTACTTTGCCATTTCTGAATTTGGTACACAACCCAACTTCTTATTCAACATGGCATGAAGCTTTAGGTTTGTGTGATTGTAGACCCTATCCACCAAGTAATACTCCATGTGAAAAGTATCCAGTGCCAGTTCATATACTCCACTCCTTTCATAGAGAGTCCATCCTCTAACAGTTTTGAACACATCTCTGATTAAGTGCTTCACTGCTTCTGGATTGAATAACATGCACAAGTATTCCATGACCAGCTTCACTATAGGTAACCCTGGAGCTGTCAACTGATTTGCATAAACTTTCATCCCCACTTCAAACATTTCTTCCAAATCAGATCTTGAACACTCTCGGACAATTTTGTTCCAGGTGCTGTAGACTTCATACTTCTCATCCTTTCTTTTCAATCTGATGTACTCTTTGCCATCCACCTCCATAGTATCCAAGTGGATAACTTCAGGAGGTTTAAATCCAACAGGTTCAACTGAAATAGGCTTTGGAATTTTATCCATTACCACCATGTATATGTTTACATCTGAACTCTGTGGTACTTCCTGAGATTTAGCTTCATTCTGAGGTGCCTCTTCTTCTTCAGCATCCTTTTGCTCTTCTTCTACTCTAGGCTTCTTTACACTCTTCTTTCTTTTAGCCATCATTTTGGTTCTTTTCAGAGTCCTTTGAACTTGCTCTAAAGTAGCTCCCTTCTTCTTTTCTTCCTTGTTCTCTTCCTTTTCTTTACTAGGAGTTCCCTCTTCACTTTCAGGGAATGGTTGATTGATATTCACATCATGTCTCTCCTTGGCCTTCTTTTCAAACTCCATTCTATCCTTTTCATTACTCTTCAGCTTCCCCATTTCTTTTTCATAAAGATCCTTGATTTGATCAAAAGTCATCTGCACAAACATTTCTTTCTTTACCCCAATTGCACTCCTCAAGAAAGTTATCATTTTGTTTCTTTCCTGAGTTGCAAGATAAGTTTGTGAAGGTCTTCTCTTCTTAGCACTTGATTTGGTTATCATAGCCTTTCTCAAGCTTATTGCCCTTTGCTTAGCTTTCTCTGTTTCAAGCCCTTTCTGATAAGCTTCATTTAATTATTTGCAAGTGCTCTGGCTATTTCTCTGTCTTTCTCCACTTGCTCTTTCTCTGCTTGATCTAATTCTTCTTGCATTTTCTTGGCTAATGCTTCATCTGATTCAACCATCTTTTGCCTTTTAGTTGGTTGATCAGCTTCTATTATCTTCTCTTTTCCTTTTCTTTTTGCATCTTCAGCCATTTCTTTCTTTTCTGTTCCTTTTGCTCCCCCTTCATTTATGACCACTCCCTTTGCTTTGGGAGTGTCATTCTTTGCTTTGATGAGCATTTCAGCTACTTCAATCTCTGTTGGTGATAACTCTGTTACTGCTGCTTGTGAAGTTTCAGCAGCACTAACAGTTTCTGCTGCTTGCTCCCCCTCAATACTGTTCTTCTCCCCATCATGCTCCCCCTCAACTTTTTCTTTTTCCTCATCCAGGTTTACTTCAGCCTTTGACTCCCCCTTTTTGGGAGCATCAGACACTGGTTCCCTTCTCTTTAGCACAAACTGTTTCCTTTTCTTCTTTTGAATCAGCCTGGTCACCATCTTCTTTAGTTTTGCAATCTGGACTTGTTGTGACAGAATCACCAGCTTCATCTCCTCTATGTCTTTTCCTTGTTTCATAACATCTAGGTTGATGTTTCCCATTGTATCCATCAATTCCTGGTAGTTATATCTGTCCTCACCTTCTCTAGAAGTGTTACCCTCTTTTGAAGGATCATTGGATCTTTTAGTAGTGGAAGTCTTCTGCCTAGCAGAAGCACTATCCACCCCCGTGGTTTCTTGGCACCATGGCAACTTTGAATGATATACCACTTGTTAGGATCGAATTCTCAACAAGAATTAATTCTCAGAAACAATATCAAAGAAGTTTGCGGAATAACATTTTGATATTCAATGAAACAGTAATCACAAACAGTAAATATGAATAACAAACTGTAAACTTGTATTGAATGATTGAAATCACAAGATTACACACTCAACCTCAATCTTGAAGAACAGACTCTTTCAAGACGAATTCTACTTCTCTAGAATTAGGATCTATGCCTTGAGGTTGATTTCTCTCTAGAACTTAGAATGAATCATTCAAAAAACTAAACTATTCTATACATTCTGTACATATACTAATCAAAAGATAATTAGAATAAATAAAAATATCTTCAGTATATCTTCCATGTATATCTCTAAGCCTTCCATAATCTTCAGTCCATCCAGCTGTTATCCTTCCATGCGAATCTCCATCATATAAGCAATATTAATCTTCAGCAACATTAATCTCTTCTAGCAGTATTAACTACTAAGCAGCACTAACTACTAGAATTACTAACTTTGTTCAAGCAGCACTAACTTTGACTAGCAGTATTAATTCTACTAGCAGTAGTAATACTCAGCAATATTAACCTTGAAGTCTTCTAGCAGTAGTAACTCTGAACCAGCAGCATTAACCATACTTGGTAAATTCTTCAGTTCCCAACACATCCAGAACCGGAAGGACCTCCCCGGGAGCGAAACCCGAGCGGCGTGAGGGTCCACGTATGAGAGGTGGTAGCGTCTGGAGGGCTAGGGCTCCCGGACAGGGCGTGATGGGAGAAAATATCGTGAGGGGATCTAGAGTGGGCAGCGCCATTCGACAAAGCCATGTCAGTACTTCTCGACGATCACCTACACCGCCACGGACAACCTCTCCGACGGAGGAAGAGGACACCGCTACTGAAACCGCTAACGTTCAGTCCTCTTCTGCCACCGAGTCTGAGGAGGAAACAGATACATCCGGCACTCAGTCGGAAAACGCCACCGAAGCATCGACATCAAGTGATGAGTCTTCTGACTCTGATTGTGACAATGATGAGCCCTCACCTGGAGAAACAAGGAGAGCGGAGGGAGTTATAGTCGAACATGATATTGTGAGCAGAGAGAGGGAAAGAAAGAGCAAATTTGATACTGAGCGTACACGAGTGATGAGGCAACCATCTATGGTTGACCTCCATCAGCCTACATCTAGCCAGGTAGCCACATCTGCTACCCAGTCTCATGTGTTGAAGGGGTCGTCGTGGACCTAGCGACGCAAATGCACACCCTCCTAGCCACTCCACCGTCTCTCAACAGATGGTGGTTTCAATTTCTCACGGGGATTTAGCACATACGCTACCGGGCTCTCGCTTGGAGAGTTCTGGTATCGAAACAAGAGGACATCAACCCCCGTCCTCGAATTCTTTGGGTGCACAGAGTCTAGAGCCCTTTGATGTTTTATCTCCTATTCCTAGGACACAGGTACCCTTCTCGGCTACTGCTGGAGGCCTTAGTGGCCAGGCCGGAACACCTATAGTAATTCCAACTTCGGTTGGTTTACGAGGATTGGGTGGAAGTCCTGCCACAACTATCATCACGCCAGCTGTGAACGTAGGCGGTTCGACTTCTACAGTCGTAACCACAACTGTAAGTCTAAGTGACCCAGGAGTTACTCACCCAGAGTTCGTCTCAAGGGAATTTATGGACGGCGGCCTAAAGGCTGTCCGCACCATCATGCGAGCCGAAATGAGGGAGGAGGTAGATGCGCTGAAACATCTGATCAAAGGAAAAGGTCCTATGACTGATCCTGAACCACTGCCTCCTACACCACAACCCTCTACTGCTGCTGCCGATATGTCTATCAATGACCTCAAGTCCATCCTCCTTGCCAAACTACTTGCCCAATCTCAAAACGAACCTACGCAAGATGTCGATCTACTTTCCTTACTCCGTACTCAAGCTTCTACACCTACTCCACCCCAACCCATTATATCTCTAGAATCCTTCCAGCATCAACAAGCCCTACTTCAGTCTTTGCAGCAAACCGTAGCTGTATTGACTGAACGACTATCATCCGTGGAAGACACCTGCCGCAGCCAGGCGGAGAGCCTCAAGCGCCGACATGATGACCAGGATGATCCTGATAACCATGAGGGGGAGAAATGCCAAAGACTATCCGAGCCAGAGACATAGTCAGTGGGTACAGTTCAGGTGGAAACGAAAAGGGCTTCGGGTTCAGGTACTCAACCGGAAGGGCAAGGACAAGCACATGAGCAGTCGATGGAGTTAGTGCTATACGATATTCCAATGGTTGAAAAGCCTGAGGAACAAGATGGAGGTTCATCGATAGATCCTGAAAACTGGGTTTTGATCGTCAATCCATATTCAGTTTCAGACCGTAAAGAAGAACAGGCCAACACCGAAAGAGCACTGGTAGTCCTTCAAGCTGAGATTGATGAGCTTATCAATTCTGAAGATTATCAGCCAATCATACAAAATTCTGTTGAGGTTCCGCTTTTAACTTACACAACTGCAGATCACCCTGATCTTCCTCAGCCAGATATTCCTGTTAGATCTGCTCCTGCATCACTAGTTTTGGGAACAGATAGTACTCCGCCAGCTAAGCCGTCCAAGTGGGAAAGAGTCAGAATTAAAGTTCCATTTCTGGAAGAAAGCCAGAAGAAGATCTTTTCCCATTGGATTCGTGAATATGATGAAGTCGTGCTTCATGGTCTCCAGTCAATGAAAAGCAAGGAAAAGCAGTGTGAGATAATATTTGTGTATAACTACTTTAAATACAGGTACAGAAAGACAAAGCTCCGAATTACATCTGTCGATCAGATTCACACTTGTTTCTTCATGGGCGTAAAGTATTCATACTTTGTGGTAACTCGAGAAGATGGTGAGAAGTGGAATTTTTCTGAAGCTGATTTTCCACGTCTTGAACCACAAGATCTGCTATTTCTTCTTAGAGACTTTAAGACCAGAACTATTAGACCAGGGGAAGTTACAGATGCACTCGAAATTGTCAAGAGATACATGAAGTGTGCAATGAAGCTTGCCTCGGTAGAAGGTTTTCAGATTGGGTTAGAAAACAACCAACCGCAGATCAATCTGCTTAAACCTGATTTTAGAATTCCTTCTGATGCCTAGAATGTACCAGCCTTCACAGTTCTAAAGTTTCCAGAATTAGGCATGACATACGCGAATAACAAAGGTGATATGCGTTTTATCCGATTCAGCCAGATTGCCAGATTCAGCGATGGTACTTTGATGTTGCTTAAAGACAAGTTGAAGCGTGCTATTGATCAAGATGAAAAAGGGGTTCAACCATTGGATCCGAAATACAAGGAACTTGTTCTTCAAGCACTGGGTGTTATCATTGATCGTGATTGCACTGTAATGGGATCTACATAAGGGATGAATATCCTCAATGGAAGATAAGGATGGTAAACTTCTTAGAAGGTATGGACAGGGATCTGTTAAGATCAGTGAACGATGGAACTCACCAACCAATAGTGTTGGTACCAAGAGTTCCTGCAACAGCTGATACAGCTGAAATCCCTACTTACTATGAAAAGAAAACTTTAAACTTTACGTATGAAGAAACTAACATGATGGAAAATGATTCAAAAGCTGTTAGATTACTTATAATGGCTATTCCCAATGATAACTTCCAAGAACTTGATTCTTGTGTAACTGCAAAAGAGATATGGGATCAGTTGTTAAATCAACTTGAAGGTGGCCTACAAACTCAAAAGAACAGGAGAAATCTTTGTATTAATGAATATCATGATTTTCATGCATTATCTGAAGAAACCTTGCACCAAACATACTCAAGGTTCAACATTCTCATCAACAAATGTAGAAAATTTGGGGTCATAAGGACAAAAGAAGAAAATATTTTTCTTTTTCTTAAAAGTCCAAATGAAGAATGGTCACAACTATCCATGTCAATACAAGCCAATCAAAATCTTGAATCATGGTCATTGACTGATATTTATGGCACCTTGGTTGTACAGGAAAAAGAAGTTGTAAAACAAAAATCAAAAACCTCTTTAGGTGGACCACTTGCACTCATGTCAAAACAAAAAGTTGTATCACAAGAATGCAGAAATGCAGAAACAGACAACTGTTCAAAAAGGGAATCTAAAAGAAAATCCATGAAGGTTTTGATGTCTGAAGAAGTTGAACACTCAGATTCAGACTCAGATGATGACATTAATGCTTTTGCCAAATCTCTTGCATTAATCACCCATCAATTTAACAAAAAATTTGGCAAGAAAATTTTTGAAGGAAGAAGAGAGAATGAAGAAAGGAGAGGAAATCCGGAAAGGAGATTTCAGAAAGATGACTATCAACAAGAGCCCAGATCTACTCTTGTTGGGTCTGAAAAGTGCTAAGGATGGATACTACTGCTGGGCTTAAAGATTAATACTGCTACTTGAAGAAAACTACTGCTAGTAGAATTACTACTGCTTGAAGAGTTAGTACTGCTAGAAGAATAGTTAGTACTGCTTGGAGAGTTAGTACTGCTAGTAGTTAGTACTGATTAAAGAGTAATGTTGCTAGCATTATTAATACTGCAAGCATGGTTAGTACTGCTGAGGAGATTAATGATGCTAGAAGATTAATGCTGCTTCTGATGATCATGGAGATAAAGATGGGTTGATACGAAAGACTAGGAGCTGAAGATAATGATGAAGATAATTATGGAATGGATGCTAAAGATCAATATTTCTTTTGTAATTATCTTGTAATCAGTTCTGTATATATAGTCTAGAAGTATTTGATAGTTAGATATAGTTTTTGATAGTCTTATACGTTTAGAGAGAATTAACCTCAAGGTTCTTTGTAGTCCTTTCAATAGAGAAGTATTGAACGTTTGTTGAGCTTGTTCAACAGATTGAGGTTTTGTTTGTAATCATTAAGTTAAATCAATGTAACTTGTGATTTGAGTTTATACACTGTTTGATTGATTTACTGTTAAAGTGTTTTTCCGCGAATTCTTTAACATAGTTTCTGAGTGTTTATTAAATTCTTGTTTAGAATTTCGATCCTGACAAGTGGTATCAGAGCCTTCAACTCATAAATCAAAAATGATAATGGACGGATCTCATGACAGTGTTCTTGTTTCAAAGGTCCCCATGCTCAAACCCAATGAGTTTGACATATGGAAAATCAGAATCAGGCAGTACATTCTTCTTACAGACTACTCAATGTGGGACATCATTGAGAATGGTCCCTCTGATGGAGGAAAGATAGGATCAGATGGCAAGAGAAATCCACCAAATACTGATGGAGAAAGAATGATGAGGCAGACTGAGATGAAAGCCTTGAGCACTCTGCTCTTGGCAATTCCTAATGAATACCAACATCAGTTTTGCAACCGTTCTGATGCTCAAATCATGTGGAATGCATTGGAGAAGAGATTTTCAGGTACTAAAAGCACTAAGAGAAATTAGAAGGCAATTCTCAAACAACAATATGAGAATTTTATGTCTACAAAGAATGAGTCCATGACTTAAACCTTTGATAGATTCAACAAGTTGATTGGAGAGTTGGCCACTGTTGGTGTCAAGATGGATCAGGATGATATCAACAGAAAATTTCTAAGATCTCTTGGTGAAGAATGGGTGATTTACACTGTATCCTTTAGACAAAATGATAATTTGGAGAATAAGGAGCTTGATGATCTCTACAATGATCTAAGGGTGTTTGAAGCAGAAGTTGAATCTAAGAAAAGGCCATCTGGATACTCTCATAATGCTGCCCTCCTATCATCCACTATTGATTCTACTGCTAATACAGAATCAGTTAGTACTTCTTATGGCTCAAAACAGGATGGATCCAATGATTCTGTTTTGGAAGCATTCCTTGCTAGTCATGCTAAATCTGCTCTTATTAATGATGATCTGGAGCAGATCAATGTAGATGACCTTGAAGAGATGGATATCAAGTGGCAGATGGCAATGCTCACCATGAGAGTCAAAAGATTCATCAAAAGAACAGGTAGAAACAATTTTGCCATGAGAAGAGAAGATGGTACTGGATTTGATAAATCCAAAGTAGAATGCTACAATGCCATAATCTGGGACACTTTGCAAGAGAGTGTAGAGGAGGAACTACTCAATAGCATGGAAGCAATAATCAACAATCAAAGTCCACTAACTATAACAGGAATTCATCTCAAGCTCTTGTTTCACAAGAAGGGATGGGCTTTGATTGGAGTGATCAAGCAGAGGAGGCAATACAGAACCAAGCATTGATGGCTGAAGTTTCAGAGTCATCAAGCACTACAATCCCAACTGAGGTAAAATCTAACCTTTGCTTTAAAACATGTCTTGAAACTGTTAAAAAGTACAGGGATCACAATCAGAGCATGTGTGATGACCTTAAAAGGTTAGAGAAAGATAAAAGAGAGTATGTTGTGATTGTTGAGAAGTTTGAAAAACAAATAAAGGCATATCAAGCTAATGAACTTCATCATTCAACTACTGGAAGTGGGAAAATAATAACTATATTCCTCCCACCTCAGACCTCTTAAAAACTAAAGAGAGGTATAGGCTACAACAACACCCCTCCACCTTACAATAATAACTATATTCCTCCCACCTCAGACCTCTTAAAAAGACAGGATAAGAATGAATTACCTGCAGGAGCCACAGAAGTAGATCCATTAGACAAAGTAGTGGTTGGGGCATACTCAAAAGAAGAGAATTCTGAGAGTAAGAATGAGGAAGACCGTAAAGATATTCCCTTAGAAAACCACATCCTTACAAATGAGAGAGGGGGTAAACCATTTATCAAGAGGGATAAAGTGGAGATGTCCAAGACAGAGAAAGAGACTGTTAAGAGTGAGAAAGCAGAGACCTCCAGGAAAGGAAAAGAAAAGGTACAGGGAGTTCACTACATGCAAACCTCTGTTGTAAATCCCTGTACTTGTCAACAGAACAAGCCCCATAAACATGATAAAATAAGGGGAAATAAGAGAAACAGAAATAATCAGTGGGCTCAAAAACAGGGAATTGATCTAAGCAAAGTCAATAGACCAAAGCCTTGTTTTATTTGTGGCAAGTTAAATCATCTAGCCAAACACTGTTATTTCAATCCTATTAACCAAATATTTTCTTTTCAAAGACAAACATAAAATTCATTTGGTTATAGGAAGCAATCAAGAAATCACATGGCTGCTAATATGAGAACAGTACCAATGAAAACTGGGACTGCAAAATCTCATATTCAGAATAAGTTTGCTAAATCAAAAGAATAAACTCCAAGCAAGTCAAGGAGTAACTCACAGAACAAGAAAGCCAACAACTTTGTCAAGATTTGGGTTCCAAAAGTCAAGAAACCTGTTAGTACTGCTAACAGAAATAGTGTTGCTGATAGCAATACTACTGCTAACCATGTTAGTACTGCTAACAAGGATAGTGTTGTTATCAGTGTTAATGCTACCAAGCCCATAATTTTGACAAAGTATTCCAGCCATAAGATTCCTAAATCTGATCATCTCATCCAGACTAAGATTACTGATTATAAATATGTTGATGAGAAAGGGCAACCCAAGACCACTTTGGCTTGGGTTCCCTCTAAAAACTAACTGTTTTATCTTATGTGCAGGGCAACCAACAACTCAACAAAAGGAGCATTTGGCATGTAGATAGTAGTTGCTCTAGGCACATGACAGGTAACATGGTCTGCCTTCAAAACTTCAAAAAGTTTGATGGAGGACATGTTGCTTTTGGTGACAATCCAGCAGGAGGTAAGATAAGTGGCAAAGGTATGGTTTAATATTACTCTGTTGAATTGGAAACTTGGTACGTCTAGTTAAGTTAATACTCAGTGGATATTCTTTGTTCATACCCTTCAGCATTATATTTTTAGAAAAACAACTGGATGGAGTGAGTTCAGCAGTACCTTAGCTTATGCTCTAGTCTGCTTAGCTACCTCTAGAAAGTTTAATTTATCTCAAATGATTTTCAATGATTTAAATTCAAACCTGGATACCAAAACCAAAAGCTTTTATATGTATCCCAGGTTTGTACAAGAGATTCTACTAAAGGAATTGACGGATCTATCCTCTTTTCAAGAGGTGTATGTACCAAAACCTCCCAAAGGGAAGGTATTCTCCAACATGAAAAGACCAAATAAGGACTTTTCTGGACAAGAGACACCATTGTTCTCTACAATGATGGTTATGTCTCATTCCCATGGTGAGGCATCAGTGTCAAAGCTCACATCTGATCACCCAACTGATGACCTACCCACACCATTCATTTCAATTGATACTCCTCAGATCCCTATTGTCAAGCCAACATCCCCAATCACCAAAACATATCAAAGGAAAAAGGTACAGAAGGTTCCTTCCCTTCCTATATCTTCACCCCCAAAGCCTAAAAGCCCTCTAATGGAGCATTCTCCATTAGAGAATATCCAAAGGGAAACCACAGGGGTGTCTCCCAACCCCAAGAAGGTGCTCTATAAGGAGAAGGATGAGCATGTGGGCATCAAGGCTCACACTACTGTTTCTGCACAAGGTGTAGGACAGGACAGTGTGAACATACCTAAGACCTTCCCCACGACAACTTTAGATGAGCAATCATCTAAAGGTCCCAGGTGCCAAGAAACCACGGGGGTAGAAGGTGCTTCTGCTAGGCAGAAGGCCTCTACTAAAAGATCCAAGGATCCTTCAAGGGTGGTAAAAACACCTAAAGGAGGTGAGGACAGATATACTTATGATGAAGTGATGGATACTCTTGGTAAAATTAGTCTGGAAATGCACAATCAAGATCTGGAAATAAAAGATATGAAGAAGGTGATTATCTCTCAACAAGAACAGATAGTCAAATTGAAGAAAATGGTTATAAGGTTGGTGCACAAAAAGAAGAAAAAGCAGTATGTATTGCAGAAAATGGGAGATGTAAATGATGCTTCCAAAAAGGGGGAGAGTCAAGCTGAAGAAGAAAAGCAAAGCTCTCTTGGCATAGAATCTCATTTTGAGGGGGAGTTGAATACTAAAGCAGAAAAGAAACAAGCAGCAGAAACAGAAAAGAAAAAAGCAGTAGAAACTGAGAAAGAAGTAGAAACTACATCAGTAGCAGAAACTACAGCAACAGAAACAGAATTATCCAGGGAAGAGATTGAAATTGCTGAAACTCTTGTAAAGGAAAAGAATGACACTCCCAAAGCTATTCCAAAAGCTAAGGGAGTGGTCATTAAAGAAGGAGGATCAGAGACAAAAGGAAAGGAAAAGAGAAGATGGATGAGCCAGTAAAAGCATCAAAGAAGCAAACTCAAATAGAATTGGATGAAGAGGTGGCTAAGAACTTGCAAGAGGAATTGGAAAAGGAGGAAGAAATCCAATCTGCAAAAGACAGAGAGATTTACTACTTCTAGAAGACTTCAAAGTTAATACTGCTGAGTATTACTAGTGCTAGTAGAATTAATACTGCTAGTCAAAGTTAGTGCTTCTTGAACAAAGTTAGTACTACTTAGCTAGTTAGTACTGCTAGTGGTTAGTGCTGCTTAGTTGTTTATGCTGCTTATGATTAGTACTGCTTATGAATTGAAGATTCGGATGGAAAGGATGACAGCTGTAAAGAATCAAGATATTCATGGAAGGATTGAAGATAATGATGGAAGATATACTGAAGATATTTTATTTATTGTAATTATCTTTTATTCAGTATATGTATAGAATTGATAGAATAGTTTAGAATTAATCATTCATTCTAAGTTTTAGAGAAAATCAACCTCAAGGCATAGATCCTAATTCTAGAGAAGTAGAATTCGTCTTGAAAGAGTTTGTTCTTCAAGATTGAGGTTGAGTGTGTAATCTTGTGATTTGATAATTGAATACAAGTTTACAAGTTGTTGATTATACACTGTTTTGTTTACTGTTACATTGAATATCAAAGTGTTATTCCGCAACTTCTTTGATATTAGTTTCTGAGAATTTATTCTTGTTGAGAATTCGATCCTGACAAGTGGTATCAGAGCCTAACTCTCTGAGAAACATCTATTCATTCATCATGGAAAACCTTGTAGAATCAAACAGTACTCTGGTCTCTAAGGTTCCAATGCTTAAATCCAATGAGTTTGACATGTGGAAGATCAGAATTAGACAATACATTCTTCTCACTGACTACTCAATGTGGGATATCATTGAGAATGGTCCTTCTGAAGCAGGAAAGATTGGACCAGATGGGAAAAGACCTCCACCAAAGACAGATGGTGAGAGGAAGATCAGACAGAAAGAGATGAAGGCCTTGAGCACTCTGCTCTTGGCTATCCCCAATGAATATCAGCATCAATTTTGCAACTGCACTGATGCTCAGATTCTCTGGAATGCTCTAGAGAAAAGATTTGCTGGAACTAAAAGCATCAAAAGAAATCAAAGAGATGTTCTAAAGCAGCAGTATGAGAACTTCACTTCTTCAAAGAATGAGTCTATGACTCAAAATTTTGATAGGTTCAACAAGCTCATTGGTGAACTGGCTACTGTAGGAGTGAAGATGGAGCAAGATGATATCAACAGAAAGTTTGTCAGATCTCTTGGGGATGAATGGACTATGTACACTGTCTCATATAGGCAGAGTGACAATCTGGAAGAGAAGGAACTTGATGATCTATATAATGATCTAAGAGTTTTTGAAACTGGAGTAGAAACCAAGAAGAATCCCACTGGTTATATCCACAATGTTGCACTTCTATCAGCATCTACTGATACTACTGCCAACCCTGAAGCAGTTAGTACTGCCAGTGGAGTGAATTCAGAAAAAGGCACTAAAACTATCTTTGAAGCCTTTTTGTCCAGTCACAGCAACAATTCATTGATTAATGATGATCTGGATCAACTTCACCCTGATGACCTGGAGGAGATGGACATTAAATGGCAGATGGCCATGTTATCTATCAGGGTGAAGAAGTTTATCAAAAGAACAGGAAGAAACAACTTCTCTCAAAGAAAAGAAGATGGAGCTGGTTTTGACAAGACAAAGGTGGAATGCTATAAGTGCCACATGAAATGACACTTTGCTAGAGAATGCAGAAGTGGTGTTCCAAACCACAACCACCAACAAGCTCAGAATGGAGGCTACAATCAAAATAAGAATCCTGCTCAAGTCCTTGTTTCTCAACAAGGAATGGGGTTTGACTGGAGTGATCAAGCTGAGGAAGCCATTCAGAATCAAGCTCTTATGGCAGAAGTGTCTGATCTCCTCTCTGAGGTAATTTCTAATCTTTGCACTCAATCTTGCACAGACACTGTCAAAAGGTACAGGGATCACAACCAAAGCATGTGTGATGACCTCAGAAGATTAGAAAAGGACAGAAGAGACTATGTGTTGATAGTAGAGAGATTTGAAGAGCAAATCAAAGGCTTTCAAGCTAATGAACTTCAACAGTCTTATGACACAAACTATTGGAAGTGGGAAAAGAATGAATTAGAGACCAAACTGTCTAAGTCCTTAGAAGAGAATGATAGGCTGAAAGAGGAACTATCTAAAGTTAAGCTTGACATAGAAAAGTTTTCATATGCTTCAAAAGCAATGGATTCTCTTCTAAAGGCTCAGATTCATGATAAGATGAAGCCTGGTATTGGATACAACAATACACCCCCTCCTTACAACAACAACTATATCTCTCCTACTTCAGACTTGTTAGAGACCAAGGAGAAAAAGGACTTGTCTGAGAAAGCTTTTAAGATAGATCCTTTGGATGAGGTAGTAGTTAAGGATTTGACTGAGAAAGAAACCAGTGAGAATAGGGATAATGCTGTGAGTAAAGAGATACCATTAGAAAACAACATTATCACCAATGAGGGATGTGGGAAAATCTGGGTCAAGTCTAAGGAGATAGAGAAGACCAAAGGAAAGGATAACAAGGTCCATTACAAACAAACCACGGTTGTGAATCCTGGACCTTGTAAACAGTGTGCTTGCAATAAAGCTAAGAGCCTAAATTCTGGTATAAAAAGAGGTAACCAAAGAAACTGGAATAATCAATGGGCTCAGAAACAAGAAGTTGATCTGAATAAAATCAATAGACCAAAACCTTGTTTCATATGTGGCAAGCTGAATCATTTGGCTAAGTATTGTTTCTTCAACCCTATTAACCAACAGATGAACTTTCAAAGATTTGTGCAAAAACCTGTTGGTTATAGGAAACCAAAGAAATCTGTTGAAACCAAAGGCCCTATGAAAAATAAGGTTTTAAATAAAAGTGTTTTAATATGGGTGCCTAGAAGCACTAACAGTGTTAGTACTGCTGAAAATATTAATGCTGCTAACACAGTTACAACTGCTAACAATGTTAGTACTGCTGAAAATATTAATGCTACTAACACAGTTACTACTGCTAACAAGGTTAGTACTGCTAAGCATGCAAGTACTGCTCATGCTGTTAGTACTTCTAAAACCAGTACTGCTTCTGGCAAATGTGTTTCCAAGCCTATCATTGTGACAAAGTACTCCAAAAATGAGGAGTCAAAGTTTAAAAATCTTGTCAAGAAAGAATGCAAGTATTTTGATGAGAAAGGGGTACCCAAGACCACTTTGGCTAGGGTTCCTAATTCATACTAACTGATTTATATTATGTGCAGGGCAACCAACAGCTCAAAGGAAAGAGCATATGGCATGTTGATAGTGGTTGCTCTAGGCACATGACAGGTAACATGTTATGCCTTCAGGATTTCAAGCATATCAATGGAGGACATGTTGCATTTGGAGATAATCTTACTGGTGGTAAAATAAGTGGAAAAGGTAATGTTACCAAAGGTAAGATGACAATTGAGGATGTCTACTATGTTGATCAATTGAAATACAACCTGTTAAGTGTATCACAGGTTTGTGACAAACAACATAGCATATTATTTACAAATACTGAGTGTATGATCCTTGCTCCAGGGTTCAAGGTAGTTGATGAAAGCATGATACTACTTAGAACTCCAAGAAAGGACAATGTTTATTGTCTTGATATGGACAATGTTGATAGTGATTCGTCCCTGAACTGTCTTGTTTCAAAAGCTTCTGTGGATGAATCCTCTCTTTGGCAAAGAAGGATGTGTCACATGAACTTCAAGACTATTACAAACTTGTTAAAAACAACCTTGTAAGAGGTTTTCCTTCAAAAGTATTTTCATGTGATGATCATTGTGTTGCATGTCTTAAAGGCAAACAACACAAAACTTCTCATAAGACCAAAGAGTTAAACACAATTTCTTCTTGTCTCCAGTTATTGCATATGGATCTGTTTGGTCCTACAAATGTTATGAGTATAGGCAAGAAATCTTACTGCTTGGTTATTGTTGATGATTACTCTAGATTTACCTGGGTATATTTTCTAAGGACTAAGGATGAGACAAGTGGATTGATCAAATCCTTTATCCTAAGAATTGAAAACCAAACTAATCAAAAAGTAAAAGTCATTAGATCAGATAATGGGACTGAGTTTAAAATTTTTGATCTAAACACCTTCTGTGAAGAGAAAGGCATTGAGAGACAATATAGTGCCCCTAGGACTCCTCAACAAAATGGAGTTGCTGAGAGGAGAAATAGGACACTAATAGAGGCTGCTAGATCTCTGTTGGCTGATTAAAAATTGCCAATTACCTTCTGGGCTGAAGCAGTTAATACTGCTTGCTATGTCCAAAACAGAGTTCTAGTGGTCAAGCCAAAGAACAAGACCCCTTATGAGCTTTTAAATAAAAGAAAACCTTTCATTGGATTTTTCAAACCTTTTGGGTGTCCTTGTACAATTCTCAATACCAAATCTCACTTAGGTAAGTTTGATAGCAAAGCAGATGATGGATTTCTTGTTGGTTATTCATCTCAGAGTAAGGCTTACAGAGTCTTTAACTCTTCTTCTAGAATAATTGAAGAAAGTGACAATGTCAAATGTAATGAGAACACACCAAATCCAATTGGGTCTGGTCCTCAGTGGCTATGTGACATTGACTCACTAACTAACTCTTTTGGTTTCAGTAGTGATGATTATGCAGGTTCAGGGAGTGGAGGATCAGGGACTACACAAGTTCAAGAAAGTATATCTCAATCTGTGATCTTTCCCATACCCACAGTGGATCCTGTTGAAGACTGTGAAAAGGAACCATCTACTGGACCAAGTCAAAGTGAAGAAGAAAGTAGAGATGAGGAGACTCAAGAAAAAAAAGAACCAGAAGTAGCTACTAAAAACACTTCAGTTGAGTTGAATGACTCTAATATAGAGGTGGAACTTAATGAAGAACCTAGTCATCACAGCAGAATTCAAAAGAATCATCCTCCACAGCTGGTAATAGGGGATATATCTTCTCCTATGATGACTAGAAATCAAAGTAGGATGCAAGATCAACAACATACAGTGCTTTCTTGCTTTTTATCCCAGCTTGAGCCTAAAAAGGCACATGATGCTATGAAAGAATCCAGTTGGATAGAAGCCATGCAAGAAGAGCTACTACAGTTCAAGCTGCAAGATGTTTGGGATCTGGTAGACCTTCCTAAAGGCCAAAAAGCAATAGGAACAAAATGGGTCTTCAGGAATAAGAGAGATGAAAGAGGAATAGTCATAAGAAACAAAGCAAGGTTGGTGGCTCAAGGATATACACAAGAAGAAGGAATAGCCTATGAAGAAGTATTTGCACCTGTGGCTAGGATAGAATCAATTAGATTATTCCTAGCTTATGCTTCTTATATGAAATTCAAAGTCTATCAAATGGATGTCAAAAGTGCATTTCTTTATGGCTCAATTGAAGAAGAAGTATATGTCTGTCAACCACCAGGGTTTGAAAACCCAAGCTATCCAGACAGGGTATACAAACTGAAGAAAGCACTTTATGGACTACATCAAGCTCCAAGAGCATGGTATGACACTCTGTCATCCTATCTCTTAGAAAATGGCTTTGAAAGAGGAGTCATTGATAAGACTCTATTCATCAAGAGAAAGAAGAAGGATATCTTGTTGGTCCAAATCTATGTTGATGATATTATCTTTGGATCAACAAGAGACAACATGTGCAAGGAGTTTGAGTAACTAATGCATCAAAGGTTCAAGATGAGTTCCATGGGGGAACTTACTTTCTTCCTTGGACTCCAAGTTCAACAGAAGTCAGATGGAATCTTCATCTGTCAGTCCATGTATGTGCAGGACATTCTAACCAAGTTTGGTTTCTCAGATTCAAAACCTGCCAGCACATCTATGGAGACACACAAGCAGATAACAACAGATCTTGAGGGGGAGGATATGGATGTTCATCATTATAGATCCATGATTGGCTCTCTCATGTATCTTACAGCCTCTAGGCCAGATATAATGTTTCCAGTCTGTGTATGTGCAAGATTCCAAGTTAGGCCAAAGCAATCTCACTATCAAGCTGTTAAAAGGATATTCAGATATCTCAAAGGGCAATCCAGATTGGGACTTTGGTATCCTCATGACTCATCCTTTGACCTGCTTGCATACTCAGATAGTGATCTAGGTGGATCAAACTTGGACAGAAAATCTACTTCTGGAGGATGTCAGTTTTTGGGTGCAAGACTAGTTTCATGGCAGTGCAAGAAACAAACCACAATATCCACATCTACAACAGAGGCAGAGTACATAGCAGCTGCAAGTTGCTGTTCTCAAGTCTTATGGATTCAGAATCAAATGCTGGATTATGAGGTAACCTTTCTACACACTTCAATTTTTATTGATAATAGCAGTGCTATTAGCATTGTGAATACTCCTTTCAAGCACTCAAAGACAAAGTACATTGAGATCAGGTATCACTTCATAAGAGACTGTAATGAAAAGAAACTTATTCAAGTTGTAAAAGTTCACACTGATAACCAGTTTGCTGATCTATTCACTAAAGCTTTTGATGTGGGTAGATTTACTTTCTTGGTAACAAGTGTGGGAATGATCAACTCTGAATAAACCCCTTCTCAAAAAGTAGTTATATACCTGTATATTGTTTATTCTTGGTGTTACTAATATAGCAGTACTTCGTGTATCACAAGCTTAAAAGAGTAAGTCTGGTTAATACTGCCAGTACAGTTTTAATACTGCTAGTAGTTAATACTGCTAGTGGTTAATACTACTAGTAGTTAATACTGCTAGTGGTTAATACTGCTAGTAGTTAATGCTGCTCTCAGTTAATACTGCTAGTTAGTTAATACTGCTAGTAGTTAATACTGCTCTCAGTTAATACTGCTAGTGGTTAATACTGCTAGTGGTTAATACTGCTAGTGGTTAATACTGCTTTCAGTTAATACTGCTTTCAGTTAATACTGCTTTCAGTTAATACTGCTTTCAGTTAATACTGCTTTCAGTTAATCCTGCTCTAGGTTAATACTGCTTATGTCCCGAATACTATAAATACTCTTTGCCCGCCTAAAAGTTCATAACGACTCTTTGCATACTGTTCTCTTGCGCTCTAAACCCTCTCTCTCTCGAGTTCCAAGTTTTCAAGCAAGAAACTTCAAGGTCAATGGCATCCATGGCGTTCATTGACGAGCACAATGAAATCGCGATGCTCAAAAGCCAAAACAAGCTGCAGGTTTTCATCAGATAGTCGACTTTCTGAAGTCCAGCCACATTGCCCATGCTCTCACTATATCTCCTAGTATCTTCATAGAGCATCAGAGGCAATTCTGGGCACATGCCACCATTGTTACTGAGAATGGTGTGCCAATGATCAAGACGAAGGTGTGTGGCAAGCCATTAACAGTTACTGAAGAGGTAATTCACATCAGTCTACGTCTAGACGATGCCTCTGGTATAACTTCTATCTCTAATGATGAACTTTTTTCTACTCTTTCAAGAATGGGGCATGGAGGCCCATTGGGTGTGTTCAAGTTCTTAAAAGCAAAATTTTCACCTCAATGGCGTTTCTTTGTCCATACCCTTATGCATTGTATCTCTAAAAAGACTACTAGATGGAGTGAGTTCAGTAGCACCATTGCTTATGCTCTGGTATTCTTAGCCACTGCCAGAAAGTATAATTTTTCCCAAATGATTTTCAATGATCTTGTCTCAAACTTGGGAAACAAAAAGAGCTTTTATATGTACCCCAGGTTTGTTCAAGCAGTTATCACCCACGAATTGACGGATATTCCTCATTTTGATGGGATATATGTACCAAAACCCCCTAAAGGCAAGGTTTTCTCAAATATGAGAAGATCTGCTGGGGACTCGGAAGGAATTGACACCCCATTGTTCTCTACAATGATGGTGGTGTCCCAAACTGATGAAGGTATGGTAGCAGGGTCAAGGCCCCCATTAGACCAACCCACTGCTAGCCAATCCCAACCTTCCCACTCTAAATCAATTCCCCAGTCTCTTCTTGATAAACCAACGTTACCAATCACCCAAACATACAAAAGGAAACAAGTAAAGAAGGCTCCTTCCCTTCTTGTACCAACAACCCCTAAGCCTTTAAGCCCTCAAAGGGAGGATTCTCCCTTAGAGAATATCTACAGGGAAACCACAAGGGTGTCTCCCAACCCAAAGGAGGTGCTCTCTGAGGAGGAGGTTGAGCATATGGGTCCTGAGGCTGCCACTACTCCTGATAGCACAGAGGAGGATAGTGGTAACATACATAAGACCTCTCCCATGGAAACTTTGAATGAACAATCATTCAAAGGTCCCCGGTGCCAAGAAACCAAGGGGGTGGATAGTGCTTCTGCTAGGGAGAAGGCTTCCACTACTAAAAGATCCCATGATCCTTCAAAAGGGGGTAACACTCCTGGAGAAGGTGAGGACAGATATGACTATCTTGAATTGATGGACACAATGGCCAACATCAACAGGGATGTCATCAAGCAGGGGAAAGATATTGAAGAGCTGAAACTGGTCATTCTGTCTCAACAAGTACATATTACCAAACTGAAGAAATTGGTGACAAGATTGGTCCAGAAAAGGAGAAGAAAGCAATTTGTGTTAAAGAAGAGGGACAGTGCTCAAGATGCTTCCAACAAGGGGGAGAATCAAGAGAATGAAACAGAGAAGGAAAGCAAATCTGATATGGGATTTGATGTTGAGGGGGAGAAAGAAGCAGAAATAGAGAAAGAAACATAATTTGCCCAAGCAACAGAAACTGTTAATGCTGCTGAGGTCAAAGAAGCAGTAGTAACAAGGCTTTCTATAGAAGAATTGGAAATTGCAGAAACGTTGGTAAAAGCCAAGAATGACACTCCTAAGGCTTCTCAAAAGGCCAAGGGAGTGGTCATAGATGAAGGAGGCCTTCAAAAGAAGAGAAAAGAAAGAAGTGAGGCAGGTTTGAAGGATACAAAAGGAAAAGGAAAGATGGTTGAACCTGAACAACCTTTAAAGAAGAAAGAGCTTCAAGCTGAGATGGAAAAAGAGGAACTGCTACAATCTGAGAAGGATAGAGAGCTTGCACTGAATATGGCCAGAAAACTAAATGAAGAGTATCAGAAGAGCATGAAAACAGCAGCTCAGGCCAAGAAAGTACCAGTCAAAAGAATGCCACTCAAAAAGCAGAAGAGACAACCCTCCAAGACCTTTTTGGCCAATCAGGAAAGAAGAAAAATGATAAATTTCTTGAAAGGTGCAATTGGAGTCAAGGGGGAGATGTTTACAAACATGGCATACAATCAGGTTGAAGAGTTGTACAAGAAAGAGATGGAAAAACTTCAAGGGGATTCATCTAAAAGGGAAGAGGCTGAGAGAAGAATGAAGGAGAGGTATGATCTTAATTTTCAAAAACCATTCCCTGAGGAGACCACACCCTCAAAAGACAAAGCTGAAGAGATGAAGGAAGAACAAGAGAGTGTTGGTATAGAAGCCAAATCTGGAAAGAGGGTGAAGACAAGTGCTTCCAAAAAGCAGTCTAAAAGGCCTAGAATGGAAGAAACAGCAGAAACTACAGCAGAACCTTCAGATGTACCATTAGCAGAATCAGTGCAAAGTCCAGAGTAGTCCAATAAGCAAACTGTTGAGAGTATGGATTTGTATATGACCATGGTAGAACCTATGAAGGCTGTTCCAATCTCCATGAAAGCTCCTGAGATTACCTTTTGGGACATTCTAAGAGATAATGGAAAGGATTTCTTCAGAATCAAAAGAGCTGATGGTTCATTTGAAGCATATTCAACATGGGGGAGAGTTATCAGAAGTTGTTCAAGAGATGATATAGAAGAATTATACAAAGTAGGGATAAAACTCTATGAGCCTGTGTTGAAAGGTACTGAAGAGAATCTTATCAAGATAGCAATGGAATACTTGTGCATGATGTTTGATCCAGAAAGAGTGGCTTATAGAATTAAAGATCATCATCATGAGTTTATATTCAATAAGATTGATAAATGGATACTTTTTGAAAACTGTGGGGTATACATGATTACTATTGACAATTGTTATCATGAATACTATCTAGTGGACAAAATTTATAAGCATAGCAAGGAGAAGCTAGAAGGGATGCTTAAAGCTACACTGGTATGCTCAAAGGATTCAGAGATGGCTAAAATTGTGGTGAGAAGAACTTTAAATCAAAGTCTAGGGCTAAATCCAAATTTGGGAAACTGAACCTAAAGTGTTGAAAGCATCTTGAAGAAAATATGAAGAACTTGACTTCTTTCCTTAAAAGTCAAGTTAGGGGGAGATTGTTGGGAACTGAAGAAAAGCTCAAGTATGGTTAATGCTGCTAGTTCAGATTTACTACTGCTAGAAGACTTCAAAGTTAATACTGCTGAGTATTACTACTGCTAGTAGAATTAATACTGCTAGTCAAAGTTAGTGCTGCTTGAACAAAGTTAGTACTGCTTAGCTAGTTAGTACTGCTAGTGGTTAGTGCTGCTTAGTTGTTTATGCTGCTTATGATTAGTACTGCTTATGAATTGAAGATCCGGATGGAAAGGATGACAGCTGTAAAGAATCAAGATATTCATGGAAGGATTGAAGATAATGATGGAAAATATACTGAAGATATTTTATTTATTGTAATTATCTTTTATTCAGTATATGTATAGAATTGATAGAATAGTTTAGAATTAATCATTCATTCTAAGTTTTAGAGAAAATCAACCTCAAGGCATAGATCCTAATTCTAGAGAAGTAGAATTCGTCTTGAAAGAGTTTGTTCTTCAAGATTGAGGTTGAGTGTGTAATCTTGTGATTTGATAATTGAATACAAGTTTACAAGTTGTTGATTATACACTGTTTTGTTTACTGTTACATTGAATATCAAAGTGTTATTTCGCAACTTCTTTGATATTAGTTACTGAGAATTTATTCTTGTTGAGAATTCGATCCTGACAAGAGCCTCTGATCTGACATTCATCAGAATTTCTATCAATATTAGAGCCTCTGATCTTGTCTCTGATACATATATCAGAGTCTCTGATCTTGTCTATGATACACATATCAGAGCCTCTGATCTTGTCTCTGATACTCATATCAGAGACTCAGATCTTTCCTCATTTTGAGAATATTCCAGGAAATTCTTTTGAAAAGAAAATTAATTTAATATAAAAGCTCTTTTGGATAACCATTCGTTTCTTTTCAAAAACCCTACTAGCGGTTTTCTGACAGCAAGCGTCTCTCCCCTACGCACCTCAACGTGTCACCTATTTATTAGGGGATGATGGAACGTCCTTTCTGACGTTGGAACACTCACTCGCCGTTTCTATAACCTCTCACTCAACCATTGTCCATAAAAACCCTTTTCCTACTTTCTTTATTCTTTACGCTCTCAGAATCCAAAATCCTAATTTCTCTCTCTTTCTAAGTTCTCATCCTTCTCAAAACCTGCAACAATGGCTGCTCATTCTCAAAACTCAGACAACTCCAGCAGACTTGTTCCAAGCTTGAACATGGGACAATTTGAAGTACGAGTCAAAGGTAACAACTACTTTCTGGATGTCACCCCTACCAAGTACGACGAGCAGTTTCGTCCAGTACTGGACTTTTTCAGCAACTGCGAACTCAACGATATCTTCACCAAACATGCTTCTGATGTTCCTCTACGATTTGTCCAACAATGGTGGTATTCAAGTGAATACGATGATCAAAAGGAAGGACTGGTTGGGTATATTGACCTAGGTGACCAAGGCATTAACATAAGAATCACCCCACAAACCCTAACTCGCATATTCAACCTGCTCATGACAAAAGATCTTCAAATAGAGAAATTTGATAAACCACCCACTCAAGAATTTCTTCTTCAGTTCCTCGAGCACTTAGGCTACAACAAGGAGATCACACGCCTAAGTCAGTTCAGACGTCAATTCTTGCCTCCCAAGTGGAACTTCATGTTTAGTGTGTTAAATCGCACACTTACCTGCAAAATTGGAAGACAGGATTAGACTTATCCAGCAATCCTTGCCATAATCCTTGCCATAATGTATGCTCTCTCACTGAGGAGGGTCCGAGGACACCATTGTTCATCATGAACTCTTTCAAAGCAACAGAGCTTCCTCCTTACCCAAATGAGAGACGTTTTCCACACTCCATGCTTGAGGTAATTCCTGCTGACTCTAACACCCATCTTCTAATTAGTCGTGTTGCCTAATCATCAGAATCGATGATGGGATCCCCAACACACTTAGGATCTGATCCGGAGTTAGAATCAGAGAGTGACATCTCTGATACTGCTCCACATATTCACGGAGAGCAACCAGAGGGTGGCTCTGTGAGAGTGAGGGAGAGAATACAAGAGAACCCTCCAACTGATAAAGAGCTTATCTCTGTCAGAGCAGAGGAAGGTGAGGAAGAGAGACTACTAGAGGGAGAGTTTCTTAACCTAGTATCCGAGGGAAGTAAGGTAGAAAAAGATGCCCTTGATGGCACAAATGAGCAATTCCAAAACCCCAATACCCGTGCAAACATATCTACTGTCCAAGGTGGTCCAACACCAGTGGACATTGAAACAGAGGTGCACACCTCGAGCCCTAACCAAGCCGACCGCTTAGAGGCATATTCTTCAGCCTCTGATGCAAGCACAACTGGGGAAACCTCTGATACGGCTAAGTCCTCCCAAAAGGACTTAGACCAAAACATAAGTACTCATTCGCCCAGAGTACGTCACATCCTCACACACATGATGCCTCTGTGGCTCATGCTACAACTGACCGTCCCTTAGATTAGGAGAAATTAAAATTTTCTCATAAGGACTGCCTGTCAAAGAAAGAATGGCACAACCTTCTTGCACATGGACTCCTTAGCCTGGACAGCAAGGTGTCCACACATATTAGGTTATCGTCATCATCAGACTCTGACTCTGATGATAACAGACCTATCGGAACCATTACAGAGAAATCCTTGAAAAAGGGTCCTCAAGGATTAATGGGAAGTCCTTCCGGAGTCAAAATCAAACCAACTCCAAAAGAAGGCCCCTCTGAACTCGAGGGAAACTTAGAATCATGTGTTGATCCTAAGGTCACCCCCTCTGATTATGTCACCAAAGAAGAGTTCAAAATCTTTGGTGATGAAATCAGAGAATCTCTGAAAGAGATTAAACTTCAACTTGAGAAGACCTCAGAGGCCTCTGCCTCTAACTCTGAAGTTGCAAAGCTCACTTTAGAGGTCTCTGAGTTGCGCGCGACCCTTCTCTCTCAAAACACCAAACTGGAGGATCTGGAAAAACTGGTTATCAAGAATGACTCGGTCCTGTCAAAAGAAATTCAGAATTCAAGAACAGAGCTGCTAAAGGCGATTCCACCTCCCTCTGCTACAACTCCGACTTCTGCAGACTTTTCTCATTTCAAAGAGGAAGTCCTACGAAGTTTGGCATAGGTGATTTAAAAAATCCCCACTCCATCTGCTGCTCCTGCCACATCAGAGTTCATTACAAAAGCTGACCTCAACAACTTCTCCAAACGCATCACCAGCAATGTAATGAACATCTCCAGCAAGTTTTTCTCCACGACCACTCATCAGAACAAGAAAATTGAAGACCTTCTGAAGAATGTCATGTCTTTAGAGGGATCACTAAAGAGAAAGGAACCAGAGGTCGCATGCTCTGAGGAGGCCAGGAAGAAGGCAAGGTATGAAGACTCTGATGACCAGGATGACCAACCTCAAGGGTCAGCAGGACTTCATAAGGGGGAGAAGACTCAAGCACCCAGAACTATTGAAACTCATAAAGAGTCCACTCCCTCTAATAGAGATAAAGAAAAATAATCAGAAAGGCACTCAACCTCAACCTCTGCTGAAGACAATCAGGCCACTCTTAAGTCCCCAGTACCTGTCGTCTTTCTAGCAACGTCTACTTCAGAAGCTCCAATAATACCAATCATAAATGCAACTCCATAAACTATTGGGGCTCTGGAAGAAGATGAATACGAACAACTGATAGACTTCTCTACATCAGAAGATGCAATCTCATCACCAGAAAGACCAACTTATGTGATGAGAGATGCTTTCGAATCAGAGTCTGAAAGAGCAGAACCAGAATCTAAAAATGAAGAAAAATCAGATTCTGGAAAAGAAGAAGGAGCTGTTGAAGAACAGATTGAAGTAGTTGATGTTGAAGAGTATGTATTCGAGAATGCTCAACCACATCATACTTCAACATCAACATAGTTGAGAGAATCACCAGAGATAGATGGCTACATCTCTGAACCTACTACAGAAGATCAGTCACAGGCCAAGGAACCAGAGACCATGGTTGTTGATGAACTGACTCCTCTTGAGAATCCTGTTCAGAAGGTAAGCATTGGTTTACCAGCCAAAGTTTTTACTCAACCTCCTACATTCCTAGCATCCAATCCCGAAGCCTCCATAGAAGATCACTTCCGATACATCTACTGTGAGTTTAATTTGGCAGATACTCTAGTCATTCCTCTGAATCTAAGGATCAGAGAGGACATGCCTGACTATGAGCGAAGATTCATCAGAGATAAAACCACACCTAGAGCACATGTCCTCTCTGATGATCCATTCATCAAAATCAACAAAATCTCTGAGAAGACTTTTGCATTCAACAAGATCATCTATAGGCACTATATGGTAACTCGCTCTGATCAGAAGATTTATGAGTTCAATGATAATGATCTCATAAATCTAAATCCATATGATCTACCTCATTTATATGCATATTGCTCTGCAAGATACGATCATGGAAGATGGGAAATCAGAATGGGCATGGTTGAAGTCAGACGGGCAATGGAGGCCTATGTCAAACTTAGAGCAGAACGTGATTTCCAGATTGCTCTTAACCTGGGAGAAGAAAATCTAAAAGTGACTGAACCTGTGGAATCAATCGATAATCTTGACAAACAGAAGACCGGATCAATCATAGAAGAACCTCTAGGTTTCGTCTACAGAGTAAACCAAGTAAAGAAAATCTTTCTAGCTTCAGAAGTTTCAAAGTACTCGGATGAAACCTTGAGAGGAATACAAAAAATGATCCATGTGAAGAAAGAACGACACAGAGCAGATCTATTGGCGAAACTAGACTTAGAGATTGGCTCGATGATTAACTTCAGAGCGCTTATCATGAAGTTTCATGGAATCTGTTCTAGTGACAAATGTTAGTTTAGTTTTTTTTATTTTTGAACGTTACGTTCTCTATATTGAATTTCCAAATGTTTGAGAAGTAATATTTAAGAGGATGATTTTCTCCTCTATGCTTTCTAGTTTAAATTTTATGTTCTCTACTTCTCTTACATTTTTTATTTTCAACACTTAGGGGGAGATTTTAGCCCCAAATCTCAATTTGTAAAAGTGTTGAAAATATCCAAGTCCTACTTCAAAGGACTTCCAGAGACAAGCTTTAGAGGACGAGACTGCCTCTGAAGCACATTCCAGAGATAGGGACTTCTCAGCAGAAGACATCAGAGATGGCTTCATCAGAGGCTCTAAAGACTTCCTCAGAGCTCTGAAGGTGTTCTCTCTGAAGACCAAGATCAAGATACATTGAACTTAACTGATGACATGTCACTTAGTGATAAGATTTACTTTCTAGAGTAGGTCACTGTTCAAGCATGCTTCTATTGTCAGAATAGTACACTGTTTACTTTATAGTCCTATAAATAGGACTGTTGGATCATAAATTGTATTCAAGATTAAAGTTAAAGTTCAGGGTTTAAATTGTATTTATTTGATAGTTAATTTGGGTTAAGTTGTAAATGGGCCTCAAGTCTCTCAAGCCCATTAAGCATTAAGCTTAAAGCCCATATGGCCTAGGTATTTATAGTTTTCGTTAATTAAGTTTTAGGGTTAACTCTGATAAACCTTTCATAATCATAATATTCATAGAGAGGTAGCCTACATTTTCTCTATAATCGTATTCAAGGTATCAAGAACACACAAGGTTTAACTGTTTAATCAAGGGATTGGTATGTTATTCTAATCTTTTTATCTCTTGATCTATATTGTGTTCTATGTTAATTATCAACTAGATTAAACTGGGTTAACAAGTGGTATCAGAGCCTAAAGAATCAAGGTTTTTGGATTAGAAACTCTATTTATCGATTTATTGTTCATCGACTTATCTGGGTTAACTAGTGAAAATCAATTTCATGATTTAATGTGTTTTTATGCTTGAAATTGATATGATTAGATGATTTTTATGCTATTGAAGGTTATCTGATTGGTTAATTACATTTAAATTCACAAATTGATTGATTTTTTTTGATGATTTTTGATTTCTGGGTTCATAAACTATCGACATCTGCTTCTATCGAATTGATGCATGAAAGTTGAGTTTAGTTGTTAATTTTGATTTGGTTGTGAACGATACATGCTAGTGGGTACAAAAGTATGATTTTTGCATTGATTTTAAGTGTTTTGTGTACTTTCTGGATTGAAATTCATCGTTCTGGGTCGACCTTCAAGAACATATCGGTCGTTATTCATCGAGTCTGGTTCCCGGTCATTACACCGTATCGGTCCATATTCATACCGGTCACTAAAATAGCCCGATCGCCCGGACAACACACAGTCCACCCAGGTCGCATCATATCGGTTGAAGGAAGCATATCGGTCGACACCTTATCTGGTCGACAGTTTACCGGTCAAATCACACTATCGGTCGAATTCAATACCGGTCTATATCGATTCTGGTCCCGGTCGAGTATACCGGTCCATACAGTGGTCCAGTCAACATCAAATACCGGTCTATAAATACCGGTCACTCTTAATTCTGGTCTGTATCCCGGTCGACCGAATACGTGGCATATCCAACCACCGGTCGAAGACCAATACCGGTCATAGCATCTTACCGGTCAAAGACCTATTCCGGTTGACACACAATACCGGTCAAGCACATTACCGGTCGTGCAACACATCGGTCAAAGCAAGATACCGGTCACTCTAAGCTTTGCGCCATTGCTTGTTCGCGTAATCCTCACTTTGCGCCACTGCCTTCTCACGCGAACCTCTACCTTGCGCCACCCGCATCTAGCGCAAACCTCACTTTGCGCGACCTGCCTCTTGCGCGAACTGTCCTCTTGCGCCAGAGTTTCTGTAATTATTTTAAGTTTTATACTATGCAAATTCTGCATTTAATTATTTTTGGAAATTTATTTTTCTGAAAATTTTTGAGTGTATTTTTTTTCAACTCTTGATTCTAACGATATCATCTAGTTGATTTAAGTGGTACAGATATTATCATGCCTTACAAAGACGAGAAGGAATTACGGTGCTAACCAAGAGAGATTGTGCTTTAGCATATATGCCAGAGATTCCAGCACTAGAAGCTGAGAATGAAAATCTGAAGATTTAGAACTCATCTCTTCTTGAACAGATTAATAAGTTGAAAGATGATAAATGTTTAAAGAAAGACTTTGTTTGCTCAGAATGCATCTCTAACTGAAAGATTAATTTTGTAGGAATTATTGAGTCGAAAGAGAAAGAGATTTTAAATCTTCAAGCAAAACTGAAGAAATCTGAAAGTTATAACTCAAGCTCTACATGGTCAAAGAAGGATTCAATTCAAAGAGAGCTTGAGGAGCTTAGAAGGAGAGCAAGTGTTGCAAGGGATACAAGTGATGGACTTAGAAAAATAAATTCTTAAGTCTTTGCTGAAAGAGACTCTTTAAAAGATAAAGTTCTAAGTCTTGAGGTTGAGATTAAAATGATGAAAGAAAAGGCAACCCAAGACAGAGACAATGCAATAGCTCAAGATGAAATATTGAAGATTGAGAAAGAAAGAAAAGAATTTGCTAAGAAATTATCTGATTTCTCCAGAAAAGCCTTTGAAGAGAAGAAATCATTAGAGCTTAGATGTGTTAAGCTTTCTCAACAAATTTCAGACTTTGAGAAGGTTATCATTCTAGAGAGAGAAAAGGCTGAGAATGAGAAGAAGAAAGCTGAGCTAAAGGATATAAATAAAGACTTTTCTGAAGAAAAGAAAGTATTTGAAACTGAGATAGCTAAGCTGACAAGAGAGCTATCTGAGCAATCAACCAACATTCTGAAGGAAAAGAAGGCAAAATCTGAATTGCATAAGAAGTTTGATCTGATTGAAAAAGAAAGAAACAATTTGTCTTCAAAGATAAAGGAACTCGAAGAGATCGTATTCAAGGTGAAGCTAACTGAGCACAAGACGCCAGAATCAATAGCTCAATCACCGAGAGATGATCAAACTGATTCAGATTGTTCACTCAAAAAGGCTTCAAGTTCAAATGTTTCAAATGTTTTCTATAATCCTTTCTGTGATTCAGATGATAGTCTTACTTCTAAATCTACTGATCAGATTCGTCCTTCTAACCTTTTCTATGACAAAAATGTTGATGGTTCAGGTAACTTAAAGAAGAACAAGTCTCAGAAAAAAGGATCTGGAGAAAAGAAGATGAAAATAGAGGAAATGGGATCTGGAGAGTTAAAGGATCTCCAGAGGAAAAGAAGAAAGAAGAATCATTTGTGCATACATCAAATGCCAAATGGAACTATGCTTCAAAAGGTAAAACTTTTGGCAAACCTGATCTGGTTTACACTATCAATCAACTGATCAGGTTAGCTCGAAAGAAAATTAGTTGTTCCTACTGTGGCTCGAATGATTTTGTAAGAAAAGATTATGTCAATAACTGGTATGGTTCTTATTTTATATCTCCCACTAGAAATGAAACTAACCCATTAGGACCCAAATACCAGTGGGTACCAAAATCTAAATCTGTGTTGCAGGCACCCAAAGTTTAAGGGGGAGAAAGAACATCGACTTCTGATTACTACAGATCAGGACTTTTGCTTAAGTGTCAAAGAATGTTGACTTCTAGACAATACAGTCTAGGACTCGGACTTCAATGTCAAAGAGTTTGACTTCTGAATTTATTTTAATCCTAGTAATTCAGAACTCTGTTTAACGATTGAGGATTTTGCACATATTAAGGGGGAGCTTAATATTTCTACTGATTTATTTTTCTGATGTAACTGACTTTTTACAGGTATCATGGGGGAGGATATCTGAGTTTTGTCAAGGATACTTCATTGAAAATATTCATTTCAGGAGAAGTTAAGGATTCTGATTTACAGGTATATCTTTCTAATCCTTATACTCTATCACTTGTTGAAAGATGAACAACTTTCACTTGTGAAAAATGGTTTCTTAAATGTTCAAACCACTTCCTATTTTTCAAAGATTTTCATGAATTGTGAAGTGTGATTTTAAATAATTTTTGGGAAGCTTAATCATCTATGAGCTTAATTGTCAACCACTGTTAGTTTGAGGGGGAGAATCGTATTGTCAAACATCTTATGTTTTGACTTCTCCAAATTTTTATTCTTCGTGTAATTGTATTCCTTTGTGCTTACATGTACAAAAGACTATTGAACAACACGTTCTTTTAGGAAAATACAAGGGATTCAGTGTGTGAGCTTAACAGAACTTCCATGGATTCACGATAACCAGTGTTTCCTACCCAGGAAGTATTCCCTGAGTGATTAAGGGGACAGGGGTCAAAATATTTGAGTCTTGGTGTGTGAAGAGGTAAAATGGAAAAGAGAGATTGGTTAGAAGTAAGCATTAAAAGAAAGAGGGTGAGAGAACAGAGTAAAAGAATATTAAACCCTGCACCAAACTTCTTTCTGAGTCGGGCAGCCACATAATCTGATTGGTTCACATTCTTTGGTGACCATCATTGAAAAAGGCACCTAGCATGCCATCTCTTGCATAAAACCCCACCAGCTACTCATTTTTTTTCTCAAAAAGAGAATGTTTCACATTTTCTGGGGAAGCAACACATAAGCTATTGGTTCTTCATTTGGAAGATACTAATATTGAAAAATAAGAAAAGTTGCCCCACCTTCAAACCCTTTCTCATGCACATTGAGTCTATGTATAATTTGTCGCTGTCTCAACAAGTTTACATATTTTAAGCCTATATTGAAAAGCCATCATCGGTGCTAAATTCTTTCATACACATGCACGAGCACACATAAATTTGTTTTCTGTCAGAACATTCATAGATAATCATGTGTTATTCGATGATTGAATGGAAGACCTGGGGAGCCAACATCAAAACCAGCTCTTTATATAGTAACTTTGTGTTACTGACAGACATTCTAACTGAGTCATTTGTTGATTCAAGGTTACCATTTTTTTTAATCTGAAAAGATTGAAATAATCACTTTCTCCATTTGGAGAGACTGCTCTTATTTCCACACAGGGATCCGTACATGAAGACAATGCTAAATTGGAGTCTATAAAGACAAGGGGGAGATTGTTCTGATATGTTTTGATGATGATGATTCTCACCACTCATCAAAAAGGGGGAGAATATACAAAGGGGTAGAATAATCAACAAGGGAGAATACAAGAACTTTTGAAGTAAAGATTGCTGAAGTTTTCAAAGATGTCAAAGTGTGGGAATTTATTTGATCTATTAAAATCCTGACTGAAGATGATCGTCAGAAGAACACTTCAAGTAAGAGAAAGTTGAAGACTATGTAAAGCTACAAGATTTGAAGTTGTCAAAGTCATATCTACTACAGTTTTCAAGAAAAGTGAAGACCCGAAGACTATTGCCAAATTTTTTTAATCTTGAATCCAAAGGGGGAGATTGTTGGATCATAAATTGTATTCAAAATTAAAGTTAAAGTTCAGGGTTTAAATTGTATTTATTTGATAGTTAATTTGGGTTAAGTTGTAAATGGGCCTCAAGTCTCTCAAGCCCATTAAGCATTAAGCTTAAAGCCCATATGGCCTATGTATTTATAGTTTTGGTTAATTAGGTTTTAGGGTTAGCCTACGTTTTCTCTATAATCGTATTCAAGGTATCAAGAACACACAAGGTTTAACTGTTTAATCAAGGGATTGGTATGTTATTCTAATCTTATTATCTCTTGATCTATATTGTGTTCAATGTTAATTATCAACTAGATTAAACTGGGTTAACAAGGACCATCACTCCTTTGACAAAAGTGTGCTTTTTGATATCTTGTATTCGAAGAATCAACTGAATATATCTCACGAAGATCTTGTTCTTTCAACTTGCTTTTTATATGAACTGTGATATTTGAATCTGCTTTTGACATTAAACTATATTGCTTTCGCAGTTAATACTCTTGTTGTTTATATCATTATTATTGTAAGATTAAATCTGGGATCCAACAATATTTGGGTCTACTATTCCAAAATTTTGCAAGAGCTTTTCTAAAATCATGGAGTCTCGGTTTGAAATGTCTATGATGGGTGAGTTAACATTTTTTCTTGGACTTTAAGTCAAATAGTCACCCGAAGGTATTTTCATAAACCAATCGAAGTATATAGAGAAGTCTACAAAGATCAATTTCAAAGACAAATGGTGAAGATAATCCAGAAGAGATAATTCTGAAAGTTCAAGAAGAGATAATTCTGAAAGTTCAAGACTGTCAAAGATAAAAGTTGAAGAATCAAGCGCTGAAGACAAATGTCAAACTTTTTTAAATCTTGAATACAAAGGGGGAGAATGTTAGTGTATTAAATTGTATCCAAGATTTAGTGAAAAAAGTCTTGTATTTGAGAAGTCAATGATAGTCAAATTGTGAGAAAGTCAACATAAGTCTTAGAAGGGTTTTAAGTACTTGAGAGTTTGAATGGACAGTTATTCAAGTTACTTGAGTGTTTAGTTGGATTACTTGAGTGTTTCTTAGTTCATATAAATAGGTTTAATACTTGTAATTTTGTAAGAGCTTAATGTCATAATTCAGATTTACTTTCTCTCTCTACTCTCTCTCTAGAATATACACTATCAAACATATATTGAGTTTGTTTGATTGCTTGATTGATCTGGGATTACATTTTCAATTGGTATCAGAGCAAACCAAACCAATCAGAAGGATCATTACATCAAAATTTGATTAAATTTTTCGAAATCTTGTTTTTCACGAACTCGGTTCTTGATAGTTCACTGTTTGATCCATAGTTTTCATGTTTTTGTACATTTAAATCAAGAAATTGATTTGATTGTATACTTTTTATTAATTGGATCAATTCTTATTCAGATCACAAAGTCAAATTCGAACATTAGATTGATCAATTTGATCAAATTGTGTTTTTCGAAAAAGTTGAAGTCGAACACTGTAAATCGATCTGAGCACTATAATTTTCGATTTCTTTTGCAAATTCAGTGTTGTAATCATGTTTAGTTTGTTATCGTGGACTAATTGTATCTTTTTCAGAATCAAAAATCAAGTTTTACTTGATTTTTGATCGGATAGGTGAAGAACGCGTAGAAAAACCCAAGAACGCGCTAGATTCAGAAAACGCGCAAGTTCATCAACAAACGCGCAAGATTCATCTGCAAAACGCGCAAGTTGAAGAACGCGCAAATGTCTGAAGAACGCGCAAGCAACACATGCGAGTTTGGGTAAAATGCGCAGATAGAGACAAGCGAGTTTGATAAACGCGCAAGTCAAAGCCTGCGAGTTTGATCGAAACGCGCTAGAGAGACGTGCGAGTTTGATCGAAACGCGCTAGAGAGGCGTGCGAGTTTAAGCGTAACGCGCTAACAACAGTGTTCTGCGAGTTGTTTGATCTGCGAGTTTGTTCGAAACAGTGATTAGCGAGTTCAGTGTCTTGCAAGTTTCATCGCCGTGCGAGTTTGAGCAAACGCGCTAATATTGACCTGCGAGTTCTAGAAACGCGCACATTACCATTTGCGAGTTTCAGTATGAATAAAGATTAGCGTGTTTAGTGGTCTGCGAGTACAGTGACCTGCGAGTTTCAAGACTTAGATTTTTTTTTCTCTGAAAATTAAATTTTTTGTGTGTGATCCAAGTTTGACTTTTTAGTCAACATTTCTGATTTGTTTGGGAAAGATCATTTTATTCAAGCATTTCTTTCTAGAGAAAAATATGTCAAAAAAAAAATTTCTCTAGGGGCACTGCCCCCATACCCCCGCAAGGGCGTTGCCCCTTGACCCCATCCGCTAACCGGGTAGCGGAACCCCCATGCTAAGTCTGCGGAGGGGGACATATTTTGATAGTGGTCATAATTTTCAGATTTTTGACGATCATTTTCTTTTCAGCTAACATTCTATTCAAGATGCCTACTACAGATGAGAGAGGAAACACTGTTTTATCTGCAAGAGATATGGCTGTTTTGTACATGCCAGAAATACCAAAGATGGAAGCTGAATTAAACAAGCTGAAAAATTAGAATTCAAAACTTCTAAATCAGATTCAGGAGTTCAAATTTAAATTGTCAAATTCTGATAAAACTCCTGATTGTATAAAATGTGTTAATCTTGATAAATCTGATTTTGCAGATGTCATAAAGGAAAGAGAGAAAGAGATTAAAGACAAAGAGAATCAAATTGAAATGAAAGAAAAAATCATAGAGGTTAAAGAGAAGATTATTATGCAAAAAGAGAGAAAGATTACAAATCTTCAAAGCCAACTGAAGACGACTGAACAGAAGTGATCAGAATCACAAGATGAATCAGTCAAGCTTTAACAGAAGTTTAAGGCTTTTGAAGATCATATATCTGTTCTGGAAAAGAAAAATGATGAATTGATAAAAAGCATTTAAGAAGATAAAGTCAAAGAGAATCTTCAAAGCCAACTGAACAAAAAGCATCAGAATTGCAAGATGAATCAGTTAAGCTTCAACACAAGTTTAAGGCTTTTGAAGATCAGATATCTGTTTTGGAGAAGAAAAATGTTGAACTGCAAACAAATATCCAAGCAGAAAAAGAAAAATCAAATATGAAGACATCTTCAACTCAACAGTCATCTGAGATTTCCAAGAAAACTTTACAAGAGAAGAAGGATCTTGAGCTTAGATGCATAAAACTTTCCAAGCAAATTTCTACTTTACAAGACTTGCTAGAAAAGGAAAGAAATATTTTCAAAGAAAAGAAACAGTCTTTTGAGCAAGAAAAGAAATTATTTGAAAAGAAAAATGCTGGGATTTTCAAAGATATTTCTGAGAAAAATAAGAACTTGGAAACAGATTTTGAACAAGAACGTTCATATTTTGAATCTGAAATATCTAAGCTCACATCAAAATTATCTGTTCTATCATAAGATATTCTTAAAGAACAGATGGCTAGATCTGATTTGAAAAAGAAGTTTGACACACTTATGTCTGAAAGAAATATTTTATCTGAAAAGATAAAGAACTTAGAAGCTGCAAACGTCAATTTATCAGAAAAGATTTCAGCTGATGTGATTAATCAATCACCTGTTGATCTTTCAACAGAATCAGTCGTTTCTTTCAAAACAGCTTCTAGTTCAATTCTTGACAAAAATGTTTTCAAAAAGAAAAGTGTCAAACCAATCATTGTCAAATCAAGTCAGATCAGACCATCAAATCTATTTTATGATAAATCTGTTGATGGATCAGCGAGCTTTTACGTTAAATCTCTTGGAAAGAATTATACGAAAAATCAGATGGTCTGGAGTGTTAAAGATTCTGCTGAAGAGAAAAAGAAGAAGGACAAAGCATCTGCATCCACATCTAAAGCCAAAAGGAACAATGTGCATAAAGGTAAATCTTTTGATAATTCTGGTATATATTACTCGACTAATCATCTGATCAGGATTGCTCAGAAGAAAATTTGTTGTTCTTACTGTGGAGAGAATGACTTCATTCAGAAAGAATTTGCTCATAACTGGTACGATTCTTATAGAATAACTTCTCAGAATTCTGGATTTAAAAGATATACATCTAATGAGAAGTGGATTCTTAAATCTAACATACCAGGACCCAAATACCAGTGGGTACCAAAACCTGTTAAATCTGTTTTGCAGGTACCACCGGTCTAAGGGAAGCAGGAATGATGGTTTTTGAACAAAACAGTTCAAAACCTGATCGTTAATGTTAAAGGATTATGATTTCTGATCATGTACATATCAGAACTCGTACTTCAAAGTACAAAATTTTGACTTCTGAGTAAATCAACTCAGGACTCGGACTTCAAAGTCAAAGAGTATGGCTTTTGAACACAACAGTTCAAAACCCGAACTTTAATGTAAAGGATTGTGGCTTCTGATCACATGACAGATCAGGACCCGTTCTTTAATGTTCAGATAAGGATATTATGCAAAATACCCAGGGGGAGCTTATCTGATCTAAATCATTCTATAATGATTTGAGGGGGAGCTTAAAGGTAAATATCTTCTAATCTTAGATTTCTGATTGTTTGAAAGAAGAACAACTTTCAAGCATGAAAAACAGTTTCTGAAATGTTCAAACCACTTCTGATTCTCAAAAGATTTCATGAATTAAGAAGTGTGATTTTAAATATTTTTCAATTTTGAGCTTTACTGTTTAACTGACCGTGTGTTTCCAAAGATCAATACTTGTGTATTATCTTGTCTATATACTATAAAGTATTCATACACACCGGTTCAGTACTTCATTTGAAATTGTTATTACCATGTCTCATAATGAAACAATTTTTCGATGGTAATACTCTCGTTTGCTTTCAAATGTTGTTGAGCATCATTCATCATTTCAATTTTTGTGCTTTCATTGCAAAATTGTTTATATTCGTTCATATAAACAAAATATCCAATTCTTTGATACCCTAACCATTTTATTTGATCTGATTGATACATTGTCAGATTCTCAAAACAATTCTCTTGATTTCATTTCATTCATTCAATATCCTTGTTTTGAGAAATCTTCAAAGTTCAAATGCTCAAATTTCATTCATATTTTTCATGTGCATATATTTTGACAATGTCGTCATACATTTTTGTGCTTAACTATTCAAGTTAAACTGTTGAGCAACCTTTCTTTATAGGACTTACATGGGGTTCATGTGTGAGCTTAAACAAAACTTCCATTGATTCACGTTAACCAGTGTTTCCTACCCAGGAAGTTATCCTAAAGTGATTGAGGGGTGAGGGGTCAAAATCAAAGAGTGGGGGAGATAACTCATCCGGTTGAGTTTTACTCATTGTGTGGAGCGAAAAAATGGAAAAAAGAGTTTGGTTAGAAGTGAGCATAATGACAAAAAGAAAGAGGGTGTGAGAACAGAGTTAAAAGAATATCAGAACTCTGCACCAACCACTTTCTGAGCCGGGCAGCCACATCTTCTGATTGGTTCACATTCATTGGTGACCATCATTGAAATAGGCACCTAGCCCATGCCAACTCTTGCATTAACCCCACCAACCACTCATTTCTTTCTTAACAAAAAATTGTTTCATTTTCTTTGGGGACGCAGCATATCTGCTATCTAGTCTTCAATCGAAAGATTTAGATATTGAAAAAGAAGAAAAGTTGCCCCACCTTCGCACCTCTTTCATGCACATTGAGTCCGTGTAATACTTGTTGATGTCTCAACAATTTACACAATTTGAGCCTTATGAAACACAATCATTGTGCTAAATTCTTTCATGCACAAGCACGAGCACACAGAAAATTTGTTTTTATGTCAGAACATTCATAGATAAACCTTGTGTTTTTCAATTATTGAATGGAAGTCCTGGGGAGTCATCATCAAACCAGCTCCTTAAATTGTACATTCGTTGTACACAGTAACTCTGTGTTACTGACAGGCACTTCTAACTGTTTCATTTGTTGATTCAGGGTTACAATCCATAATTTGTCTGAATTTGAAAAGATTCGGATAAATACATTCATAAATTGACGGCTCTATATCAGATCAAAGGGGAAGAATGTTCTTAAAAAGGGGAAGAATATTTGTAAAAGGGGGAGATTCAAAGAAGATGTTGAAATTGAAGAGTTTTGATGATCATGATGCTCACAATCATCAAAAAGGGGGAGAAGTCTACAAAGATCAATTTCAAAGACAAATGGTGAAGATAATCCAGAAGAGATAATTCTGAAAGTTCAAGAAGATATAATTCTGAAAGTTCAAGACAATTCAGATGCTTACTATGTTTCAGAGAAAGATTCGTGAAAGTTCATTTTTTCAAAGACGATCAAGAGATCAAAGAGATGAAGATACAATTTTCAAAAATTCCTCAAGGTTTGCAAAAGTTTCAAAGAAGTTTAAAAAGTTTTAAAGATTTATTCAAGACTTGTTGACTCTACAAAGATGCAAAGTGCAAAAGACTTTTCAAAGATTCTTCAAAGACTCGAGATTGTTAAAGCTTCAAAGTTCAAGACTGTCAAAGATAAAAGTTGAAGAATCAAGCGCTGAAGATAAATGTCAATTTTTTTAAAATCTTGAATACAAAGGGAGAGAATGTTAGTGTATTAAATTGTATCCAAGATTTAGTGAGAAAAGTCTTGTATTTGAGAAGTCAATGAAAGTCAATGATAGTCAAATTGTGAGAAAGTCAACATAAGTCTTAGAAGGGTTTTAAGTACTTGAGAGTTTGAATGGATAGTTATTCAAGTTACTTGAGTGTTTAGTTGGATTACTTTAGTGTTTCTTAGTTCATATAAATAGGTTTAATACTTGTAATTTTGTAAGAGCTTAATGTCATAATTCAGATTTACTTTCTCTCTCTACTCTCTCTCTAGAATATACACTGTCAAACATATATTGAGTTTGTTTGATTGCTTGATTGATCTGGGATTACATTTTCATTTTGAAAAAGTTCAACATCACTAATAGTTCGGTAATGAAAACGCCTATGGCTACCAGAACACTTTTAGACGCAAATTTATCCGGAAAATCTGTTGATTAGAATGTGTACCGAAGTATGATTGGTTCATTACTGTATCTAACAACTAGCAGACCTGATATAATGTTTGCTACATGCTTCTGTGCTAGATATCAGGCAAATCCTAAGGAATCTCACCTGATCGTCGTTAAAAGAATACTTAGATACCTCAAAGGCACTCCCGAGTTAGCCCTTTGGTATCCTAAAGATTCTAGTTTTGAATTAACTGCATATACTGATGCTGATCATGCAGGTTGCAAACTGGATAGACAGAGCACCTCTGGATCATGCCAATTTCTAGGAGATAAGCTTGTTAGCTGGACCTTCAAGAAACAAAACTATGTTTCTACATCCACCGCCAAGGCAGAATACGTAGTTGCGGCTACCTATTGTTCGCAAGTCCTCAGGATGAATACTCAGTTGAAGGATTTTGGATATTCGTAGAAGCGAGTCCCAATTTACTGTGATTTCAATATCGCAATTGCAATAACCACTAATCCAGTTCAACACTAAAAAACAAAGCATATTTATGTGCGCTAACACTTTATCAAAGATCTTGTGGAAAAGGGCGACATCGAAATGCATTTTGTTCAAATCGACTACCAATTAGCTGATCTTTTCACTAAGCCGTTAGATGAAAAGAGATTCAAATTCTTAATCACCAAATTAGGTATGTTGAATATGTTTGCTTGAAGGTTAGTCCATGATCTGAGGGGGAGTGCATCTTAGTCTTTGATTAAATTGTATTTGTATTTGGAAATGATGAAAAGTTGCTAATATTCATTACTTACTGACTAAAGCGGAATCATTTATACAATGATTACCAATATCTTTTGTTTTGCAGGTTATTTCAAGTGACTATGGCTTCTGGATAACTCAGTTTAGAACCTGTTCTCTAAAGTTTTTCTTCTACAGGATGCTTAATAGTTAACATCTTTCTAAAGGAGTTTTTACTTTGAGGGGAGTTTATAAGATTTCACTGTTATATCTTTAAGAGGAAGAAGATAAGAAAAGTTACTTATACTTTAACTGTCATATTTTTTTAATAAGTTGACTTTTTACAGATATCGAGGGGGAGCATATCTGAAGTTTTTGTCAAGGATGCTTAAACGATGATATTCACTTTTGGAGGAGTTGAGAATTTCTACGCTAAAGGTATATATTTCTAAATTCTTAAACTCTATCACTTGTTGAAAGAAGAACAACTTTCGCTAGTGAAAATCGTTTTCTTAAATATTCAATCCACTTCTTATTCTTAAATTGTTTTCATGAATTGAGAAGTGTGATTTTAAATGATTTTCATATGGATACTTTGTTGATTATCTGACCGTGTGTTTCCAAAAGATCAATACTTGTGTATTATCTTGTTTATATACTGTCAAGTATTCTTGCACACATCGTTTCAGTACATTTTTCTGGACTCTGTTATTACCATGTCTCAAAAGATAAATCTTTCGATGGTAATACTCCCGTTTGAAATTCAATGTTGTTTGAGATTAGACGTCATTTCTACTTTAAATGTGCTTTCATTGTTAAATTGTTTATATATCGTTCATATAATCAACTTTCGTTCTTTGATACCCCATTTCATTTTTCTTCATGATATTTGATCTGATTTTATCATTGTCAGATTCTCAAAACCATGAAATTGAATGATCATAAATGTTCAATGTTTTGAGAGATCTTAAATGTTCAAATTCCTCACATTTCATTCTTATCTTTAATGAACATAAATACACTGACTATGATATCTTGTGTTTAATTGTCAAGTTAACTGTTGAGCAACACATTCTTTTAGGACAATACATGGGATTCAGTGTGAGTGCTTAAAAGACTTCCATAGACTCACGATTAACCGGTGTTTCCTACCTCGGAAGTAATCCTTGAGTGATTGAGGGGAGAGGGGTCAAACGAATAGAGTGTGGGTGTGTGATGAGATAAAATGGAAATGAGAGATTGGTTAAAGTGAGCTCAAATGTTTAAAAGAAAGAGGGTGAGAGATCAGAGTAAAAGAATATCAAACTATGCACCAAACTTTTTCTGAGCCGGACAACCACATAATCTGTTGTTTCACAATTCTTCATGAACCACATTGAAAAAGGCAACTAGCCCATGCCAACTTTTGCATAAAACCCCACCAACCACTCATTTTTTTCTTAATAAGAAGATGTTTCATATTTTCAAGGGGAAGCAACAAATAATCTATTGGATCTTTATTTGGAAGATGCTGATATTGAAAAAGAAGGAAAGGTGCCCCACCTTCGACCCTTTCTCATGCACATTGAGTCTACGTATAACTATTGTTGTCTCAATAGTTTACATAATTTTGAGCCTTATTCAAAGCAATCATTATGCTTAATTCTTTCATGCACAAGCACAAACACACAGAAAATTCATTTTTTTGTCAGAACGTTCATAGATTAACCTTGTGTTATTCGATGATTGAATGGAAGTCCAGGGGAGTGAACATCACTCAAGCTCCTTATACAGTACATGTGTTATACTAAGTAAATGTGTGTTACTTACAGGCATCATAACTGTTTCATATGTTGATTCAGGGTTACCACTCCTAATTTGTCTGAATTTGAAAAGATTCAGATGAATACATTTCATGAATTGACGGCAGAATATCAGATCAGAAGTTTCTATTCTTTGGGGGAGATTGACTATTTCCTACTTGGGGGATATTGTTCTATATTTCTCATGAAGACTGTGCTTATATTGATTATTTGGGGGAGATATTTCAAAGACATAGCTGACCTTGAAATGTTTTGATTATTCTGATTCTCAAAATTCATCAAAAAGGGGGAGATAATTCAAGATTTCAAAGTCAGATGATTGTTTAGTTAAAAGGGGGAGAATATAAGGATGATAAATTAAAGTCAGATTGTTGAATGCTATAAAGAGAGAGAAATTTGTCAAAGTGATGATTAAAGAAAGTTGAAAAGCTGAAGATGTTCATACTTCAAAGATCGTTGTGTTAAAGAGTTTTTCTGAAGAGCTTATTGCATATTTGTAACCAAAGGAGGAGATTGAAGAAATTTGTCAAAGCAAGTCCAAAGAAAGAGATTGCTAAAAGTTGTTAAGAAATCGAAAAAGGGGAAGATTGATTTAAAAGCGTTGTCAAAGATCAATCAAAGCTTCAAAGATTTGAAGATATCAAAGTCATGAAAGATTCATTCTTGAAGATTTTTCTGAAGGAAAAGAAGACCTGAAGATTAATGTCAAAAAAAAATTTAATCTTGAATCCAAAGGGGGAGATTGTTAGAGTTAAATTGTATTCAAGATTAAAAGGAGGGTTTGAAATGTAATTGTTGTAAAGTGTGTGGGTGTATATTGTAAAGAGTGTAAAGAGTTGACCAAGTGCTAAGGTCATGTTGACCTTATAAATAACAGGTCATAGTGTTGTTTTAGTCATAAGAATACACACGCATTTCATAGAGCTTACACCGTAAGAACACACACACACTGGGATAATTGTAATAAGCAATAAATAGGGATATGACTTCATTTAGGTGTTGTGATAAATAAAGAAAATGTTTCTTGATATTCCGAGTATTGATTAATATCTAGAAACTGGAACTACAACACCAACCATATAACTCGGTGGTAGTGTCTGGAAGAGATTGAGTTAAACATCTGAAATTCCAAACATGAAGATTTGGAGATGCCATGTAAGAAGAAATTGTTCAATTACTTTGATGATTTACACTGTGTTTCTTTTTCTATGGTTTACATCCACTCCACCATGGGGTATTTATAGTCGTTTTGGTCGCAATTACGGAGGTGCACTAGGTTCGCTATTGCGGATCTGCAAGATTCGCCTGAAAGATTTGTCTGCAAGATTCGCCTAAAAGATTCTTCTGAAAAGGTGTATGTTTATCTTGACCAAATCTAGGTCCGCAATTGCGGAGGTGCACTAGTTTTTTGGCTAGAAATACTCACGTTATTTCCAACTTATAAGGTCACACCATCCATACAACATTTTCCATCAACTGATATCACATGGCTGGAAACCGGGACTCTTTTTCAACCCCCCCCCCTCTTCGTAAACAATGCCGGAAAGGATGAGACAATCCATAGAAAAAGTTGAGGCAAAGATCGAGGAACTCACTCAAAGGTGGAAAGAAATGATGACCAAGAAAGAAGGGTATTTGAGAAGGATGGATGCAGACAAGGAAGAGATAAAAAGGTTGAAGAGCGAAAGAAAAGATAAGGAAAAACGTATTCGTTACGACAACGAACGAGCCAACAAGATTGTCCAAGAATTCGCAGTACTGCAGGCTAAGGTAACCGAGAAACAAAATTGGATTGATCAATGTAAAGCACTTTATCCTTAGATGGTGCTACTGTTGTTTGTTTCGTATATGGAGTATGTATGTTGTTGCTTTGTACCTGGAATTTCTATGTTACTGTTTCATACATGTTCCATGTTCTAATTTGTTCATGAATAAAATGGTTCAGTATATTGTAAAAGATTTATAACAGGGTTACTAAATGTAAAAATAACACGTTCAATAAAAAAAATTTGTACAAAGTGGCAAACTGTTACATCTTAAAACTAGTTACTATCGTTAAGTCTATTTTGAATAGTAATCAATGTATTTATTAACTGAGTTCTTAACTGTGTTTAGTTTTGCTTATCTGTATCTGTTAGGCCTTGGGGTATTTAAGTCCCCTTGGTGCTTTGTGTTTGTAACTTTGGAACTCATATTGATAATACAGTTTACTTTTGGCGCTCTCACTTTCTCTCTCTACTTTCTCTCTCTAAGATTTGGTAGATCTTGGTTTATCAATTGGTATCAGAGCTAATCTAAATCTGAGAGGATTGAGAGAAACAAGTTTTCGATTCTGAACTTGTGTTTAAATCAGAAAATTTGATTGATTTTCTTGATTTTTTTCAAGAAAATCTCGTTTTTTAATTTTTCAACAAATTCAGACTGTCTTCTGGTTGAATTTTGTTGTAAATTGATTCGTTGGATTCATTTTTGATAGTGGAACAATTTTAATTCACATCATTTGCAAGATATTCACGATTTGAAGTTCAATTTTGAGAAATTTAGATTTTATGGAAAGTCATTTTTTGCGATTTGTTCTTTTCAAGAATTCTCGATTTTGTGATTTTGATCGATTTGTTTGTTTGAAAGTTGTTAGAAACTTGTTTTCGACCATATATGTGTGTGAAAAACTAATCAATTTCGATTTTCCAATCGATTTTAGAAGTTATTTCTTGAAATTCAGTGTTTTGCGCCAGATCTAACTTTTGCGCCAGTTCTTCAGGTTTTGCGCCAGTTCATCTGGATTTGCGCGAGTTCTTCCAGTGCATCTTGTGCTACTTTCTTCAGGTTTTCTTCACGAGAAGTTCAGTTTTTCGTCTCTGGTTCAACACGCAAATCAAACTTTGCATCACCTATGTATCATGCAAAGTAGAAGTTCTCGTCATCTACATCTCACGAGTTCTGTTCAGTGCACTGGTTACCTTTGCGCCATCATCATCTCACGCAAAGTAAATTTTGCGTCACCTGAGTATCACGCAAAGTTACATTTGCGTCACTAGCTTCTCAAGCAAAGTTACATTTTGCACCATCTTCGCCTCACGCAAATCCTAGTTTGCGCCATCAAAGAGTCACGCAAATCTCGTTTGTGTCATCCACAGCTCACGCAAATCTCGTTTGCGTCATCCATTGCTCACGCAAACCTTTAGTTTGCGCTAGTTTACCAGCTTTCAGACTTAGCATTTTCTGACTTTGTGATTCTGTCAAGATATCTCTACGAGCTCAGTTTTACAAGAACGACATAATGATGTCTTTGGGGGTCAGGCACACGTCCTCCAGTTCTGATAAATGAAAATGAATTTCAGCAATGGTAGGACAGATTTATCAATTTCATAGAGAGACACAACCAAATGGAGACAATATGATGAAGTCTCTTACTGAAGGTCCTATGGAAAGGCTTATGAAAGAAATACCAGCTACTGCAACTACTCCGGCTACAAGAGTTGAGAAGGTTATAAGAGAGTATGATGTTGAAGACCTTTTGAGATATCAAGCTGATAACCAAGCAAAATCTAATATGATTCTTGCACTACCCAATTCAATATACAATCGAATTGATTGTTTCAAACAGAATCCGATGCTAATGTGGACTCAATTAGAAAAGATAATGCTTGGATCAGCAGTTTCTACTCAACTCTGTCAGACAAGATACATGAACAATTTTGAGGAATTTAAAGCAAAAGAAGGAGAGAGTCTGAAAAGTGTGTTTGATAGATTTTGGGCGGTAATAAATGATTTGTACAAGATAAAGGTGACAAAGACTGAACTGGAAGCTAATCTGAAATTCTTAAACGCTCTTCAACCAGAGTGGAGCAAATCATGTCATAGAATGAGGAATGATGTTCGGATCTCTACAATGCCAATTCAGGAACTTTATGAGATCTTAATGGCTGATGAGAATTTGGTACTGGAAAAGAAAACAAAGATTGATAAGAAGAATAAGACAAAGACTGTTGATCCGATTGCTCTCCTGGCTAGTCAATTGGCAGAATAAGCTTTATCTGAAAATGCCTATGATGGTTCAACTGAAGATGATGGGGAGGCTCTAGAAAAAGCTATGATACTTCTCTCTCAACATTATCAGAAAAAGTTCCAGCACAGACCAGGATCAAACAACCTTCGTTTCACTTCTGGTTCAAAGAAAGTGGAATCCGGTGATCCCTCAAAGCCATATATTCCAAAGTATGAACCTGCTAAAGTGACTGAGCCGAAAAAGGAAGATAAGAAGGTTATGAACTGCTTCAATTGTGGAAAACCCGGACACATAGCAAAGGAGTGTCGACTGAAGGCTGTCAAGGATTCTGCTTTCTACAGTAAAAAGTTGGAACTGGCAGAAAAGAGAGAGAATGGAACAATTCTGTTGGCTGAAGAGGAATACAGGCTTGATCACTCAGACAATGAAGCTAAGAATGAGGAAACAGCTGCCATGTGTTTCATTGGGGATGATAAGAGTGATGATGAAGATGAGGACACCTCCACTGATGAATCTGAGGTACCTACTGAGTTTGATTACAACTTTATTTCCTCTCAAATGAACGTCATAATATCTACTTTACATGACTTACGTTCAAAGTTCTTATCTAAAAAGCAAACTAATCAAGAAAAATTTGTCATGATTGAAAAATTGCAAATTTCATTGAAAGATGAAAAGTTTATTTTGACAGATACAAAAGAAAAGTTTCAAAAGAAATTGGATGAATTAGAAAATTTAAATAAGACTAATCTTGATTCTTTGACTGAATTGACCAAATTAAATCAAAATCTTTCTGATAAAATAATTGTTTTAGAACGAAAATTATATAAAAGAGAACAAACTGAGCAAACCATTTATATGAATAAACCAAGGAGTGATGATTCTATAAAGGAAAAATGGGGACTTGGTTTTGAAAATCCGCATTTTTTAGAATTTGCTAAAACATAAGTTCCTACTTTATATGAATACGTTCATCTAAATCTTGCTAGATATGCTCCTCAGTTCAAATTCCATTAGACAAGTGAAAAACAAGTTTTAGATATCGAAAATGAGAAAAGAATGAACAAGAAAATGGAAATGCCATTTGTTTATACTAGTGAAAATGCCAAGTATTTTCCTGAACAATCAAAGAAGTCTAGAAGATCTCAAAATGTTTTAAATGAAAATTCTTCCATTAAATCTTCATTATCAAACGATTATTTTGATATATATGCTAATAACACTAATAAGGAAAGTATATCTCCGGTTTCTTATGATTCTAAGAGATATATTCCCCCATTAGTGTTAGAAAACAAAATCGTTGATCTTCAAGATAAAATGGAAGAACAAAGTCTTCAAACTGATTTTGAAAACAGTTTATTTCTTTTTATCATGAAATCAAGTTTTGAAGATAAAATAAATTCTGGATTTTCTATCGATTCTAAGGAAAATACTCAAAATGTTAAAAACAGTGAGCATTTGCGCCAACCGTTGGTAGCGTAAACTGACAACTTGCGCTAGGCGTTGGTAGCGCAAAGTTCAGTTTGTGCCACGAAGAGCTCGCGCAAAACTTCTCCTGATTTGTGTTTTTCTGAAAATTCTCACTCCAAGGCTAGCTCAACAATGATGAATGCTCAGTTTGATTTCTTAGATAAAATTTCTTCTTCCAATTTAATTGTTGATGATTCTTTTATGCTAAATGATCAGTATTATAAACCAAAGCGTAAAAGAAGAAAGATAATGTCATTTCTGAAAATTATCTTTTTCAGATTTTCAGTCTGCGGAGGGGGACATAGTTTTTTTTTGTGATCAAAATCTCTGAATTTTTTATTTCAAGATTTTCTGTATTTTTGAGATTTCATTTGGATTAACGATCAAATTCAAGTTCTTTTTGTAACAGACAATTCAAGATGGGATATTTTTCTGATGATGATGAAAAGAAGATTGAAAAGCTCAAATTAGAGAAGAAAAATCTTGCTTCCTCAGTTGACTACTACTCAAAGAGATCAAAGAAATACAATGATGAAAGGAAGATACTGAGAGAAGAAGTTAGTGCTTTAAAGACTATTAATGAAGATCTTCTGAAACAGACTTATGGCTTAATGAAGAAAAGGTCTTGTTTTTGGAAGCTGAAAACACAATTGGTATCAGAGCAAGATCTCAGAATTAGAAGATCACATTGTCAAGTTTCAGCAAACAGGGTGTGCTAATGAAAAGAAGATCTTTGAATTAGAATTGCAAATTGTTGAAGAAAGATCAGTTTTTGAGAAAGAAAAGAAAGAGTTTGCTATGAAATTCTCTGAGTTTTCTAGAAAAAGTGCTGAAGAGAAGAAGACAATTGAGCTTAAATGCATTAAACTTTCTCAACAAGTTTCTGATTTTGAGAAAGTGATCATTATTGAAAGACAAAAGTTTGCAAAGGATAAAAAGGAAATTGAACAGAAGAACGTTGGATTTTTTAAAGAGATATCTGATGGACGAAAGAATGTGGAAAAAGATTTTGAATAAGAAAGAAATTAATTTGAGGAAGAAATCAAGAAGCTTACTAAGAAGTTATCTGAACTGCCTGAGAGTGCACTGAAAGAGCAGATAACGAAGTCTGAATTCAAGAAGAAGATTGACCTACTCATTGAAGAAAGAGACAGTTTATCTTCAAAGATAAAAGAGCTTGAAAAGATTGTTTCAATGGTGGTGGTGACTGAGCATACGACTCCAGAGTCCAAAATCCACTCACCTAGAAATGGTTCAGTTGGTTCTTTCAAGACAGCTGCAAGCTCACATCAGAAAACTGTTTCTTCAAGAAGGTTAGTTAATTCATTTGATCAGATTCGTACAACTAACATTTTCTATGATTGGAAAATAGATGGTTCAGGTACACATAGAAGGAGAAGAAAAAGATATGAAAAAGAGAAGCTGGTTTGGAAGGTAAAACCAGTTGAAGATGAGAAGAATGATGAGAAGAAGGAAGAAAAGAAAGGAAAGAAGGAAGAGAAGACATGTAACAAATCATTTGTATCTGCCTCAAATGCAAAGAAGAACAAAGTGGTGAAAGGTAAACCTGATCTTGCTTATTCGAGAGATCAATTGATCAGGTTATCTAAAAAGAGGTATTGTTCTTATTGTCGTACTTATGATTTTGTTCATAAAGCTAGTGATCATTACTGGTATGGTTCTTACTCGATTACTCCCATAAGAACTGCAACTAACAATTATGGACCCAAATACCAGTGGGTACCAAAACCAAAGACTGGTTCTGCGTTGCAGGCACCTACAGTCAAGGGGGAGTAAGAGAACTAAGGCTTCTAAGTAAATAAACTTAGGACCCGTACTTCAACGAAGTTTGACTTCTAAACACAACAGTTTAGAACTCGTACTTCAACGATGAAAGATGTTACTCCCGGGATGATATGAGGATGTACTCCGATACTCAATGATGAAATCAACCTTCAAGGGGGAGTACATACTTTTCTGAAATTTATGCATTGGATAGATATGACGAACTATAATTCAAAAGAGAATTGTAGATCTCTATCATGTGCTTTTTCACTGATAAATTTTAAATGCATGGTTTCAAGGGGAGTAAAAGATTATGATTTCTGATTATTTTCCGATCAGAACTCGTACTTTAATCGTTTTACTGCTTTATGTCATTTACATTTGAATAAATTTTGTGAATAAAAGTTGCTTTGACTAGACTTTGAGACTTGTGCAGAATGAGAGGAAGCTATCAAGATCATATTTTTATGACTTCAGCTGACTTCATGAGATTTAAGACGAAGCGAAAAGGTTAATTTCTTATCTTAATCTCATATATGGTTGAAAGAAGGACAACTTTCAATCATAGAAAACATGTTCTTAAATGTTCAAACCATTTCCCGACTCTTAAACAGATTTCATGATTTGGAAGTGTGATTTTTAAATGTTCTCATAATTTTTGTGCTTCAATGTTTAACAAACCGTGTGTTTCCAAATATTAATACTTGTGTATTGTCTTTTTCTATATACTTTCAAGTATTCACACACACCGGTTTGAATTTTTGTTTAAAATGTTCTTACCATGTCTCATATTGAAACAATTTTTCGATGGTAAGACACCCCGTTTGTACTTCAAAGAATTTTGAGCGTCATTTTATTTCTAAACGATCATTTCAATAATGTCTATATTTTGTTTCATATAGACAATATCTATTTTTCTTACCATAAGCCTTAATTGCTATATCATTTCATTTTTGATCATTTTCATGCAATGTCAGATTTTCAAACAAGTCTCTTGCATTCATGTTCATTCATTCAATTTACTTGTTCGAAAATACTTTAATGTCTAAAAATGTTCATATCTTCATGATTATATCATCTGAGCATATACTTTATCTGACATTTGTATATGAGTTTTAACTGATAAAGTTAAACCATATTGAGCAATATTATGCTTTATAGGACTACATGGGTTCTTTGTGCTAGGAATTAACTGAACTACTATGACATCACGTTAACGAGTGATTTCTACCCAAGAAGTTAATCCTTAGTGATTGAGTGTGAGGAGTCTATAAAGAAATGAGTGTGGGTGTGACGAGGTAAAATGGAAAGGAGAGATTGGTTAGTAGTGAGCTTAATGATTAAAAAGAAAGAGGATGTGAGATCAGAGTAAAAGAATATCAAACTCTGCACCAACTACTTTCTGAGTCGGGCATCCACATTACTAATGTTTCACAATTCTTCGTGAACATTATTGAAACAGGCAAATAGCCCATGCCAACTCTTGACAAAACCCCACCAGTTACTCATTTTCTTCTTAAAAGGAAAATGTTTCATATTTTTCTGGGGACGCAACATATTATCTATCTGGTTTTCATTTGGAAAATCTGGATATTGAAAAGAAGGAAGTCTGCCCCACCTTCGCACTTCAATCATGCACATTAAGTCTGTGTTTATCTACTGTTGTCTTGGTGGTTTACACAATGTTGAGCCTTATAAAAAGCAATTATTCGTGCTTAATTCTTTCTACACGTGCACGAACACACAAGGAATTCGTTTCTTTGTCAAAACATTCATAGAAATTGCCTTTGTGGTGTTTCGATGATTGAATGGAAGCCTTTATATTGTGTATTTGTTACACATAGTGACTTTGTGTTACTGACAGGCATGTTAACTGATTCATTTGTTGATTCAGGTGTTACATTCTTATTTTGTCTAGATTTGAAAAGATCTGGATGAATACTTTGTTCGAATTGGCAATGAATTTGAGGCTCATTATCAAAGATCAGTGGTCAGATAGAATTTCAACGACATTTCTTGGAGAGAGTTTTGATGATATCGATGCTCAAATCATCAAAAAGGGGGAGAAGAATACAAGAAATATTTGAGTCAGATATGTTAAAGTTGAGAGAAAATGTTCAAGAATTGATTGTTCAAGGAAGATTGTTGTTCAAAGCCGAAAAGAGTTCAAAGATTTCAGTTTGTTGAAGATAATTTGCTGAAGCAATCAGATTTTTTGAAGATCAGATTTTGAGGAAGATTGCTGAATGTTTTTGAAGAACAAAGCTTATCAAAGAAGAACTTCATTGTGTTAAGGGGGAGTTTGTAAATCATGTTTGTATCAAAGGAGAGATTACAAGAGAAGATAAAGGGTGCTCAAAGGGGGAGCTTAATCAAATCGAGCTTAAAGAGAGAAGATTGAATTGCAAAATCTTTTAGTAATGATCTTGATCCAAAGTGGGAGAATGTTAGAGCACAGATTTGTTGGATTCAAGATCATAAAGATTGAAGATGAAAGTTCAAGAAGTCAAAGGTTGAAAGTCAACTCTCATGGAAAGTCAAAGTCTTTTGTAATAAAAGTCAAAGTCAACATTTGTATTTTGTTTTCTTGTATTTGTATGTAGGGTATAAATACCTTGTTTCCTTTGTAAAGTTAGTAAACAAGTAAGTAAGTGTGTGAATTTTAGTGTGTGATTGAGAGAGAGCTTATGAGAGAAGGAGTTCATTGTATATCTTTCTAGAGTGAGAAAGTAGAGAGAGAGTTTGTAATCTTGATTGTTTGTATCAATTAGAACTTGAATCTAGGACACACAATTCTAATTCTTCTGATCTATTGTTTCATATCGGACTTTGTGAAATTGCATTCCCAATCATAATCAAGCACAATAAAACACTCTCAATCAAGATACAAGATATAACAGTGTTTGAGATCTAGAGAGAGAGTAGAGAGAGAAAGTAAATCTGATTTATTCATTAAGCTCTTACAACAATTACAAGATATGAACCTATTTATATGAACTAGAAACTCTCAAGTAACCCAACTAAACTCTCAAGTAACTTGAACAATGACCCACTCAAACTCTCAAGTACTTAAAACACTCTAAGGCTTATGTTGACTTTCGACATTTTGACTATCATTGACTATTCAAGAATAAAGGCTTGTACATGACTTTTCTCACTAAATCTTGGATACAATTTAATACACTAACATTCTCCCCCTTTGTATTCAAGATTTAAAAAAAAATTGACATTAGTCTTCAGCGCTTGATTCTTCAACTTTTATCTTTGACAGTCTTGAACTTTGAAGCTTTAACAATCTTCAGTCTTTGAAGAATCTTTGAAAAGTCTTTTGCACTTTGCATCTTTGTAGATCAACATGTCTTGAATGAATCTTTGAAACTTTTTAAACTTCTTTGAAGCTTTGCAGACTTCGAGGAATCTTTGAAAATCATGTATCTTCATCACTGGAATCTCTTGATCGTCTTTGGAAAAACAAACTTTCACGAATCATCTTAACTTTGACTTGTCTTCAGAAATCTTTGAGAATGATTTCTTTTCATCTGGCTTGGACTTTCAGAATCATCTTTATAAAGTCTTTTTTCTTCAAATCAGCTTTGAAATTTGAATCTTTCAGAAATTTCTTCCACTTTTTGACATCTCATCTCTGAAATTGATCTTTGTAGATATCTCCCCCTTTTTGATGATTGTGAGCATCATGATCATCAAAACTTTCTCAATTTCAGCACTTTCTTTGAATCTCCTCCTTTTTCAAATATTCTCCCCCCTTTGAGATATATTTGACATTCTCCGCTCTTTGATCTGAATAGCTGAATCATGAACTGTATATACCCGAATCTTTTCAAATTCAGATATAATGAACTTGGTAACCCTGATTCAATAAATGAAACAGTTAGAAGTGCCTGTCAGTAACACAGAGTTACTGTGTACAACGAATGTACAATATAAGGAGCTGGTTTTGATGATGACTCCCCAGGACTTCCATTCAATCATTGAAAAACACAAGGTTTATCTATGAATGTTCTAACAGAAAAACAAATTTTATGTGTGCTCGTGCTTGTGTATGAAATAATTTAGCACAATGATTGTGTTTCATAAGGTTCAAAATGTGTAAACTGTTGAGACAGCAACATATATTACACGGACTCAATGTGCATGAAAGAGGTGCGAAGGTGGGGCAACTTTCCTTCTTTTTCAATATCTTAATCTTCCGAGTGAAGACTAGATAGCAGATATGTTGCGTCCCCATAGAAAATGAAACATTTCTTTGTTAAAAAAGAAATGAGTGGTTGGTGGGGTTAATGCAAAAGTTGGCATGGGCTCACTGCCTGTTTCAATGATGGTCACCAAAGAATGTGAACCAATCAGTAGATGTGGTTGCCCGGCTCAGAAAGTGTTTGGTGCAGAGTTTTGATATTCTTTTGACTCTGATCTCACACCCTCTTTCTTTTTAAACATTTAAGCTCACCTCTAACCAATCTCTCTTTTACATTTTACCGCTCCACACAATGAGAAAAACTCAACCGGATGAGTTATCTCCCCCACTCTTTGATTTATGACCCCTCACCCCTCAATCACTCTAGGATAACTTCCGGGGTAGGAAACACTGGTTTACGTGAATCCATGGAAGTTCTATTTAAGCTCACACATGAATCCCATGTAAGTCCTAAAAAGAATGGTTGCTCAGCAGTTTAACTTGAACACTTAAGCTCAAAATGATAATATTGTCAGAATGTATGCTTATTTAAAATTAAGAATGAAATTTGAACTTTGAAGATTTCTCAAAACAAGGATATTGAATGAATGAAATGAAATCAAGAGAACTGTTTTGAGAATCTGACAATATATCAATCAGATCAAATGAAATGATTAGGGTATCAAAGAACTAGATATTTTGTTTATATGAACAAATATAAACAATTTAGCAATGAACGCTCAAGTTGAAATGATGATTGTTGCTCAACAACAGTGATTTACAAATGGAGGTATTACCATCGAAAAATAGGTTCGTTTAGAGACATGGTAATAATAAATGAAAATGAAGTACTGAACCGATGTGTGTGAATACTTTACAGTATATAGGAAAGATAATAAACGAGTATTGATCTTTAAAACACACGGCCAGTTAAACATTAAAGCTCAATAATGAAAAACATTTAAAATCACACTTCCAGATTCATGAAATCATTTTAGAATAGAGAAGTGGTTTGAACATTTAAGAACATGTTTTTCATGCTTGAAAGTTGTTCTTCTTTCAAACAATCAGAGATCTAGATTAGAAGATATTTACCTTTAAGCTCCCCCTCAAATCATTATAGAATGATTTAAGTCTATTAAGCTCCCCCTGGATATTTACAAAATATCCTTATTTTTAAACCTTAAAGAACGGGTCCTGATCTGTCATGTGATCAGAAGCCACAGTCCTTTACGTTAAAGTTCGGGTTCTAAACTGAAGTGTTTAGAAGCCATACTCTTTGACCTTGAAATCCGAGTCCTGAGTTGATTTACTCAGAAGTCAAAATTTTGTACTTTGAAGTACGAGTCCTGATCTGTACATGATCAGAAGTCGAACATCTTGCTCCCCCTATACCTGTGGTACCTGCGAAACAGATTTAACAGGCTTTGGTACCCACTGGTATTTGGGTCCTGGTATGTTAGATTTAAGAATCCACTTCTCATTAGATGTATATCTTTTAAAACCAGAATTCTGAGAAGTACTTAAAACACTCTAAGGCTTATGTTGACTTTCTACATTTTGACTATCATTGACTTTCATTGACTATTTAAGAATAAAGGCTTTTACATGACTTTTCTCACTAAATCTTGGATACAATTTAATACACTAACACTTTGAACAAGTCAACAAGGCAGATACGGAGAGTCAAGAAGAAATCAACAGAATCTGACACTTTAGTGGAGAAATGTGTAGATTGTCTTTGTAAAAAGGATACATTCGCATTTTGTAATAAAATCATAAAATATTCAATAAAGCAAATGATTCAAATTGCCAAGAATGTCTCATGTTACTCTTCTAGTTCTGATTCAGATGATTGTGATTTTTCTTCCATAGATGATTGTGTTCAATTTTTTTCTAAAAAAGAGTTATGAAAAGTAAAAGGCAAAGGACTAACAAGAAGGGACCCATAAGCACATGGGTACCTAAATCTGTGTAATTTCTGAATGTGCAGCTTAGTCAATTATGGTATCTGGATTCGGGGTGTTCCAAACACATGACGGGCAACAAATCATTACTTTGAAATTTTAAAGAAAAATGTTGCGGTCGTGTTAAGTTTGGAAACTGTGAGACTGCTCCTATTTTAGGCTATGGTGATCTTGTGCAAGGAAATATTACTGTCAAGCAAGTCAGCTATGTTGAAGGTCTTAGCCACAATTTAATCAGCATCGGTCAATTTTGCGACAAAGATCTTGAAGTCAACTTCAAATCAAAACGAGTTGCTGTAAAGAATAATAGTGGCCGGGATTTACTTGTCGGAAAGAGAAGATCAAATTTATATACAATTGTTAGTGTATTATTGTATACAAGATTTAATAGGAAAAGTCAAGTCATGTAAAGTCAACAGAGTCAAAGTCTGTATTAGTCTAATATGTGTTTACTTAATATGTAGTTAATATTGTGAGATTATATCCTTGGTATAAATAGGGATATGAGTTTAGAATCAATGTAACTAAGGAGATCGCATTCATATTAATATACATCAGATTGGAACTCTCTCTCTCTACTCTCTACTCTCTCTCTAGACTTATTCTTGATAGAGATTGTTGTAAGAGTGCTTGATTGATTGGGATTACAATATCAATTGGTATCAGAGCACACCAAACAAATTCAGAATGATTGGACTTATCAAACTGATTTGATTTTCTGAAAGTTTGTCAATAAAATTCGTTTTTGTAAAAAGTCACTGTTTGATCCGATTTTTCATGTTTTTGTACAATTAAATCAAGAAATTGATTTGATTGTATACGTTTTATCAACTAGATCATCTTTCATTCATATCACATTGTCTAATTCGCACTCTAGATTGATTAATTTGATCAAAATGTTGGTTTTTGAAAAGTTGAAGTCGACACTGTTTCTTGAATCAATTCGTTGATTTTTCTGTTTTTAATGGAAATATTGTTATAGAAAAGTGTTCTAGTATGTTTTTCGAGCACACTGATGCATTTTGAGAATCAATTGCAGGTTTGAGAGCGATTTGGAGTGATTTCGTGAACTGAAGTGTAGAAACGTGCAAGCTACCTTCTGCGAGTTTTAACGTGAACAGTGATCTGCGAGTTTAAAGACTTAGATTTTTTTTCTGATTTGTTTGGGAACGATCATTTTTTTTTCAAGCATTTCTTTCAAGAGAAAAATATGTCAGAAAATTTTTTGTTAGTGATCATAATTTTCTGATTTTTGACGATCATTTTTTTAAGCTAACTTTTTCTTTCAAGATGCCAAAGACAGACGAGAGAGGAAATACCATTTTATCTGCAAGAGATATGGCTGTTTTGTACATGCCAGAAATACCAAAGATTGAAGCTGAATTAGACAAGCTGAAAAATCAGAATTCAAAGCTTCTAAATCAGATTCAGGAGTTCAAATCTAAATTGTCAAATTCTGATAAAACTCCTGATTGTATAAAATGTGCTAATTTTGATAAATCTGATTTTGCAGATATTATGAAGGAAAGAGAGAAAGAGATTAAAGATAAAGATAATCAAATAGAAATGAAAGAGAAAATCATAGGGGTTAAAGAGAAGATTATTATGCAAAAAGAGAGAAAGATTACGAATCTTCAAAGCCAACTGAAGATGACTGAACAGAAGTCATCAGAATCACAAGATGAATCAGTCAAGCTTCAACAGAAGTTTAAGGCTTTTGAAGATCATATATCTGTTCTGGAAAAGAAAATTGTTGAATTGTTGAATTGTTAAAAAGCATTAAAGAAGATAAAGTCAAAGAGAAGCTTCAAAGTCAAATGAAGACGACTGAAAAGAAATCATCTGAGCTGAAAGATGAGTCAGTCAAGCTTCAACAAAAGATTAAGGCTTTTGAAGAGAAGATATTTGCTTTGGAGAACAAGAATGCTGAACTCCAAACAAGTCTCCAAGCAGAAAAAGAAAAAGCAAATGTGAAGACATCTTCAACTCAACAATCATCTGAGAATTCTAAGAAAGCTGACAAAGAGAAGAAAAATCTTGAGTTTAGATGTATTAAACTTTCAAAGCAAGTGTCTGATTTTGAAAAGATTCTAATCACTGAAAGAGACACATTTGCTAAGGAAAGAAAAGTTCTTGAAGATAAAAATACTGAACTTCCCAAACAGATTTCTACTTTACAAGACTTGCTTGAAAAAGAAAGAAATATTTTCAAAGAAAAGAAGCAGTCTTTTGAGGAACAAAAGAAATTATTTGAAAAGAAAAATGCTGGGATTTTCAAGGATATTTCTGAGAAAAACAAGAACTTGGAAACAGATTTTGAGCAAGAACGTTCATATTTTGAATCTGAAATATCTAAGCTCACATCCAAATTATCTGTTCTGTCATCAGAAATTCTAAAAGAACAGTTGGCTAGATCTGATTTGACACACAAGTTTGACACACTAACTTCTGAAAGAAACATTTTAGCTGCAAAGATAAATGACTTAGAAGCTGCAAACATTGAATTGTCAAATAAAGTAACAGCTGGTGTGATTAGTCAATCACCTATTGATAACTCAACAGAATCAGTCTGTTCTTTCAAAACAACTTCTAGTTCTATCCATGACAAAAATGTTTTGAAAAAGAAAAGTGTCAAACCAAACACTATCAAATCAAGTCAGATCAGACCATCAAATCTATTTTATGATAAATCTGTTGATTGTTCAGTGAGCTATTATGTAAAATCTCTTGGAAAAGCAATCAAAGAAAACTCAGATGGTCTGGAGAGTTAAAGATTCTTCTGAAGAGAAGAAGAAGGACAAGGCATTCAAATCTACATCCAAAGCCAAAAAGAACAGAGCACATAAAGGTAAATCCTTTGTTTATCCTGATATGTTTTACTCAACTAATCATCTGATCAGGATTGCTCAAAGGAAGATTTGTTGTTCTTACTGTGGAGAAAATGACTTTGTTCAGAGAGAATCTGCTCATAACTGGTACGGATCTTACAGAATTACTTCTCAGAATTCTGGATTTAAAAGATATACATCTAATGAGAAGTGGATTCTTAAATCTAACATACCAGGACCCAAATACCAGTGGGTACCAAAACCTGTTAAATCTGTTTCTCCACAGGTATAGGGGAGCAAGATGTTTGACTTCTAAGTACTACAACTTAGAACTTGGACTTCAATGTCAAAGACATTGGCTTCTAAACACTTCAGTTTAGAACCCGAACTTTAATGTAAAGAATTGTGGCTTCTGATCACATGACAGATCAGGACCCGTTCTTTCATGTTCAAATATGGATATTCTGCAAATATCCAGGGGGAGCTTACATGACCTAAATCATTTTATCATGATTTGAGGGGGAGCTTAAATGTAAGTATCTTCTAATCCTAGATCTCTGATTGTTTGAAAGAAGAACAACTTTCAAGCATGAAAAACAATTTCTTAAATGTTCAAACCACTTCTCTATTCTCAAACGATTTCATGAATTAAGAAGTGTGATTTTAAATGTTTTTTCATTATTGAGCTTTAATGTTTAACTGGCCGTGTGTTTCTAAAGATCAATACTTGTGTATTATCTTTTCTATACACTGTAAAGTATTCACACACATCGGTTTAGTACTTCATTTGATTTTGTTATTACCCTGTCTCATAATGAACAAATTTTTCGATGGTAATACTCCCGTTTGCTTTCAAATGTTGTTGAGCATCAGTCATCATTTCTAATCTAGTGCTTTCATTGCAAAATTGTTTATATTCATTCATATAAACAAAATATCCAATTCTTTGATACCCCAACCATTTCATTTGATCTGATTGATACATTGTCAGATTCTCAAAACAATTCGCTTGATTTCATTTCATTCATTCAATATTCTTGTTTTGAGAGATCTTCATTGTTCAATTGCTCAAATCTCATGAGCATACATTTTGACAATGTCATCATATTTTGTTCTTAACTGTTCATGTTAAACTGTTGAGCAACTATACTTTTTAGGACTTACATGGGATTCGTGTGTGAGCTTAAACAGAACTTCCATGGATTCACGTAAACCAGTGTTTCCTACCCCAGAAGTTATCCTAGAGTGATTGAGGGGTGAGGGGTCTTAAATCAAAGAGTGGGGGAGATAACTCATCCGGTTGAGTTTTTCTCATTGCGTAGAGCGGAAAAATGTAAATAAGAGTTTGGTTAGAAGTGAGCAAAATGTTAAAAAGAAAGAGGGTGTGAGAACAGAGTTAAAAGAATATCAGAACTCTGCACCAACCACTTTCTGAGCCGGGCAGCCACATATTCTGATTGGTTCGTATTCTTTGGTGACCATCATTGAAACAGGCAGTGAGCCCATGCCAACTCTTGCAATTACCCCACCAGCTACTCGTTTCTTTCTTAACAAAGAAATGTTTCATTTTCTTTGGGGACGCATCACACCTGCTATCTGATCTTCACTCGGAAGATTAAAATATTGAAAAAGAAGGAAAGTTGCCCCACCTTTGCACCTCTTTCATGCACATTGGGTCCGTGTAATATCTGTTGCTATCTCAATAGTTTACACAATTTGAGCCTTATGAAACACAATCATTGTGCTAAATTCTTTCATACACAAGCACGAGCACACAGAAAATTTGTTTTTCTGTCAGAACATTCATAGATAAACCTTGTGTTTTTCAATGATTGAATGGAAGTCCTGGGGAGTCATCATCAAACCAGCTCCTTATATTGTACATTCGTTATACACAGTAACTCCGTGTTACTGACAGGCACTTCTAACTGTTTCATTTGTTGAATCAGGGTTACAACGTTCATTATATCTAAATTTGAAAAGATTCGGGTATATACAGTTCATGATTCAGCTATTCAGATCAAAGGGCAGAAAATGTCAAATGTATCTCAAAGGGGGAGAATATCTGTAAAAGGGGGAGATTCAAAGAAAGTGCTGAAATTGAGAATGTTTTGATGATTATGGTGCTCACAATCATCAAAAAGGGGGAGAAATCAATAGAGATCAATTTCAAAAGAACAAATTCTGAAAGAAGTATTAATTGTCAAAAGAGATGATTCAAAAGATTCTGAAGAAGACAGATGTTTCAAAGTCAAGTCAAGATAAAAAGGGGGAGAAATCTACAGAGATCAAGTTCAAAGATATTCAAAGTTATAAAGTCAAGACTTGTGAAGAAATTTTCTGAAAGATCAAATCAGATGAAAAGAAATCATTCTCAAAGATTTCTGAAGACAAGTCCATGTTGAAGATAATTCAAGAAAGTTTGCTTTTCTAAAGAATGATCAGATTTTGCAGAAATGAAGATACAAAGATCAGAAATCCCTCGAAGTTTCAAAGTTTAGAAGAAGTTTAAAGAATTTCAAAGAATTCAGATTTACTAGTGAAGACTTGTTGACTTTCCAAAGCTGTAATGTGAAAGACTTTTCAAGCTTATCTGAAGATTCTTCAAAGATTAAAAGACTGAAGACTGTTAAGAGCTTCAAAGTTCAAGACTGTCAAAGATCAAAAGATTGAAGAATCGAGTGCTGAATACGTATGTCAAATTTTTATTAAATCTTGAATACAAAGGGGGAGATTGTTAGTGTATTATTGTATACAAGATTTAATAGGAAAAGTCAAGTCATGTAAAGTCAACAGAGTCAAAGTCTGTATTAGTCTAATATGTGTTTACTTAATATGTAGTTAATCTTGTGAGCTTATATCCTTGGTATAAATAGGGATATGAGTTTAGAATCAATGTAACTAAGGAGATCGCATTCATATTAATATACATCAGATTGGAACTCTCTCTCTCTCTCTAGACTTAACATTGTCATATTGATTCTTGATAGAGATTGTTGTAAGAGTGCTTGATTGATTGGGATTACAATATCAACAATTGATCTTTCCAAGGTTAAAATTCCATTAGATATTTGCTTGCTATCTAAAGCCTCTGTTCATGAAAGCTGGATATGGCACCGACGACTAGCTCAACTCAACTTCAAATACATGGATCGCCTTGTCAAGAATGATTCAGTTCGAGGTCTCCCAGTACTCCGTTTTCAGAAAGACCACCTCTGTCAAGACTGTGAGAAGGGAAAGATGAAGAAAGTTCCGCATAAGCCAAAACCCGAGGCTTGCACTTCGAACATACTTGATATTCTACATGTTGACTTGTGTGGACCGATGAAGACAAAGAGTATCGGAAAGAAAAGATATGTTTTGGTAGTTGTTGATGATTATTCACGCTATACATGGGTTAAGTTTCTCAAGTCCAAAGATGAAACTCCTGACATACTCATCAACCTCATCAAAACGATTTAGACCAACAAGCAAAAGGCAGTCAAAGTTGTCAGATCAGACAATGGCACATAATTCAAGAACAGTACTCTTCAATCATTCTACGAAGATCAAGGCATTCAACAACAATTTTCTGCTGCTCGAACACCGCAACAGAATGGGGTTGTTGAACGAAGAAATAGAACGCTTGTCGAGGCTGCCAAATAAATGCTTACATATTCCGGTCTTCCTTTGTCTCATTGGGCTGAAGCGGTTTCTACGGCGTGTCATACTCAGAACAGATCGATTCTACATCGAAGATTCAACAAAACACCATATGAGCTTATAAATGGTATCAAACCGAATGTCAAATACTTCAAATCTTTTGGGTGTAAGTGTTATGGTCTGAATGACCACGAAAATCTGAACAAGTTTAGTCCAAAGGCAGATGAGGGTATTTTTCTTGGTTATTCCTCTACTTCAGCAGCTTACCGAGTCTTTTTTACTTCAAACAGAAAAGTGACAGAGAGTGTTAATGTCAAATTTCATGAAGCTGCAGATTTGGTTTCTGGCCTATCAGGTTCAGAACCCGCACTTACAGGGAATTTAGTTTCTGGACAAAACAGTTCAAAACCTTCACTACAACCGTCAAATCAGGATCCCTCTTCTTCCTTGCTTAATATTAATGATCTTCATTTTCTGTTTGAGCATTTTTATGATGATGTTCCTAAATCTAACACTGAAAATGCTTCAAATGTTTTGAATCAGGAATCTGTGAGCGCATCTACTTCCAATTCCGCTGCATCTATCTTTGAAACTAATGTTGTTCCAGTACCTTCTGAATCTCAAAACATTCCTTCTGAACTTCATCCAGCTCAATCAGAACCTGAACAAGTCAATACTTAATCTGTTCAAGAAGCTCCTGTTCAAGAACAATCTGATCAAGCAGGACCAGCTCAAGAAGAAGAACAAACTGCTGATATTCAACCAACAATTCCAGAGTCTGATTCTGATGTTGTTGAGTTACCTCCTCCTCCAGTTGAAACTGTTGATGTCTCCTCATCTAACATAGATGTAACTGAAGCTCTCTCTCAACAATTAGAAGTTGTTCAAGAAAGAGGATCAATAACTTCGAGTTTACCAAAGGGTCCATAGATACCACTCTTTTCATTTATCGTTCTAACTTGGATATTTGCTTAGTTCAAATATACGTAGATGATATTATATTTGGTGCGACTAATAAATCTTTATGTATTTGGTTTTCTGATCTGATGACCTCCAGGTTTCAAATGAGCATGATGGGAGAAATTAATTTCTTCCTCGGCTTACAAGTGAAACAACTTCCAGATGGAATCTTTATTAACAAATCGAAGTACGTTTTTGACATCCTGAAGAAATTCAAGATGGACAAATCTTCTTCAATTGGCACGCCCATGGCTCATGGTGCTAAAATTGGACTAGATCTAGATGGAAAAGCTGTGGACGTCAAGACTTATCGAGGAATGATCGGATCACTAATGTACTTAACTGCAAGTCGGCCGGATATCATGTTCTCTACCTGCTTATGTGCCAGATTTCAAGCCAAGCCAAAGGAATCGCATCTCTTAGCAGTCAAGCGCATATTTCGATACATCAAAGGAACTACGTACTTAGGTTTGTGGTATCCTAAAAGTTCTGACTATAATCTTTGATGCAGATTTTGGTGGAAATCAATTGGATCGGAAAAGCACTTCAGGTCACCTTCAATTTCTCGGTGATAGACTGATAAGTTGAGCGTCCAAGAAGCAGAATTGTGTTTCTATCTCAACTGCAGAGGCAGAATACGTCGCCGCAACTAGTTGTTGCACTCAAGTGCTATGGATGAAGACACAACTTCGTGACTACGGGATGCTATACAAAACAGTTCCAATCTATTGTGACAGCAAATCCGCGATTGCGATATCAGTCAATCCGGTCCAGCACACAAAGACCAAACACATCGATATGAGGTACCATTTCATAAAGCATCATGTGGAAGAAGGTACTATTGAATTATATTTTGTTCCAACTGAATATCAACTTGCTGATATTTTCACAAAAGCTTTAGATGAAAAACGTTTTAATTTTCTACTTTCAAAACTCGACATGTTGAATTTAAAAGTTTAAATCTTTACAAATTTTATTTATAAAGTAAAAGCTTTACAGGTTTTCTTTCTTTTGAATAAAATGTGTGTCAAGGATAAATTTTCAAGTTGATTTGTTTATATTGAAGTTTTATATGTTCAACTTTCAAGTCTTAGTAAAATCGAAAGGTCAGCAACATGTTTGAACCTTTTGATACTGCTTTAAAGTTATGTGATTCGGAATATTTATAATTTACAATGCTTGGAAATCCTAAAAAGTCAGAATTATGGATCGTAGTGAAAATATGGGCTAAGCACTTAGTTATAAAACCGAGTGATTGAGATGAAAATTATATATATATAATACATAAATCTCTAAGTTTAAAAGTTTGTACCTGTGACCTTTCTGGATTGGGAAAGTAAGTTCCGTGGGATGCTTGTCATCTGGTCCCTTAAGGTCAATTGTTCTGGGAGTGATCGAACCCAAATCCTTCTATAGAACCAGATCGAAAGTCATGTTCTACTGGTATGAATGGGTTGAGGGTGTGTCGATGTAGCCTTTCTGATATGGGAGAGTAAGTTCCAAGGGGTGTTTGACACCTACTCCCCTAAGGCCAACTGGTCTGGGAGCGGCTGACCCAAATCCTGCAATAAGGTCAGATAGAAAGTTACGTTTACGGCATGTTCTTTACTTACCAAACTTTTTGATTAAAAAGATGCCAAAGTGCACAAGCTTAAAAGATGCCAAAGAGCACACTCATGTGAAGATGCCAATGTGCACAATGCTAAAAGATGCCAATGAGCACACATCTCATGATACTTGGTGATATGTTTGAGTTGCAATAAACCTATAAATTTGTGAAAGTCTTAATTTTTTATGGCTTAGTGTGAGTACATGCAAAGTTCTCTATTCTATTTTTAGAATTGCATTTTCTTGAAGCTAATCGAAGTTCGCATGCGAGCACACTGAATAGATTGCTGGAAGTTTTTGAAACTGAACATGTCTTAACTTGATATACAATGAAACTTGTATATGTATCCAACAACACACAATTGATTTCAACTGATTGATAAATCTGTGATATTTTACTGAGTAGAATTTAATTTGTTTAGTGTTTAAAATTTTATATGTTCAGTTGTTTCAAAATTTATATTCAGTATAATTTTCTTTTTACACTGATGTTTATATGTTTGTGTATCCATATCTTTGTAAATTGGTATGTGCTTATTTCAAGGGGGAGAGAACATCTGAATGAGAATTTGACAACATTTTGTTTTTGAGGGGGAGTGAATAAATTGATCAGGTGCATATCTGATAAAGTGCTTAAAATCCGGATCAGAAGTTAATCAGGTAAGTTTTCTGATATTTCTATGCAAATGCCAATATGATTTGTTATATTTTGTGCATTTGTGTAGAGGGAGTAAAAGAGCTTTAAAGGTGAAAATATCATTGTTAAGTGTTATATGTTGAATTTTTTTAGAAGTGTAATTTAGAGTGTTATTTTTTTTAGTATAAATAGTGATAGTCCTTTTCATGTTTCCTTTTCTCGCTCCATTTCTATTTTGAACTCTTGAATCTTCATTTTCCCTCTCTCTGTGTGCTGTTTTTTACTTCTTTGATTTCAGATTTGTTAATCGATTTAGGTATGTCTTTATGCATACATTTTGTGGTTGATTCAAGATTATATCATTTTATAGCTCTTTCGATTTCATTTTTGTCATCTCACTGTGCAATTTTGATATTCACTGTTCATCTTCTTCTTCATCAGATCGAGCGCTTATTTATTAAAATCAAGTATTGGATTTGTGTTAGATACTGATTTCGATCATCAGGTATGTGTTTTCTTCTTCTATTACTTTGATTTGTTGCTTCGATTTTAGATTTTTGGTGTCTTGGTGACTGTTCATCTTTGGTATTTCAAAATTTTCAAATTTTTGAGTTGAATTTTGTTTTTTAATCAGTAAAGGCATGGTCGAAATGTATTTCTAATTGTTCCTTTATGTTTTCCGACCACCTATTTTACATTTACATCGTTTCTTTGAGTTTTTTGAAAAATCAAAGATGAACTCGCGTTTTTGTTCGTGTTTCTAGGGTTTTGCGTGATTCAAGTACCTCGCGCAAACTTCAGTTTGCGCCACCTTCTTGTAACGCAAACTTAGTTTTGCGCTAAAAGTTGGTAACGCAAACTTAGATTTGCGCTACGTACTTGAAACACAAATCCATTTTTTTTTGTCTGTGTAGTTTTGCGCAACACATTGGTCACGCAAAGTTACCTTTGCGCTACCCTTAGGTCACGCAAAGTTATATTTGCGTTACCTTCGTATCACGCAAACCTTTTTTGGGCAAAATTAACATGTCAATGTAGTTTACATATTTTAACATTTAATTTGTAATTAAAACAATTCAATTTTGTTATATCACTATGTTAGGGATAGATGTGAATGTTATAATATTTAATTATATTATACATTGGATGCTACATGTGACTAAAGTCAAACTTTGACTAACTTGGCATAACTTAAATTTGGACCAACTTGGTCATAATTTATACTTGGCCCCACAAAACTTGGTCCCTACTCCCCTTCCATCCTATAAATACCACTTCCCCTCCACTCATTTTCTTCATCCCTTTCTTGAGCTTTCTCTAGATAACCACCAAATATTAACCCTAATATATTCTTGCTCTCTCTCTTTGGTGGATGTACACTATCACACCGATAGTGGAACCACGTTAAATCACGGTGTTATTTGTTTTGAACTTGCTATAATTATAGATAATAACGTTTTTGTTACTATCTATACTTTCGTGGGATTATTATTCTACGTTAGAAAATTATTGTGCAACATCTAGATTATTGTTATCCGCATTCGTTGTTCGATTAATTGTGCACTTGGATTTCTACCCATTTGGGACCTTTGAAATCACTCGCTAGCATTTGCATTTGTGAGGCACAATTTTACCTAACAATTTGTATAAGATCTTTCGGATATAGATTTGGGTTTGTGTAGAAAATATTCATAAACCAATTTGCACATTTTTTTCTCTATGGTTGACGTAGAAAATCCATTTGGTGTCGGTTCCTCAAACCAGTCCCAAAAACCATACCAATAAGGTACATTTAATTTATCCGGGGCTGGGATTCGTATACAAACTTGGAATGGGGACGGTGAATTTGGTAAATGGCAGTTCACAACATCTGCTGCACTTAGGAAAAATGGAGTCCATCCCGTAGTATTTGCTAAAGACGAGTTAGACCCTAATATGTCTGACCTTAAGGCTAAAGAAATGGAAGCATGGGCATTTACTACTTTGCAGATGGTTATGGGAGAAAATGTTATATCTGAGATTGTGTTTGAAAAGACAGTTGCAGGTATTTGGAGCAAGCTTGAAAATTTATATCTCAAGAAAACTTTGACCAACAGATTGTTACTAATGCGGTCATGTCTCTTCTTCAAAATGAAGGAAGGCACTACCATTAAAGCTCACATGACCGAATTTGAAGATATCATTATGAAGTTGAAGGCAACAGATGCGCTTCTTGCTAAAGATGAAGAAGCACTTGCTATGATCCTGTTGTATTCACTTCCTGAGAAATATTCCCAATTCACTAACAGTTTTATATATGGAAGAGAAACTCTTTCTTTGTCTGATGTGAAAACATGAATGATTTCTGAAGATCAAAGAATTCAAATGAGGATCGGTAACAATCCCAGGGAGAACAATTACAGTCAAGGCCTATTTGCTGACAGAGGCCGAGACGATCAACAATCTTCAAGAGGAAGAAATCGTGGGCGCTCTTAGTCTCGTTGGTCTGGCTCTCGTGGGAAATCAAAGACACGTGGAAACTGTAACTATTGCCACAAGACAGGTCATTGGGTGAAAGATTGTCCGAGTCTTAAAAACGAAGACAAAGACAACGCCGAATCATCAGTTGTTGCAGCCGAAGAGGAGTAAGATGGCTTATTTGCCACAGTTACACCACCGCAAGGTGACAGGCGATGGGTATTAGATACCGGTGCATCTTACCATATGACACCATTCCGGGATTGTTTCTCTACCTTCGAAAAAGTTGAAGGTAACAATATTTATATGGGAAATAGTACTTTGTGTGTTACTAAAGGTATCGGTACTGTGCAGATGAAGATGTTCGATGGGTGTATTCGGACATTGAATAATGTCAAGTTTGTTCCATCCATGACTCGTTCCTTGATCTCTGTTGGACAACTGTCCAAACTGGGTTGCAAGATTCGGATTGACGACGGGAGTTTGCGCATCTCCCGGGGGAGTATTATCGTAATGAAAGGCGAACGGGCGGAAAATAACCTTTTCCACTTGATTAACGAAACTATTGCTTATGAATCGTGTGTGGCCGAAAGCTCAAAGAATCTCGATGTTGCTCGCTTATGGAATCTTCGTTTGGGCCACACATCCGAGAAGAACTTGGAGAATTTGCGCAAGCGAAAACTCATTAAAGTCTCCATACCTGCCAACCTGGAGTTTTGTTCGGGATGTATCAAAGGAAAGCAGACACATGTTTCTTTTCGTATTGGAAAACACAAAACTAAAGGAATCCTCGATTATGTTCATACAGATGTTTGGGGACCATCCAGTACTCCATCCCTCAATGGAGGTAAATACTTCGTTTCGTTTATTGATGATTTCTCACATAAGCTTTGGGTGTATGTGTTGAAGTTAAAGTCAGATGTCTTCGATAAGTTCAAGACTTGGTTGTCCAGAGTAGGGGTCGAGACTGGAAAGAAGTTGAAAGTGCTGAGATCTGACAACGGTGGAGAATTTACTAGTGGTAACTTCAAAGACTTTTGTTTGCGTAAGGGCATCCACCGTCACTACACCACACCAGGCGACCCTCAATCTAATGGGATTGCCGAGCGGATGAATAGGACTTTACTTTAAAATGTCCGATGTATGTTGTCGACATCGGGCTTACCCAAATCTTTCTGAGCCAAAGCACTTCACACCGTGGTGCACATCATTAACAGGTTACCTTGTTCGGCCATCGGGGGAAATATTCCAGAAGAGGTTTGGAGAGGTAAAAGAAACATTTGTCTGAAATACATACGAGTATTTGGTTGTCCTGTTTATTTTCATGTTTCAGGGCAGGACAAGTTGAATCCTAAAGCCACCAAAGGATTCTTGCTCGGCTATACAGATAGTATCAAGGGTTACCGAATCTGGAACCCTTTGACTCGTAAAGTGAATCATTCTCGACATGTCACATTTGACGAATCAGTCCTGTTGTAGTCACAAGATCCGCAGTCCTCTCAAGATCTGAAAGTCACAACTACTGTTGCTCCTACTGCCGGTGACGTGGATACAACCCTTATATTCCCAGAACATCCACTCCTGATATTAGCTCAGAATTACCCGTTAATGTTGAAAAAGTCATTCCGCCAGTGACTTCTACTAGTGATTCTGAAGAAGATATTCTGAATGATGGTGGAGACGATGGCGATACATCCCAGTTATTGCGCCTACCAGGCATAGTCAAAGAACTATTCGTCCGCCTAACAGGTATGGAGATTGGGATTTTTCTAACATGAGTTTTACAGATCAGCTGGAGTTTGCTTTGCATGTAGGGCAAGATGAACCGCTTGATATAAAGGAGGCGTTGGCCTCGACCCACAGTTCGAAATGGCTTGGATCCATGCAAGAAGAGATGGAAGCTCTCTCTAAGAACAACACTTGGGACTTATGTCCATTGCCGAATGGCAGTCGTGCTATTGGTTGCAAGTGGGTTTTCAAAGTCAAAGATGACAATCGGTACAAGGCTCGTCTCGTTGCTAAAGGACTTGCATAACGGAAAGGTATCGAGTATGACGATATTTTTGCTCCCGTTGTACGTCATACATCTATTCGTGTTCTTTTGGAGATCGTGGCTATTCACGATTTGGAGCTAGAACAGTTAGATGTGAAGATTGCCTTCCTAAACGGAGACTTAGAGGAAACTATCTATATGAAGCAACCTGATGGTTTCATTTCCGAAAGCAAACCAAATTACGTATGTAAGCTCAAAAAGTCCCTCTACGGACATAAACAATCACCTCGTCAGTGTTATAAGAAGTTCGATTTGTTTATGCTCAATTTGGGATTTGAGCATAGTGAAAAAGACGCTTATGTCTATCATAGACAAAGTGGTGGCGTTTTCACTTACTTACTTCTTTATGTAGGTGAAATTGCTTATAGCCTGCAGTGACCGGTCAGAGATTGAACTTCTGAAAGATAAGTTGAAGTCAGAATTTGAAATGAAAGATCTTTGCGCGGCGCAGAATAATTTGAGCATGGAAATCGTGCGGGACAGAAAGTCCCGAACACTTAGATTGACACAACGGGCGTATATCCAAATGATATTGAAGCAGTTTAATCTTGATGGTGCGAAGACGTCTAGCACTCCGCTATCGAAACACATCAAGATTACAAGTGATGATTTTCCGAAGGATGACAAGGGAAAGACCAAAATGTCAAAAGTTCCTTATGCTAGTGCGGTCGGAAGTCTCATGTACGCCATGGTATGTACTAGTCCCGATATTGCACATTATGTCGGAGTGGTGAGTTTGTTTCTCGCGAATCCGGGTCGATCACATTGGACAACCGTTAAAATGACATTCCAATATTTGAAGGGAACCGAGACACATGGTCTTATATTTGGTTTGCACAATGACTGTGAAATTGTTGGATTTTGTGATTCTGACTATGCAGGTGATCGAGTTAGTTGGAGATCCACATCCGATTATGTATTTACCTTAGGTGGAACAGTCGTCAGTTCGAGATCACGTTTACAGTTCGTTGTTGCATTGTCAACCACAGAAGCTGAACTTGTTGCGGCGGTTGAGTCTGCAAAGGAAGCGACCCATTTGAAAGATATGATGAATGGCTTAGACTTCGAGCAACCTTCTCTGCGAATTTTCTGTGATAATCAGAGTGTCATACATTTGGCAACTAATTTGGCTTTCAGCTCCTGGACAAAGCACATAAATGTGCGTGATGCATATCTCGTGAGATTACATGAAGCAAAAATTGTCTATTTGAAGAAAGTCCTGATAGATGACAATGTCGCTGATATGTTCACTAAGTCGCTACCACCAGCTAAGTTTGAGCATTGCTCAAACTTCATCCAGCTCCGTTTGTGTTAGTGTCGTTGGGCACTTTGCTAGAGAGAGATAAGGTATTACCACAGGTGACAAAATGACATATTTGAAGGAATTACTTTGTTAAGTGCTTAGAGTTTCGCTTATGCTCTACCTTGTTTAGTATATTGTGTATTTGAGTTTATTTGTTTGCTTGTAACTTTGACGCGTGATGGCCATGCCGAAGCTCGTCACGGTTAGAATGCATTTTGCTACCTTGTGCCAATTTACTTTGCTATCTACTTGCTATGATCAACCGTTGGAAGAACTCGTATTGGTTGGATTGGGATTCGTTTCGCTATCGAGGATCACATGCATCATGGTGGAGTGTTATAATATTTAATTATATAATACATTGAGTGCTACATGTGACTAAAGCCAAACTTGGACCAACTTGGCATAACTCAAATTTGGACCAACTTGGTCAAAATTTATACTTGACCCCACAAAACTTGGTCCCTACTCCACTTCCATCCTATAAATACCCCTTCCCCTCCACTCATTTTCTTCATCCCTTTCTTGAGATTTCTCTAGTTAACCACCAAATACTCTCCCTAATATATTCTTGAGGTTGAGAGTGTTCTTGAGATTCGGTGGTGTTTCGTGAAAGTTTTAGTTAGGCGATCGTGAATCTCAAGATCCTTGTACAAGCACTTTGTAATCTTCCTTGGTTGGTAATAATATGTTTGCTCTCTCTCTCTCTTTGGTGGATGTACACTATCACGCCGATAGTGGAACCACTTTAAATCATGGTGTTATTTGTTTTGAATTTGCTATAATTATAGATAATAATGTTTTTGTTACTATCTATACTTTCGTGGGTTTAATATTCTACGTTAGAGAAATATTGTGCAACATCTATATTATTGTTATCCGCATTCGTTGTTGGGTTAATTGTGCACTTGGATTTCTACCCATTTGGGACCTTAAAAATCACTCTCTAGCATTTGCATTTGTGAGGCACAATTTTACCTAACAGTGAAAACATGGACAGATTGAAAGAGTTAGATAATGACTCAAAATGGTTAATTTTTAGTATGGTAGAAACAAGAGTGAATTGTGGATTTGGTCCCTGTAGTTTTATGATTTCTTTGACCATGGTTCTCATTCTATGTTTATTGTGGATATAGTCCCTATGGTATGCAATATATTGTGGCTAGGGTCCCTAAACACTAACATCATTAACTTTAAAGGGTTAAAGGCATCATGTGCCTTGCACACTATGGGTATAATAGTCATTTTACTTTTCCCTTTCAATTTATTTTATACACCTTTAAAACAAACAATACTAAATTGTGGATTTGGTCCCTATGCATCACTCATCATCTTTAAAACACATTTATCATCTCTCCTAATTTTTTTTATCCAATCTTCATTGTCAAAGTACAAGAAAAACTAACTTGTTAAAGTGAAAAAAAAAATTGCTTGCCTTTAAAAATAACAATTGTTTGAACCCAACATTACATCCTAAAAAAGACAACCTATCAAAATAACAATTGTCTGAAACCAATATTACATCCCCAAAAAGACAACCCATCAAAATCACAATTGTTTGTATCAACATTTATGTAGTAATTGTTGGCAACGTTTTTGTTTATTTTCTTGACGACATCTAAGTGACTTGAGTAGGAAGTACATTAATCCTTTTCATAAAATGCATAGACCATTTGAAAACCATGATGTGGGAAAAGGCTTATATGCATGTCAATTGACATCTGTAAACACAAATATATTATTGTTGGTCCCTTATCTTTGATCCAGATCTTATCAAACAAACACAATCACAAACAAATATGATTAACCAACCTGTTAGATTACAAACCACGGATTACAGATTGATGTTTGCGTTTTTCTCTTTGAAGCTCTCTCTGTTTTTCTCTCTGGATGAATAGTTTTTCTTGATAATTCGATTGTAAGATAATATCTATTCTACCTAATATATACTAACTTAATATCTAAAACAACATAATATCTAAACTAACATAATATCCTAAAATAACATAATATCCTAAAATATCTAATAAATAGTTATTTAGGAATAATATAAAATACAATAATTAAAACAATAATTAACTTTGACAATTATTACAAACTAACATTAGACTAATATTGAGAGTGACTTTTCAGCTTTAGCTTCAGATTTCAATCTTCAGATTGGATGATCTTGAATCCAATAAATCTGTGATCTAACAATCTCCCCCTTTGGATCAAGATCATTATTAAAAGGATTTAGAAATTTTGTCTTCTCTTTCAGCTCAGAAGTTGCAATCTCCTTCTTTGTCTTCAAGATATAACAATCTCCAGTTTTAGTTCGGAATGCTTTAGCAAAGTATCTTCAAAGAAAATTTCTCTCAAATCAGCATGTCTTCAGAATACTTTGTCATTAAAGAATTCTCTAAACTTTTGATCTCTGCCATTTTATTGTTAGCTGATACCATCTCCCCCTTTTTGATGAAAAGAGCAATGATTTCATCAAAACTTTTAGTAAGAAATGTCTTTCATAAGGAGCCTCTGATTCGTCAACCCAAAAGATAATCATCCAGATCTTTGCAAATCCAGACAAAATAATCGTGTAACACCTGAATCAACAAATGAATCAGTTAACATGCCTGTCACTAACACAAAGGTACTGTGTGTAACGAATACACATTGGAAAGGAGCTTTTTGATGTTCACTCCCCCAGGGCTTCCATTCAATCATCGAAACACCACAAAGGCAATTTCTATGAACGTTATGACAAAGAAACAAATTCCTTGTGTGTTTGTGCATGTGATAGAAAGAATTAAACACGGATGATTGCTTATAGGCTCAAAATTGTGTAAACCACTGAGACAACAGTAAGGTCAACACAGACTCGATTGTGCATGATCGAAGTGCGAAGGTGGGGCAAACTTCCTTCTTTTCAATATCCAGATTTTCCAAATGAAAATCAGATAGCAAATGTGTTGCTTCCCCTTTGAAAATGTGAAACACTTTCCTGTTAAGAAGAAAATGAGTGGCTGGTGAGGTTTGATCAAAAGTTGACGTGGGCTAGTTGCCTGTTTCAATAATGTTCACCAAAGAGTTGTGAAACATTAGAAATGTGGCTGCCCGACTCAGAAAAAGTTGGTGCAGAGTTCTGATATTCTTTTTACTCTGTTCTCACACCCTCTTTCTTTTAAATATTTAGCTCACTCTAACCAAACTCTCTTTTTCTGTATACCTCATCACACATCCCACACTCATTTCTTTTGACTCCTCACACTCAATCACTATGGATTAACTTCTTGGGTAGAAATCACTAGTTAACATGATTCCATAGAAGTTCAAGTAAGTCCTAGAACAATGAAATCCCATGTTTTCCTATGAAGCATATGATGCTCAAAATGGTTTAACTATATTAGTTAAAGCTCAAAAAAATGAATTAAGAAAACATTGAAAATTACACTTCTAAATTATAAAATCTGATGAAGAATCGGGAAATGATTTGAACTTTTGGGAACATGTTTTCAATGATTGAAAGTTGTCCTTCTTTCAACCACATATGAGATTAAGATAAAGAATTATACCTTTAAGTACAATCTTATATCTCATTAAGTCAAGCTTAAAGTCATAAAGATATGATCTTGTAAGCATCTCTCAAACTGCAAAAGTCTTAAGTCATAGTCAAAGCAACTTTATTCACAGAATTTAAAATGCAAAAAGCAGTAAAACAATGAAAGTACGAGTTTTGATCTGAAATAATCAGAAGTCATATCCTAACTCCTTTGACTTAAAGAGCTCCCCTTAAAATCATGCATCACAAAAACTTGACATAAAAAGTAAATGCATAAATTAGGTATGCTCCCCCTCAAAATAACATTGATCATATATGAATTTCTTCTCACACTCCCCCTTAGATCATTAACAGACTGTTAAAGTGCAGATATCTTGCGGACATAAAGATAAAGAAATGATGAAAATTTTACAATAAGAAACTTTAATAGGTAACCACCGATTAGGTCTTAAGATTTAGCATACCAAGCCTAGAGACAAGAAAATTGAATCTCTTTTCGTCCAAGGGTTTGGTAAACAAATCTGCAAGCTGATAATCAGTTTTTACAAAGTAAAGTTCAATTGTTCCTTTTTCGACATTATCTTTTATAAAATGATACCTGACATCGATGTGTTTGGTCTTTGTATGCTGAACAGGATTAGCTGTTATTGTGATAGCGCTCTTCGAGTCACAGTATATTGGGATTTTGTTGAAGTGAAAACCGTAGTCTCGCAGATGCGTTCTCATCCACAAGACCTGAGAACCGCAGCTAGCAGTAGCCACATATTCTGCTTCGACCATTGAAGTTGAGACACATAATTGCTTTTTCGATGCCCAACTTACGAGTTTATCACCGAGGAACTGTATATGACCTGATGTGCTCTTCCTGTATAGCATGCAACCAGCATGATCTGCGTTTGTATATGCTGTTAGTTCAAAGCTAGTATCTTTAGGATACCACAGACCAAGATCTGCAGCCCCCTTCAGATATCTAAAAATACGCTTAACTGCAGACACATGGGATTCTTTAGGATTGGCCTGATATCTAGCACATAAACATGTAGAAAACATTATATCCGACCTACTAGAAGTAAGATACATTAAAGAACCTATCATTCCTCTATAAGTCCTAACATCAACAGCCTTTCCCGAAGGATCGGTGCCAATCTTAGTTCCAGGTGCCATTGGGGTACCAACCGGTTTATAATTTTCCATTTTGAACTTCCGAAGAATATCAATAATGTATTTAGATTGATTGATGAAAATCCCCGATGAAAATTGTTTGACTTGTAATCCGAGAAAGAAATTCATCTCTCCCATCATATTCATCTGAAAACGTGACACCATAAGATTTGAAAAATTCTTACAGTATTTAGGATTTGTAGAACCAAAAATAATATCATCCACATATATTTGAATTAGAATGATATCGGCTTTCTCCCTTTTAAGGAATAAAGTGGTATCGACCGTACCTTTTTTAAAACCTGAGTTGACCAAAAACTTAGATAAGACATAATACCAGGCGCGAGGAGCTTGTTTTAGTCCATAAAGTGCTTTGTCGAGAACATATACATGATTCGGTTTCTCTTGATTGACAAAGTCTTCTGGTTGCGAGACGTAGACTTCCTCCTTGAGAATGGCATTCAAAAATGTTGTCTTCACGTCCATTTGAAAGACCGTGAAGTTCTTGTGGGTTGCGTAGGCCAGAAACATCCGAATTGCCTCTAAACGCGCCACTGGAGCATAAGTCTCGTTGTAATCTATTCATTCCTCTTGCCTATATCCCTTGCCATAAGTCTTGCTTTATTTCTGATAACAGTACCATCTTCATCTTTCTTGATTTTGATAACCCATTTCATACCGATAATAGATTTACCTTGAGGTTTGGGTACGAGTCTCCAGACTTCAAGTGCTTCAAACTGATTCAACTCTTCTTGCATTGCAGTCACCCAATCGGAATGAGCAAGGGCCTAGGATACTCGAGTAGGCTCGATCTTGCTTAGAAAGGATTCATGCATACACATATTCATAGAAGCAGACCTAGTTTGCACCGGTTTTGTTGGATCTCTAATGATTTGGCTTATTGGGTGCTCTTTGGTCCATTTGTGTTCATGAGGGAGTGGATTAAATGTAGATAGATCAATATCATCATATATGAATCCACTGTTATCTTCTTCAGGATGTTGAGTAGGAATGGGGGGTTCAGTTGAAGTAGTAGGTGCAGAAGTCTCAATAGGTATATCTTGGTCAGTCTGTAGATCAGTACTTATAGAACACCCTACTGATTCAGCAACTTCTGTCTCTTCATTATTGGTCACAGCTTCAACTATAGGAGTAGGTATTTGAACTTGAACTTCTTGTTGAATCGGGGAGTCGGATTCAGTAGAAATATCTGAAATGGTTGGATGAGTAGTCATTGAGTCTTCCATCCTGTCAACCACAACAGATTTAGTCACATTAGATCCAAGAAATTCATCATAAAACATTTCAAATAGTAAATCTAAATCAGATAAATGATTAGTAGACTTTGATGCCCCATCTGATTCGTTCGCTTGAGACACAGGTTCTAGATTGATTTGCCCAGAAGCTAATACTCCGGTTATCACGGGTTCTGAAGGAACGTGCTCAGAAGCCATCTCCTCATCAAATGTAACGTTGACGCTTTCAACAACAGTCTTTGACTTCTTCAAGTATACACGGTATGCAGTAGATGTAGAGGAATAGCCAATAAAGATGCCCTCGTCCGCCTTAGCACTAAACTTGTTCAGACTCTCTCTGTCGTTTAGAACATAACACTTACACCCAAATATATGAAAATATTTGATTATCGGTGTTCGGTTGTTGATTAACGAATACGGAGTCTTCTTATATTTGTGGTGTATCATGGAACGATTCTGAGTGTAGCATGCAGTCAATACAGCTTCGGCCCATAGAAATAGAGGTAAGTCAGATTGGCTTAGCATAGTTCGAGCGGCCTCGACTAGCGTACGATTTCGCCTTTCGACCATTCCATTCTGTTGAGGCGTGCGAGCAGCAGAGTATTGATGTGATATCCCGACCGATTCGAGATATTTTTCGACTGTTTTGTTCTTAAACTCTGTGTCGTTGTCAGTTCTGAGAAGCTTGACTGGTTTCTGCAGATTCACCTGGGTCGTCTTCAGAAATGTGATGAGTACTTCGGGCGTCTCGTCTTTTGAACGTAGAAATTTGACCCACGTGTATCGCGAATAATCGTCCACGATAACTAAGATGTACTTCTTTCCGCCTAAGCTTTACGTTCGCATCGGACCACAGAGATCCATATGCATCAACTCTAATGAAGAGCTGGTACTCGGTTCAGGATTTGGTTTGTGCGGAGCTCTCTTCATCTTAGCTTTTTCACACGTTGCACACAGATGTTCTTTGACATACTTTAGCTCAGGAAGTCCGTTCACTAACTTTCCACTGACCAGTTTATTGATGTACAGAAAATTGAGGTGAGAGATCCTTCGATGTCATAAACAGCTTTGTTGCATCGAGGCTTTTGAGAGTAGACACACCATCTTGTCAGTCTGGACGTTTGAAAAATTGATTTTGTAGAGGTTGGACTTTCGAGTGCCGACCAATAGTTCCTTGCCATCTTCAGTGCGAACAGAACACCTCTTGGCCTTGAAATTGACCTCTAAGCCTTTATCACAGAACTGGCCTATACTGAAAAGGTTGTGTCCTAAGCCTTCAACATATCTCACCTTCTTAATCGTGACTTTGTCGTGTACCATATCACCATACCCCAGAATTGGTGAAAACTGATCGTTACCAAATCGAACTGTTCCGCAGTATTTCTCTGTATAGTTGGTCAACATACCTTTCTGCCCGGTCATATGCTTGGACCACCCGCTATCCAAGTACCACATATGAAAAGTCTGCACAAGAGAATTTACGAAACAAGAGATTTAGGTACCCACTTATAAATGGGACCTAAGGTGTTAGTACATGATTTTGGCACCCATTGAAATTTGGGTCCGCTTTGCTTTTGAGAATCAAATGAAGAATTAGAATGATAAGAGTGTACATGATATGTGCCAAACCAAAAATTAGAATCTTTACGAGAAGCATAATCATGTCTATCATAATTTGAAAACTTTCTAGCAGACAGACGTAACTGGAATAATTGTTGCATAGAATATTTCTTGCTAGAAACAACAAGATTAGGTTTAGAAATAGCAACATTCGCAATCAAAACATCTTTACTAGTAGTAGTCTTATTACAATCAACACTTGAAAAAGATTTAGCAGTCTCGTGAATCACCTGTTGTGGTTGCCACTTAGATTTAACTCCAAGTTTTTTCTTGCTCATATCTGAAACATTTGAAACTTTTGAGTTAGAATTGTGAGTATCAAATGAATGCTTCTTCTTTGGCTTCTTCACAACAAAAGACGAATGATTAGGAAGTTTGGCACTAATATCAAATTGATCAATATAATCATCTAAAACACCATCAGAGTTTAGAAAATCAAACCCTCCATCAGTTAGACCAAACATATCATCCGATTTTGAAGCCTTAGTTGATTTAGAAAGAACAGTATTCTTAAGCACAGTTGAAAACACTTTTAGTTCAACATCAATCAAAAGTCTTTCATCTGCTAAAGATTTCTAAAGTTCAGAAATTTTACTTTCCAAAATGAGAGTAGGGACGTAAAGTTTACCTTCAACAAGCTTAGCCTCCATTTCTTTTACAGAATAACTCTCAAAAAAATCATTTGAAAGAGATTTTGATTGAACAGAACTATAACTATGATTCAACTTCCCATAACAAAATGGAAGTTGAAATTTGGATGTGTTCTTTCGTTTTTCTGGTTCCTTGGCTTCATCCTCTTTAGACAGTCCAGTCCAGAAAACTTTAAGGTCAAGATATCGTTGAGAAAGTCTTAAGAATGTAAAATCATAAAGTGTTGGCACTTCAGATATACCCTTTTTAAGGTAGTGAGGATTCTCATAACCAAGTCCCCAACTCTCTTTATTCTCTTTGGGTTTGTTTATATGAATGGTTTGTTCAGTTTGACCCAATGAGTATAACTTCCCTTCCAAAGCTTTTAATTTTGCAAGTAAAGATCTGTTTTCTTCGAAACACGAAGAATACATTCTCGTAAGCTCTTAGAAATCAAACTCACACATTCTCAATTTAGAATTTGTTTCAGCAATCTCTTTAAGAATTATGGTCTTTTCTTTTGCGCTGGTGTCAATGTTTTTATGTAAAGTCTCAATCAATACTTTCTTCTCAGCAATATCATCGCTATGTTTCTGTATTGATTGGTTTTTGTCATTAATAACACCCTTTTCACGCTTAAGTTTCGACTCTAATTCTTGGAGTTTTGTCATCATAGCATGCATTTGATTTATGAAATCTGATTTAGTTAAATCACATACCTCTTCATTATCCTCTTCATCGGAATCAGCTTCACCTTCTATTTCCAGCTTGCCCATAAAGCATAGGTGTGCTTTCTCGTCCTTCTTTTCATTTTCATCTTCTTGGTCTGAATGATCTAGCCAAAACTCATCTTCTGCCATCAATGCCTTTCCAGCCTCCTGTTGCTTGGCTAGAAGCATTTTGTTTTTGTAGTAGTCCGAGTTCCGGACTTTGGGTCTTCGGTAGTCTTTGGCAAAGTGTCCAAGTCTACCACAATTATAGCATTTTGGAGGTTCTTGCTGATTGGTCTCTTCAGCTTTATACCTTTTCTCTTCTAGCTTCCTTTCCTCTAACCTCTTTCCTTCAAATCTCTCCTTGTGAACATAGTTACTAGGACCAGATGAATACCTCTGACTGTTCGAGCTAGGCTTTTTGTAGAACTTCTTTTGAAAAGCCTTGGTCAACATAAGCATAGTCTGCTTTAGTTTTTCACAGTCGTCAAAGTCAGAGTTCGCTTCACTTTCAACATCTTCAGATTCAGACACAATCATCTTCTTCTTATTCTTCACAACAAGAGCAATTGAATCAGCAACTGTCTTCTCAGACTGTCTCTTTTCATCCATGATCTTATCCACCTCTTCCTCATTCTGCTTGAGGGTTTCATATACCTCGTGAAGTGGAATATCGTTCAGATCTTTTATTTGCTTCATCTGTCTTGTAAACCTTTTCCATTCAGGCTGAAGACTACTTAGGAATTTGACATTCATTTATATTTGTGATTTATTGACCTTTTTCTTGCTTAACTCATTCAACAAGGTCACAAATCTGTCATATGTTTATGCTAGAGATTCTCCAACTCTGCCTTTGAACTCTTCATAGTTGTTGAGGCAGTTGGATATCTTGAGTTGGTTTCCAACTTTTGAACCAAGCATCATTTTCTCTAGTTGATCCCACATCTATTTGCCCGTAGCTTTGTAGCTGTCAATCTTCACATATATTTCATTAGTAATGCCTTGAAGAATGAAAGACTTTGCTAATCTATCAACTCTTGCTCTCTTCAGATCTTCATCATCGAGTTCATCAAAATTAAGTTGATATGGTATCTCCCCAGTCCCAACCGTATGAGTCTTTATAACAGGTGGCATAACTCCTTCTTCTAATAATTTCCTGATAAATTCACCCAAATCATGTCTTTCTATGAAGTCTATGAACCGATCTTTCCACTGCTCATACTCTCCCCTGAAGAGTACTGGTGGCTTTGTGTCAGTTCCGATAGCTAGAGTTTCTCTTGATGTCATCCTTTTAGAAAGACTAAGTCAGGAACTGGCGCAAAAAGCACAGTTTGCGCTAAGCAAGGCTGGCGCAAAAGAGACTTTGCGCTACAAGGAGTTGGAGCAAAAACAAGTTTGCGCGAAGTACTTTTGACACTCTTGAGGAGTTTTGCGCGAGAAGAAGGTGGCGCAAGAAGGGTTTTGCGCGAGAGGCGGGTCATGCGAAATGGACTTTGTGCGAGTAGTGGGTGGCGCAAACCAGGGTCTTGAGGCCCGGTGTGTTGTTGCGACCGGAGTGTTGCTTCGACCGGTGTCCTACCTTCGACCGGAGTCCTGCGACCGGGGTCTTGTATGGACCGGTGTGTTGCGACCGGTGTGCTCCTGCGACCGGGGTCCTCTGACCGGAGTGGACCGGTTTTGAACTTTGACTGGTGTCTTCAATGGCGCAAAAGGAGTTTTGCGCTAACAGAATGTGGCACAAAAGAAGATTTTGCGCTATGTTCTTCTGGCGCAAGATCACTATGAACTGGCGCAAAACTTGCACTCTCACGAGTTCATCCCTGCAGCTTTGAAAAACAACTTTGATCCACAAATAAACCTATCTAGACTTCGATTAGCAGTCCCAAATTTTGACAATTAGACCACTAACACTTCTAGAACAGATTACAAGCTTTTGATCTAAAAAACAAACACTTTTTGAAAAAATCAATCGATGGAACAGTGACGTTGAACTCGTGAGTTTGACACCAAAATCACAAAGTGGGAATCGATTAAAGTGCAATACTGAAATTAAACAATACCCAATCGATCTAGAACACTATTCGATCACAACCTGATCGATTTCAACACCACTAACACGCTAACACTCAAAAATGATTTTTAATATTGGAGAACCCAGTGTCGAGTTTTAAAAACTTGATTTGAGTCTGGTTTTAAGCTCTGATACCAATTGTCGGTCCCTTATCTTTGATCCAAATCTTATCAAACAAACACAATCACAAACAAATATGATTAACCAACCTGCTAGATTACAAACCACGGATTACAGATTGATGTTTGCGATTTTCTCTTTGAAGCTCCCTCTGTTTTTCTCTCTGGATGAATAGTTTTTCTTGATAATTCGATTGTAAGATAATATCTATTCTACCTAATATATAGTAACTTAATATCTAAAACAACATAATATCTAAACTAACATAATATCCTAAAATAACATAATATCCTAAAATATCTAATAAATAGATATTTAGAAATAATATAAAATACAATAATTAAAACAATAATTAAAACAATAATTAACTTTGACAATTATTACAAACTAACATTAAACTAATATTGAGAGTGACTTTTCAGCTTTAGCTTCAGATTTCAATCTTCAGATTGGATGATCTTGAATCCAATAAATCTGTGATCTAAAAATTATGACATAGGAGGTTGAAAGGAAGACAATAGTGTCATAAGAGCATCTCCAACCGGCCGTTAAATCGTCTATCAAAATTTATTTATACCAAAATTAACATTTTAACATTAATAATTTGTTTTTAAAATTAACATATTTATATTAAGTTAATTATATATACATTTAATATATATTTGATGTTTTTTTAGAGTGTGATTGGAGTTGGGGTTTTTATTGGTGTTGATGGACCCATCAAATTTGGTATTTTTTAGTCAAATTTGGTGTTGTGGTTTGAGTTGCTCTAAATAGTCATACTTGAATTACACACCAAATCACATGACACTTGTTGGGGATCCATACCCTTTCAATTAGCATTTTAATATCTAATGCACTATATAATGAAGTTTGGATCACCAAAATGAAGATGATTATATCACATTTCCAAATGAAGATGATTAAACATATCATCAAGCCAATGTTTCAATTGATTGATATTTATTTTTCTCCTTTGAAGATATCATCAAGCCAATGTTGTTGTTGTAAAATCGGAGGCTTTAATTCTTCTATTTTACATAAATGTTAAAAATGTTCAGTCCATGTTTCATGAAGGCATCTGATTTGATTTCACACACTTGTTGTACTATGTTAATGCAATTATATTACACATTATAGAAGGTTTTTGTCTGTCTAATAAGTTGTAACTAATTTTTTATAATCTTTTTTTGAAATGGGAGCTTAAACTAAATTTTGATAATCTTTGTATGCATTAACTGAATTCCTGTTTAACTCTTGCAGCATCATTCAGATAAATCTAGCCAGGATCCATTTCTTGTATTAACTGCAAATAAAGAAAAGGTGGTTTACCCAATTCATTATAGTACATTCACTTTAAAAGCCGATCTGATATGGTACTGATAATTTTGTCTAGGCTACTGGAAATGCTATAACTTTAGCTGCTGGATTTATGGGTCAGGTGGCAGCAAGAGAGGTTGGCGCCCTTGTAGTTGTTATGATCCACTAGAAAAAGATGGCTTACTCGCAACATGAAGTTTCTTACTGTTGTACCTGTGGTGCTGTAAGTTTTCTCAGTTTCTTTTGGTTTTTGAGCAATGGAAAAAATTTCATACATTTGATTTTCTGATATGGCTTCCTTACTATTTGGTTTCTTTTGTAAGAGATCTAGGGTTTAGACTCTTGTTCATTGTGTTTGGAGATTTAAGCAGCAACTAACAGTTGCATCTTCTCTCTCCAAACATCTTCACATTCAGGTAAAAAAATCTAACAGATGGAAATTCAAGCCGATATACATTGTTTGAGATTTAACCAAATCAGAACCTATACTTATTCATATTTTTCTTGACAGAAGGCCCATAAGTAAGTAGTTGTCATCCTAAGCGCACATACTAGGAGAATTCATGGAAGGTGCTCAAAACAGGCATCAACCCAGCCACTCATGACACAACTCAACCAACTATTATAGGCTTATGGCCACATAATTTGTTTCTTTTCCGGTGTCTTACGAATAAACTTTTAACTCAAGTTACTCTACTAGCTATTACTATGGTCACATATGAGAAACTAGTTCAGATTCGCCTATTGCATCCAAAATTTGGGAGCCTAATTCATTTAGAAGGCACACTTCCCACCTAGTGATTCATAAAATTTGGTTTTACACATCAAATCTTGCATTTATTCCAGGAATTCTGATATATTTCTGAAGTGATAACTTCATTACACAAATCACAAAGTAACCATAGCATGAATTTTTATGATGATTCAGGTCCATATAGTAACCAACCATGAACATATAGACAATCTGCTAAACAATTTTGATTTTCTATTTGTTAGAGATTGGATGTTGAATATTAGGTTTCATAATTGTTTGGATTTGAAGAGGTTGACCACCCGGTACTAGAGTCAGAGGCTCCTTATATTAGAAAAGCAGGGGAGGAAATAAGAGACCAGGTTTAGTAATACTTCTATTCTTGTTGCATTTATCTCAGGTTCGACATGTTACAATTATTTCATTTTGTTCTTCCATCACTCTTAACAACAGCTGGTCCCGCCTCCTTCGACTTAGCAGGTTCAGCATCCCTTGGTTTAACAGCAACATTTGTCCCTCTTTCCGTCTCTCAGAAGGACGCTGGATCGGTAATAGTTTCTTCACTTTTTGGCTCATGCTAGTTGCTAACTGCTAAACCGTGATCACTCATTTCAATTTACCATATTTTCTGAATTTGATCTTTAACTAAGCCTAAACCCTTTTTATTGGATGAAGAAAACCTATTGTACTTGTTACTTCAATTCTATAAGTAAAGAAACCATTAAAATTTTATCCAAATTGAGTCTTGAACATGAATACTAAGATTGATGAACTTGGCATGGATTGGAATCCACTTGATCTTGCTTGGTCCAACAACCTACTTTAAAACCAAAATGCTACTGTTGTGTTACCCACAAAGAAAAGAAATTTAACCAACTTCCTTATCTACAATTTGTTAATTGAGGATATTGTTTGATAGTTTGAGGGAGACCAATAACCATTGAATTAATGGGATTCTATAGGACCACCCTGAAGATAAATCCCTTGACATGATATTCTATATGATAATGTTGGAATTTTTTAAATAAATGAATGTTATTCGTGTAAACCCTTAGGTGCTGTTTGTGTAAAGCCTTAGGTGCTTATAGTAAATGTTGTGCTTTATTTACGGGATTTTCAATCCTAATTTTATGCAATCATGGATTTGATAATTCACGTGGCAGAATTTTGTTGGACTAAAGTATACACAATATATATCTTTTATTGAGAACAATTCAGTAACCTTATTACATACAACATAATACAAATAAATAGACAACCAAAGGGATGCAACTCTTACAATAAACGACACAACTGTTGAAATAAACGACACAACTGTTGAAAGGGGTTGACAGTTAATTAACTGTCAACCGTATTAACTAACATGACAAAAACCTACTCTTTGCAACGGTCTAACCTTACTAGCTTATAAATCAACAAATTTTTGATCTGTTATCACTCATAGTTGTTTGTTGATTTGCAAAGCAGTTTGAAGTCAAAGGTATGCCTAACTGATCGTTTAGTTTTCATTTTGCATATAATGGATTGCTTCCAGCTTCTTAGTATATAATGTCATACCTGATATCAATGCAAAATAGAGGATTAATATAATGGTTGAATGAAAACACAGAAAATTGACCTGAAAAATACCATAATTTCACTTGCAGGATTTGTAGATGTTATACTAGTATCATTCTTCTTCTTTGCAGTTGCTCTCCCTTCTTTGGACCAGAAGGCATGCTTGGTTGTATTTACAGATATCAACTTTCAGATATAGATACAGAACAACAATGGGTTATTTATCATTACTTTTGGTTGTGTTTCAATTCTTTTAGTAGTGGAACTATATCATTACTTTTGGTTGTTATGAAAGACAATATCAAACGTGTAAAGGGTGTTTTGTTTTCATTTAGTGGTTATGTTAAGTGTTTTAAATAATCATAAGTTTGACATAATATAGAAGTGTTTATTTTAGTTTGGATCGAAGAATTTTACGTTGTACGAATGAAATTAATATTTTAGATTTACATTGTTAAAAATTAGTAGGGTTATTTTATTGCAATAATAATTGTAGTACAAATTAGTGACAATTTGTTTTTCATATGTTTTTAATTAGTGACTACGTTTTTGGTCACTAACAACCATTAATGCCTAGTGACAACATATTTGGTCTCTAATGATCGTTAACAACCACTAACGGAGCCGTTAGCTAGTGACCTACTTTGTAGTAGTCACTAACCTTAGTCACTAATTAATCAAGTTAGTGACGACTTTCATTGGTTTAGTGACGATATTTAGTGACAAGATTAGTCGTCACTAACACAGTGACCACTCTAGTTTTGTCACTAATTAGTGACCATTTTCATATTTAGTCACTAATGTAAATTAGTGACGGACCTTTAGTGACGAAAAGTGACCACCCTAATTTTTGTCAGTAAATGGCCTTAGTGACCAATTTTATATTGTTAGTGACCAAATCTTTTTTGTCACTAATTGTGATTTTTCTTGTAATGCCAATTCGGCTTGATATTGGTCTAGTACGAATATTTCCATCTTTAAATTTTTCAAAATGCTTAATGATGTTCCAAATGTGATCGAATTTCCAACCTCTAATGAAACTCGGATCTCTCGAAAACATTACTTTGACTTGATCCAACTGCATAACATAATAAATAATTAATGACTACATGCATTATTTTACATAACATGATAATCGAGAATGAACATGACCTTGAAGCACCAATTGGAGTAACGAGAGAAGTGCTACCGATAGAGGTAGAGACCATGTTGAATAATGATCGTCTATTCCAACAATTTCTTGTTCGTCATAGACAAACCAAGAATAAGTAAACCCCTTTTCGCACTTCAGAATGCATTGAAAATTATAGTTCCATTTTTTTTTTTTATTATTATTGTTTATATGTGTAATGTATATTTAATGAAATGTTTGTTTTATGAACTTCTAGTTTATTTTGATAAATAATAATACGAATTTATAATTTACGTTTATAGTAAAAATAACAAAAGTATAGGTAGTAAATATAAGAATATTATTAAACATTAATATAGTTAAAGATAAAAAGGAATATACCTAGAATATTGTGAAATGGTATGAGAATTCAAACATTGTTATTAAAACTATACTATTAGAATATTATTTTGGATAAGTTGCTCGACCTGTTTTTTTTTAAATATAATTTTGAGTAAATTATGGATTTTTTATATAATTGTTTCCTGAATTTCAATTATTACTGAAAACATCTCAAAGGTTTGCTTTTTGTTTTGGAATTGGTCTCTTAACCCAATGTTTAATTATCTCTATCACTCTATTTTAAGTTGGAGGGAAAATTATCATTTTTAGAAAGAAAAAAAAAACCTAATTAACACAAGCGCTCCACTTTTTTTTCTTGACCCCTGCCATTCTAGCGACTTCATGACCACCACCGACTTAGCAGTCCACCGCACTAGAGGGCATTCACTAGTCCCGACGCCCCCAACTCCATTTTGTTTCGGTGGACAACTCCATCTCCGAAGGTCCTTCTTCCATCTCTACACACAGTCAATAAATACCCATCTCTTTGCTAGCCTTCTCTATCTATTTCATCTTTATCCTCGTCTCCACCACAAATCAGGCTTAGTGAAGGTCGTTGCTATTGTTGTGAGAGATCCAGTACACATATGAACCCACCACAAATCATTACAAAACAACAAGTCTTCACCGATGGAAAAAGCCGTCGGTAATCCGTTAGTGAGAATCAGATTTGTTGGAGAGACTTTGGTGGGCAAAGCTATCACTGACTGTTCAACGACAACGGTCACATATCACCACAACTAATATCCACCAATGGAGGAAGTCATAGATGAATTAGCGACGACCACTTTAACCAACAGATTTCCTTACTGATCAATTGTCGCTGACCTATCCAAGAATTATCGACGCTTTTTCGTCGGTGATCCGTAGGTAATTATGATTTAAAAAACTAATTTGAAAATATAGTATTTCTTGTATAAGTGATTGCTTCGAGACCTTAGCGAGACTTTGGACTATCCGGACAGATACTTCATGAAATGGTTCATGCATGTTTGTTGCCGGTCTCCTTTTGTCGTGCCTCCAACTCTGTCCTCTGTTTCCGTTCATCCTCAAGTTAGCTTTAAAACACTTGCTCCCATCGCTTGCTATCTTCTTCATACTTCGCTAGCTTTTCTTCTAACGTTGCGGTTGTAAATATTCAACATTTGACAAAAAAATCAGCAATTTGTTGACGATTAATAATTAAATAAAACATTATATATATATATATATATATAGGGACAGGTTCAAACGAGAAGACAATCAATTTGCGAGAAGGCGAGAAGCAATTTAGACCACATAACTCGTTAGAAAATAATATAAAATAAAAATAAAAAAAAATTTAGAAATTAGGATAATTATCATTATTAATAAATAAATAAAATTTATTTAAGGATAGAATTGGAACTAAAAAGTATTTCAAATCATTTGAAAATCTCGTTTATTTATAGCGAAATATTAGCCTCATGTGTTTCACCACCGTAAAAAGCGTGATTTTTTTGTTCATATCACAACAACAAAAATTGAATAATTTTTAGTATAGATTAAATATTTTAATATTATTATTCATGCTCAAAAAATTAAATAATTTAGAATGATCAACTTAAAGTTTGATTATCATGTGATATTATTAATAATCACATGTGATAATATCAAATATTATTTAAATACTATCAATATTCATATGTGAAAACATGAAATATCATAAGTGATTACATGTAATAACATAATGGTATCATATATGAACCCAATACAAAGGATCACATATGATAATATCAAATATCATATGTGAAAGTATCAATAATCACATGTGATAATATCAAATAGTATATGGATTCTATCAATGATTAATATATGATTATATGTAATAAAATAATGGTATTATATATGAAACCAATACTAAAGATCAAATAGTATCAATGATCACATGTCATGATATCAAATATCATATATAATACTATTAATGATTATATGTAACAATATCAATATAAACTACAAAGAATCCATCCAAGCAAAAAGCGGTCCTTCAATTGTAATTTTGGCGACGATTGTGAATAACATGGTCTTGTTGGTGTTTTTGATATTGGTTTATCATGATTTACTTGTATGATACTTTTGTTTTGAATTAAATTGAATGTTGATGATAGATAAAAAAATTAAATAAAAAATAATTTGTAATTGGTTAAGTTGGAATTTGAGTGGCACAATTTAGGGAAGTCTATATAGATTTAATGGTGATCCATACTTATTGATAAGATTTCAAAATTTAAATTGGTTTAAAGATCAAAACAAAATTTCAATTTATTTGAAATTTAATGACGGTTAGAAATAAAGAATTTATTTTAAAATGACATGGATACCCTTTTTAATTTAATTTTAAAGAAATTTATTTAAATTAATGGTTTAAAATGGTATGTGTTTCATATTCCTTCTCGCATTCTCGCAAATTGTTTACCTTCTTACATGATCCTCCCTCTCTCTCTATATATATATATATATGAAACATACCACCACTGATCGATTACTATACGAGCTCCCATTGCTGCAACTGGTGTCAAGATCACTGCTCATAGCATAACGGGGATCCTGACCGGTCCAAATCCAAACTGGTGGCCTTTTTGCTAGTCTCCGACACTTTGCTCCCATAATTTTTTGTCATCACCGAGAATATTAATGGTGCTGGGATCTAAGCCGATATATGTCTCCTCCCTAAGCTGCGCCAGGGACGGACGCAACAACTTTTTCATACGGTGGCACCATATTTTTCATACGATTTTTATCGACATGTCTTAATTTTTTTTACCGGCGATCAATATCGTCCGATGTATTTTTAGTCTAATTCCACCGTTTCGAGGGATTCTAAAGTTTTTTGCTTGATTTCGAGACATTTTTAAGTTTTTTTTATCGATTTTGAGACACTTTTTCGGTATTTTTGGTTGATTTTAAGATATTTTTTCGATTTTTTTGCTTGATTTCAAGAGATTTTTACGGTTTTTTTTGGTCGATTTCAAGAGTTGGGCTAGAATAGAAGTGAAGAAATGGGCTTTCAAATTAGGATTTGGTGCACCTTTGAAGTTTCGAAAATAAATACGGTAGCACACTCGAAAACGATACGGTTGCACCTTTCACGAACGTAAAAATTTTACCCTTCGTCGGAGAAATGATACGGTGGCACGTGTCACCGTAGCCACTACTCTATGTCCATCCCTGAGTTGCACATACTTCTCCTATGGTTTACCAAAACAAGACGAGTTAGCTATGTAAATCAAGCATAACCATTACCTATAACAATTATATAAAATTAACCAAGCCTAACATTTGTCCAACAAAGTAAAAACCTAAACTAATAGTTTTATCATCTATATAACTAATCATATAAAACAAACTAATTGAGGTAAGAAAATTTAGCAGCGCTCTAGCCGCCTTCGGGTAAGCATACATCGAAGGATCAGTTGGTCAACCCGTCTTACTCGCAACAGGCCTCCTGTTGGAACAGTGAATCTCTCTCCAAAACCTCAGCAGTAGTGGGCTCACGGACTTATGCTTCATCCTACAATAGATAACTTAATGATAAACCCACAAATAAATACCATCCAAATTGAGAAATCCATCAAGAAATCGTACGCAATTTCTCAGAACACCCAAGTTGAAAACTCTAACAAGAAGTTTTCAACGAAACCTTCTTCATAAATTGATAACATCACAAATAAACCATTTATAATCCATTAATCAGCAACATAAAAGAGAATCAACCTGTATTGGAACTATTGAGGGCTGAAGGTGGGCTACAGTGGTGGTGGCGCTGGAGGTGGGGACGGTGGTGGTGGCTCTCAATGGTGGTACTTCAACGTGGACAGAGAGAAAATCCGAAGGGGGAGGGAGGGCTTGATCATTTGATTTGGGTGTGGGGCTATGATACAGTGGCGGACCCAGGATTATAGGTTAGCGGGTGTACAAACGAAAAGCTTAAGAATTTTTTAAGTAAAAATACAAATTCATTAAAACGATAAAACAAGTTACCTTTTACAATTGTTCTCGATGAGGCCTCATCTTTTGAAAGCGGTTAATACATCATCATTCTTGACATTGCGAAGCGCTTCTTTTCGATGGCACAAATGACTGTGACACTCAAAAACTCATCTCCCATTCGATTGCTCAAATACGACTTCACAAGCTTCAATATATAAAAACATCTTTCAACTAAAGCGGTTACAACGGGTAACTCAACGCCAACTTCAATAATCAATAAACTAACGGATAAGTAAAATAACTCCTATCTTTTTCTTTATTCGGTGTACCTACTTTAGTCGGATGAAAGGAAACTTTCACGTCCGATTTCGAGAGGGGGGATCCTATTCCATTTTTTATTTTATTAGGCCCATAGATAAAAAAAACCCACTTTTTTACGATTACGAGGTTTATTGGGATATGAAATCCAACCCTAGAAATACAAGATCCCAATTTTTTTACAACACAGAGCTTTGATACATTTCGAAATCGAGAGATGTCTACCGGGGGCAGTTCAATGATTGTTTGTTTCAATCATCGCTCTAGCCAATTCTTTAATACCATTCAAGTTGGCAAACCTTTCATGTTAATACATATAATGGTAGTATAAGTCTATTTCACCCATAATATTGACCTTATCCATACTATCAGAATCATATGGATAAAACTCACAAAGCTTCACTAAACTTGATTTGTTGAACTTATAAAACGAGACATGAGGACTCAAAGCCACCATATTTTAATCAATTAAGTTCTTACTTCACTAAAGTGATCACCGAATTCTCGAATTTGCAAATTCATGACAGTGTTGAATACATCATACTCATAATGATGTCGGTTGGTAGTGTGTGTCATTTGCCTTACTCTTATTGAATTTACATATTCTTCCGCCACGACCTTCTATACACTTGTAGTTTCACTTTTGTTCCTTCTATCAATGAAGTCGCTGCCAAGATGTTTTGATCCTTTTTTTTAAGAGATTTCGAAAATAAATTTGTCAACACTAAGAGCTCCAACATCAAATGAAAATAAAGAACAAAATCAAAAGTCTGAAAATACTCAAGAACACCTAATGCTTGATTACAACTCGACCATCGCCTTCTTCCATAATCCAATGAAGCAACTTCACGACATCCGAAAACAAATTGATTAAACTCACAATTGATTCCTGGTGAGAACCCTATCGTGTATCTTTCGTTCGTATAAGACAAAGTTCTTTATTTAACCACTTGCCACTTTCGATATCATTGGCTCCAAGGGCTTCTTGCACTCTTGATTTGTAACTCTCCCGCATCATATCCACCGGTTTGCAAGAATTGTTCACCACATTGCATACCAAGCTTAACATTTCAAAGAATCTCCAAAGACTTGGGTGGTCTTTCGCGACCGCCACAACAACTAACTAAAGATGGTGAGCAAAACAATGTATGTAATATCCGGAGCTATTATCTTGCAAAACCAAAGCTTTTAATCCTTTGAACTCACTACGCAAATTATTTTCTCCATCATCACCTTGACCTCTAACGTATAAAAGATATAGAAGAAATTGAACAATAATAGAGAATTAGATCTTCAAGAATAATATACTTCATGACCTAGAGATTCAAGAATAATATATTTATTACTTACTTGTTTCAAGATCAATTCAAGTTTAGCAAATAAAAGCATCAATTCTGATTTTAAGGGTTTCACAACATGACTCTATCATGTGAAGAAGACCAACAAATATTTCTTTAACTGATATGCGTGCATCAACATATCTCAAAACCACAACCATTTGTTCATTTTTTGAGATGTCACTAGACTCGCCAACTAACAAATCAAAAACATCGTGGCCAATCTCATCTACAATCGATTTTACTACTTCTGCAAATTAATTAGCAATACCTTTCTGAATTTTTGGAGAGGTCAGTTGAAAATTCCGTGGAGCATTATCTAATATAACTTTTCGGACCGTCTCATTTGCCTCACTAAGGAATTCTAACTGGTCTCTAAAAAGTCCTTGACTTAAAGACGTCTCTCGCTCATCGTGGCCACGAAATGGTAAACCAAATTTAAGCAACAATCTACAAACATATATGACGCATTCAATCGCATTCTTTATTCAATTTTCTCTTTTTTGGTTTGTTTGTGAAAGGCCACGACAATATATTGTTTTTGTTGAACCAAAGCTTCACATTTCTTTTGTGCTCGGTTGTGGGAACTGTTAACTTGACCAACGTGCAAATGCATCACTGCCAAATTGTGGGTTGTCGTCCTTAAACAACTAACAACACAAACAATATGATTTGTCCATTTTCACGCTATATTCTACCTAATGAAACTCATCAAACCACGTGGGAACAAAACATCTTAGTTTGGACCCAACTTTTTGTTGGAAAGATATAACCACGTGGTTGGCAAGGTCCTCTAAGAAAATATATTCGTCTTGTATCATTTCTTTAATTAGGGTCATAAGTCAAAAAATTTGGTTGCTCAGCTATATCCCAAGGAATATTATTTACGTCTCCTATTCATGGTGTATCATTTGTAGTTGGGGTACTTGTTGCGCACGCATTTGAAGCACTCATAGAAGCATTTCTAATTAGGGTACTTGCACAGTTGCACCCGATTCCGATGGACATGGACCTTTTCTTTTTAAAAATTTCTCCATATCAACGCTATTCAAAACAATAAATATATAAAATTTAGGGAACACACTATTACATTAAACAATAGACAGTTAGACTAATATCAAATTAAGGGAAATTAACAAATATCAAATTTATGGCAAAATGACAAATAATGAAATAAATCATGTAAATTTAGGGAAAAACAATTTAACAAATAAATCAAGTAAATTTAGGGAAAACAAATAAATCATGTATAACATTAAACAGTGTAAACTAATTAGGGCAAAATCATCAAGAATAATTTTTGGGCAAAAATGCAAAATCTTAATTTGAAGTTAGGTTTTGGAAAAAGAAAACCTTAAAAGATTGAGAGAGATTGAGGCAGACTCAGAGGGACAGGCAGAGATGGTCGGTGATAAAAGGATGACGGCAGACAACAGACGAACGACAGGTAGTGGATGGTCGAGTCGAGCGAACAGGGGAAGGGATATGAGTCGTACCAAAAGCCACCAATCAAAAGAAATCTTTTGTTTCTCTGTTTTATTTTTTTTTAAAGGCTTAGGGGCTATTTGGCAGTTGTTGAATGGTTTGGTGCAGAATGATTAAGTGGTCAGAATGATTAAGAGGCCCTTATGATATAGTGTAAAATGAAATACGGTTTTTTTAATTGTTCAGTGTCCATGGACGTGTATCGAGTGTGAGAGGCAGAGACAAAAAGTCGGATTTTTTTGAATGTTTACATATACGTTCACTTTAACCCCTCGAGAAGTGTAATATCTTGGAGCAAGTAACACCCTGAAATCTTCGGCCGAAAAAACGAAAAAATATCAGCAATGTTCTGCAAGGGTCGAACCCCGCCGTAATCCGCACGAGGCTCTCTTCAGAGAGCGTCGTGCCTCTCCGCCTGAGTCGGTACACGTGACCACTGTGTGCACATAAAAAGAGGGAAACCAGCCTCCAAACCCCATTTCTCTCAAAAACCTCAAACCAGCCTCCAAACCCCATTTCTACCTAAAACCAAGTGATTCTTCATCATCTAGCAAGTTTTGGAAGCAAGAACTATGACCCTTTTATCTTCATCTTCCTCACCAACTTTCTTAGGGTTTCATCCAACCATTTTCATCATTTTGAAGATTGGGAGTTTGTGGCTCACTTTGCGGACCTAGAGAAGTTTTGTTGATGGATTCAAACTGTGGAAAAGGTAATTTTCTCTTCTCTTCAACTATGGAAATTAGGGTTTTGAGATAAGATAATATCTTCATGAAAAATGTTTAGGGAATGATTCTAAATGGTTGAATATGGATATTTATGGTTGAAAACTTGTAGATCTAGGTTTTTGGAAAGTTTTGCTTGTCGATCCAAACTTGTAATGGGACGTTTTGAAAATACGAACTTGTGAGTCACTTGATTTTGGTCATTCCCAACCTTGTGAGCATTTAAGAAATTGTAAAGCTTTTTGGTTTTGGGTCGAAGGCCAATTGTGATTCGAGAGACAACGATTTTGGGAAAAGATGTAATTTGGTTTATGTAACCATATTGGCTCACGTATTTTAGCCAAAGTTTATTATGCCTTTCGGGGCTTGATTTATACTCAGATAAGTCTTTGGAATATTTATTCAGTTTTACTAGCTCGATAAGGAGCCTTTTATGTATGGTGTACTTTGTTGCATCTTATTTGAGAGTTACATGTTTTGAATGTGTTAGTTCATTCATTGGAGTCATGTAACGTTTTAGACTGTAATGCATTGGATCCATAGGCATATGAGTCAGTCGGTTGGTTTAATTGGGAACTTTATCCCTATTTGGGATTGGAAATATTTATGGTTAGCGTAGGGCTCGAGGTATAGATCGTGGGTGGTTGAACTTGATGCCCGTGTAATCCAGTCTGATTATTCTTCGTGGAATTTTAGTGTCCATGTTTGAAGTCTAGTGAGTGGTCCCCAAGTCATGTTTTTTTGTAAGCTTGCGGTGGTGTTCTACAGAGCCGTATACGAAGCTAAGTCTTGCGGTGGTGCCCATGGTGAGCCTGATACAGGGACTTATGGCTTTTGTAGTAACACCCATCTAGAGGTCGAGTAGACACTAGGGTCATTTGGGCATCTTGCAGTGGTAGCTCGGTAGGGAGCCGTATACGGGGATCCATGACTCTATGTGAAGCTCAGGAACATTGATAGGTGGCTTAACTTTGTGTGCCCGCCACATTCGAATGAATTCGGGTCTCCCCCGTCACTGAAAGGTTGTTTTGGGTATTGAGTTTTAGTATTCATATTTTCGGTGACGTTTTGTATGTATGGATCATTATTCATGAGTTATGGGTTGTGTATTATGCCCCACCCGTGTTTTGGGTGTTTTGGGATATAAGGTTTTATCAGTATTTTCATAAATTGGGAGTCTAATTTCTTTTCACGTTTTGAGTGAGTTTTGGGTTGCATCACTTCATCAAAGTATGTTTTGTATCGGAGGTCCATCTTTAAATCATGCGCATTATTGAAAATGAGACGTTTTCATGTTTAAAGTAAAGCGTCTTGAAAGATTATAATTTTAGTTGCATTCTTTCCTTTTGCGACATATTCATTCATGTCGAAAACTCTTGAACTCACTAGGCGTTAGCCTAACCTTTTTATTTGTCTTCATGTGCAACAGGTTCCGGTTGGGAATAGTCATAGTGACATTGTGAAGAGGGGAGTGCTAGTTGTGTGCTTGAAAAGTGGATATCTTATTGAAGTCTTCCGCATTTTTTTCGGGAAGAGCAACTTGTATTTTGAATTAAGTAACACCCGACTTCGGTTTAATCCTTGTATAAGACTGGAGTTTTTAATTGTTGAGGTTAATTATGAAATTTTAATTTTGAGGTATATTGAGTTTTGATTTGTGGAGGAAGTTTTGTCCTTTACTTGATGAAATATCGAAGTTTTTAATTAGTTGCTCTTACCAAATTTAAGGGTGTTACATACCAAAAACATTTCCTACTTAAAAAATGAGGTTGAGCGGGTGCATGAGACCCCGCTCCCATAGCAGTAGATCCGTCCGTGCTATGATGGGAAAAAAGACCCACTTTTTTTTATAAAAATCTTTTGAATTTATGATGGATCACCGACAACAAAAAATAAAAAAATAATAATTTTTCATCGATTAATACCAATGGATAATTAAATACACACATACATATACATGCACATATATACACACATATGCTTAGCTATGAATATAACCTATTTAAACACCAATTGCACATATATATACACACACACGGACGACCATTTTAAAATTTTATTTTTCATTTGTTTTTTATAAAATTCAACTTTGTTATTACATTTTATGTTTAACTTTTCTTGGTTTTATGAAGAACAAAGCAAATTGCTAAAACATCAATCGGTAACCCGTCGACTAAACAATTACCGACGAATTATCGATTCACTGACGGATCACCGATGGACTCCCGAAGAAATAATTAAAAAATAAAAAAGTAATTAATAACTTGTCGGTGATTGTTAGTATCATTGGCGAATTACCGACACATTGTCATTTCCTCGGATAAAAATTCTTATTTGGTCAATCGTCAGTGACCCGTCGGGGTCATCGACGGAAAATTGTAGTCGATAATTTTCGTCGGTGATACTTAGTTTTCTAGAGCATCTTTTTCCCTAATACATATGGGTCATCTTGTGGATCTAGTTCTGCATCTCGTGGATTTCTTCATCTCACAATTTAGATTTTAGTTTTGATTTAAATTAGAGTTTTGATTTAGCTTAGGTTTTTTGATTTAGTTTAGGATTTGAAGTTTATAAATACATAAGGACTTTGAATTTAGACTAGAGCTTAAAATAATGCCATTTCTATGATTTGATGCTATAAACAATCTAACTTTGTGTTTGACTTAGTTTACTATGAACTTGAGTTGTTTGTGTTTGATTATTTTTGTGTTTGATTTGTTCTGTTTTTGGTTGTGTTGTGGCAATGGTTGGTGGTGGTTGTTGGTGATTTTAGTGTCACCAGTCATTCAAGTGTAATTGAATATAACATGTGTGTCCCTGTGATTAACAATTCAATCAAGTAAACAATTAAGCAATACGAATATGCAAACCTGGTATTGATTTCTCAAACGAATCGAATGATTACAATGGTTACAAGATTTCTTGATGATGAACTCGATCAATCTCTCTGTTTTCTCTCTATCTCACGTCTCTGCTCTCTCTCTTTTTCTCTTGTACAGCGCACCACCACCACACAACTCACAAACCTAATTAACATTAAACAAGCTAATTAATACTTAGGCCGTATTAGCCTAATGGGCTTGGCTTGGGCCCAACAGCTAATAACAATTAACTTGTTGAAAAGAAACAGACTAATAATGTAAAAACAGAAAATAAACTTTGACTATTATTACAAAGGACCCTAGACTATTTGTTGAGACGACTTTTCCAGATTTGACTTCAGATTTCCATCTTCAGATAATGATGATCTTGAATCCAATAAAACTGTGCTTTAACAGTCTCTCCCTTTGGATCAAGATCATTACTAAAAAGATTTAGCAATTCAATCCTTCTCTTTAAGCTCAGAAGAAGCAATCTCCCTCTTTGGCTTCAGAATGTAGCAATCTCCCCAATTGATGACAATAAAATCTCTTGGAAAGAAATTATCTTCAGTATCAGCTCCAAATGCTTTTAGCAAATCACCTTCAAAGAAAATTTCTTCAATTCAGTATATCTTCAGAAATTCTTTCAAAAACTTGTGTTCTCTCCATTTCTTGGTTTACGCTTCTCCCCCTTTTTGATGAAAAGAGCAAAGAGTTCATAAAAACTTTTCTTCAAGAAATGTCTTCCACCACTGATTTTGCAAACAGATCCACTGATTATCCGTCAATTCATAAAGATGTTTATCCAGATCTTTGCAAATCTAGACAAATTAGAAAAAACAAATGTAACACCTGAATCAACAAATGAATCAGTTAAAATTGCCTGTCAGTAACACGAAGTCACTGTGTGTAACGAATACACAATAAAGGAGCTTTTATGATGTTCACTCCCCAAGGGATTCCATTCAATCATCGAAACACTACATAGGCAATTTCTATGAACGTTATGACAAAGAAACAAATTCTTTGTGTGTTCGTGCAAGTGATAGAATAATTTAAGCATATGATGATTGCTTATAAGGCTCAAAATGTGTAAACCACTGAGACAACAGTTAGTTAAACACAGACTCAATGTGCATGATTGAAGTATGAAGGTGGGGCAGACGTCCTTCTTTTCAATATCCCGATTTTCCAAATGAAAATCAGATAGCATATGTGTTGCGTCCCCTTTGAAAATGAAACACCTTCTTGTTGAGAAGAAAATGAGTGGTAGGTGGGGTAATGTCAAGAGTTGGCATGGGCTAGTTGCCTGTTTCAATAATGTTCACCAAAGAAATGTGAAGCATTAGAAATGTGGTTGCCCGGCTCAGAAAGTAGTTGGTGCAGAGTTTGATATTCTTTTACTCTGATCTCTCACCCTCTTTCTTTTAATCTTTAAGCTCACAGCTAACCAAACTCACTTTTACATTATCTCTCATCACTCATCCCACACTCATTTCTTTTGACTCCTTACACTCAATTACTAAGGATTAACTTCTTGGGCAGGAAACACTGGTTAACGTGAATACATAGAAGTTTCTTTTAAGTCCTAACACACTGATCCCATGGTATCCTATAAAGCATGTGATGCTCAGATGGTTTAACTTTATCAGTTAAAGTGCATGGATGAAGCAGAAAACATTTAAAATCACACTTCCAATTCGAGAAATCTGTTTGAGAATCGGGAAGTGGTTTGAACATTTAAGAACATGTTTTCTTATGATTGAAAGTTGTCCTTCTTTCAACCATAAATGAAATGAAGATAAGGAATTATACCTTTTGAATGTAGTCTTACATCTCACGAAGTCAAGCTTAATGTCATAAAGATATGATCTTGTAAGCATCTCTCAACCTGCAAAAGTCTAAAAGTCTAGTCAAAGTAACTTTATTCACTGAAATTGAAATGACATAAAGCAGTAAAACAATTAATGTACGAGTTCTGATCAGAGACAATCAGAAGTCATAGTCATACTCCATTGACTTGGACGCTGCCCCTATAATCATGCATCACTAACAAGTTATCAGTAAACACCATGCATTTAAATATGCTCCCCCTCCAAATAACATTGATCATCAATAAAGTACATTTCACACTCCCCCTGAGATCATGAACAGACTATTGAAAAGCAGATATCTTGCGGAAATAATGATAAAGAAATGATGAAAAGACACAATGAGAAACTTTAATAGGTAACCACCGATTAGGTCTTAAGATTTAGCGTACCAAGCCTAGAGACAAGAAAATTGAATCTATTTTCGTCTAAAGGTTTGGTGAACAAATCTGCAAGCTGGAAATCTGTTTTTACAAAGTAAAGTTCAATTGTCCCCTTTTCCACATTATCTTTTATAAAGTGATACCTGACATCTATGTGTTTAGTCTTAGTATGCTGAACAGGGTTAGCGGTAATCGCAATAGCGCTCTTCGAGTCACAATAGATCGGGATTCTATTGAAATGAAACCCATAGTGTCGCAGTTGTGTTCTTATCTACAAGAACTGAGAACAACAGCTAGCAGCAACTACATATTCTGCTTCGGTCGTGGATGTGGAGACACATAATTGCTTCTTCGATGCCCAACTGACGAGTTTATCACCGAGGAATTGTATATGACCCGAGGTGCTCTTCCTGTCTAACATGCAACGAGAATGATATGCGTCTGAATAAGCTGTTAGTTCAAAGCTTGTATCTTTAGGATATCACAGACCAAGATCTGCAGTCCCCTTCAGATACATGAAAATCCGCTTAACAGCAGACAAATGGGATTCTTTTGGATTGGCCTAATATCTAGCGCATAGGCATGTAGAAAACATTATATCCGGCCTACTGGAAGTAAGATACATTAAAGAACCTATCATACCTCTATAAGTCCTAACATCAACAGCCTTTCCCAAAAGATCGGTGCCAATCTTAGTACCAGGTGCCATCGGGGTACCAATCGGTTTACAATTTTCCATTTTGAACTTCCGAAGAATATCAAGAATGTATTTAGATTGATTGATAAAAATCCCCGTTGAAAATTGTTTGACTTGCAATCCGAGAAAGAAATTCATCTCTCCCATCATGTTCATCTGAAAACGTGACACCATGAGGTTTGCAAAATTCTTATAGTACTTAGGATTTGTAGAACCAAAAATAATATCATCCACATATATTTGAATAAGAATGATATCGCCTTTATCCTTTTTAATGAAAAGAGTGGTATCAACCGTACCTTTTGTAAAACCTGACTTGACCAAGAACTGAGATAGGATATCATACCAGGCGCGAGGAGCTTGTTTCAGTCCATAAAGATCTTTATCCAATATGTAAACGTGATTAGGCTTATCTGCATTTACAAACCCTTCTGGCTGTGAGACGTAGACTTCCTCCTTGAGTACTCCATTCAGAAAAGTTGTCTTCACATCCATTTAATAAACAGTGAAGTTCTTGTGGGCTGCGTAGGCTAAGAACATCCGAATTGCCTCTATACGCGCCATTGGAGTACAAGTCTCATTGTAGTCTATCCCTTCCTCTTGCCTATACCCTTTGGCAACAAGTCGTGCTTTGTTACGGATAACGGTACCATCTTCATCTTTCTTGTTTTTGAACACCCATTTCGTACCAATGATGGTTTTACCTTGAGGTTTGGGTATGAGTCTCCAGACTTTTAGTGCTTCAAACTGATTCAGCTCATCTTGCATCGCAGTAACCCAATCTGAATCGGCAAGAGCCTCAGATACGCGAGAGGGCTCGATCTTGCTCAGAAAGAATTCATGCATACATAGATTTGATGTTGGAGACCTAGTTTGCACCGGTTTTGAAGGATCTCCAATGATTTGATGTATCGGGTGCTCTTTGGTCCACTTATGTTCATGAGGGAGTGGATTAGATGTAGATTGATCATTGTCAGCATCTAGGAATCCACTGTTATCTCTTTCAGATGGTTCAGACTGAATGAGAGTTTCAGTTTAAGTAGTAGTTGCAGAAGTTGCAGTAGGTACAGCTTGATCAGTCTGTTGATCAGTCCTTACAGTACTTCCTATTGAGTCAACTACTTCTGTCTCGTCGGAGTTGGTCACAACTTCAACTGTCGGAGTAGGCATTTGAACTGGAACTTCTTGCCGAATCGGGGAGTTGGATTCAGTAGAGATATCGGAAGTGGTTGGATGTGTAGTCATCGAGTCTTCCATCTTGTCAACCACAACAGATTTAGGCACATTTGATCCAACAAATTCATCATAAAACAGTTCAAATAATAAATCCAAATCAGATAATTTAGAAGTAGACGATGAAGCGCCATCTGATTTGTTCTCTTGAGGTGCAGGTCCTGGACTGGTTGGCCTAGAAGCTAATACTCCGGTAATTACGGGTTCTGAACTAACGTGCTCAGAAGCCATTTCCTCATCGAATGTAACATTGACGCTCTCGATCACAGTCTTCGACTTCTTCAAATAAACCCGATATGCAGAAGATGTAGAGGAATAACCAACGAAGATGCCCTCATCCGCCTTAGCACTGAACTTGTTCAGATTCTCTCTGTCATTTAGAACATAACACTTACAACCAAAAACATGAAAATATTTAATGGTTGGTGTTCGGTTGTTGATCAACGCATACGGAGTCTTCTGAAATCTGCGGTGTATCATGGAGCGATTCTGAGTGTGACACGCAGTCGATACAGCTTCAGCCCACAAAAATAGAGGTAATTCAGATTGGCTGAGCATAGTTCGAGCAGCCTCAACAAGTGTACAATTTCGCCTTTCGACGACTCCATTCTGTTGAGGCGTGCGAGCAGCATAGTATTGATGTGATATCCTGACCGATTCAAGATATTCTTCAACTGTTTTGTTCTTGAACTCTGTGCCGCTGTCAGTTCTTAGAATCTTGACTTGTTTCTACAGATTGACTTGGGTCGTCTTCAGAAATGTAGTGAGAAATTCGGGAGTCTCATCTTTAGACCGTATAAACTTGACCCAAGTGTATTGCGTATAGTCGCCCACGATAACTAGCACGTACTTCTTTCCACCTAAGCTTTGCATTCGTATAGGACTGCATAAATCCATATGCAACAACTCTAATGGAGAGCTGGTACTTGGTTCAGGCTTTGGTTTGTGTGGAGCTCGCTTCATCTTTCCCTTTTTCACATGCTGGACACAAGTGTTCTCTTTCATACTTCAGCTCAGGAAGTCCTTTCACTATTGATGTACCAAAAGTTGAGGTGAGAGAGCCGTCGATTCCATAACCATCTTTGTTCCATCGAGGCCTTTGATAATAGACATACCTGGTTGTCAGTCTTGACCTTTGACAAGTTGATGGTGTAGAGGTTTGACTTGCGAGTGCCAACCAAGAGTTCTTTCCCGTTTTCAGTGCGTACCGAACATGTCTTGGCCTTGAAATTCACCTATAAGTCTTTGTCGCAGAACTGGCCAATACTGAATAGATTGTGTCCTAAGCCGTCAACGTATCTCACCTTCTTAATCGTCAGATTTTCGTGTACAACATCACCATATCCCAGAATTGGTGAAAACTGATCATTTCCAAAACGAACTATGCCACAGTATTTGTCCGTAAAATTAGACAACATACTCTTCTGCCCGGTCATATGCTTGGAACACCCGCTATCCAAGTACCACATATGACGGGTCTGCACAAAACAAATCAGGAAAGAAGAGGTTTAGGTACCCATTTATAAATGGGACCTACAGTGTCAGTACATGATTTCGGCACCCATTTAAATTTGGGCCCGCTTTTTCTTTGAAAACCATAAGCATGATGAGAGGAATGATAACGATAAGATGAAACATTATATGAACCAAACCAAACATCAGAATATTTACGAGAAGCATAATCCAATCCACCAAAATTTGAAAACTTTTTATTAGAAGAAGCTAACTGGAATAATTGCTTTATGAAATATTTCTTGCGAGAATCAACAAGATTAGATTTAAAAGAAGCAACATTCACAATCAATTCATCTTTACTAGAAGTCTTTTTATTCAACTTAAAACTAGAACTAGATTTAGCTTTCTCGTCTATCTTCTGTTTCGGTATCCATGCTGACTTAACCCTAAGCCTTTGCTTTCTCACATCTGAAACATTTGAAACTTTAGAGTTAGAATGATGAGAATCAAAAGAGTTCTTCTTCTTTGGCTAACCCGTGGTGATCGGTTTCTGTGAATGCTGAGATTTTGTTTTCTTACCTTTCGCATTCTTATATTTCACAGAAACTGATTTGCCAACTTTCGTTGATGTTTCACCTTTTTCAAACACACTGGGTCATCCGAAAGAATTAACAACACAAGATGAATGATCAGGAAGTTTGGAAGTAAAGTCAAACTGAGCAACACAATCATTTAGAACACCATCAGAGTTTAAGAAATTAAGCTCATTTTCAAGAGAACCAGATCTATCATCAGATTTTAAAGCCTTGGAAAGTTTAGAAAACTCAGTATTTTTGAACACTGTTGAAAATACAGTTTGTTCTAAGTCCATCAAAATTCTTTCTTCTGTAAGAGTATTCTCGAGTTCAGAAATTTTACTTTCTAAAACTAGAGGAGGGATGTAAAGCTTACCTTCGATGGGCTTAGCCTCCATTTCTTTTACAGAATAAATATCAAAATAGTCATTTGAAAGAAACTTTGATTTATCAGAACTATAGCTATTATTCAACCTCTCATAACGAAACGGAAGTTGGACTTTAGTTGTGTTCTTTCTTTTAGCATATTCCTTGGCTTTATCCTCTTCAGATAGTTTAGTCCAGAAGACTTGAAGTTCAGGGTATTCAGGTGCCAGTTTCATAAAACCAAAATCATAAAGAGCAGGCACTTCAGATATACCCTTTTTGAGACATTGTGGGTTCTCGTAACCGAGTCCCCAATTCTCTTTATCCTCTTTGGGTTTGATTAAATGAATGGTTTGTTCAGACTGACCCATAGTATATAATTTCTTTTCCAAAGCATTCACCTTTTCAATTAAAGATTTCTTTTCTTTTGAAGTCGAAGAATACATTTTAGAAAGCTCTTTAGACATAAACTCACATTCTCTATACTTTGACACAGTTTCATATAACTATTTATGAATTATAGTCTTCTCTTTCGCGCTGGTGTCTATGTTTTTGTGTAAAGTTTCAATTAATACATTTTTCTCAGCAATATCATTGCTAAGTTTATGTATAGATTGATTTTTCTCAATTATGACACCTTTCTCACGCTTCAGTTTAGACTCAAATTCTTGGAGTTTAGACATCATGGCATGCATTTGGTTCAGAAAATCAGATTCAGTTAAGTCACATACCTCTTCATTATCACCATCATCAGAATCAGCTTCAGCTTCTGACTGCTGCTTACCCATCAAGCACAGGTGTGTTGTCTCATCCTTCTCTCCTTCGTCAGATTCTTGGTCCGAATGGTCGAGCCAGTATTCATCCTCGGCCATTAATGCTTTTCCAGCCTCTTGTTGCTTGGCTAGAAGCATCTTATTCTTGTAATAGTCGGAGTTTTGGACTTTTGGTTTTCGGCAGTCCTTGGCAAAGTGACCGATTTTGCCACAGTTGTAGCACATTGTCGGTTCTTCCTGCTTGGGCTCTTCGACTTTATCCTTTTTCTTCTCTTCTGGTCTGTTTTCTTCAACTTTCTCCTTGTGTTTGTAGTTGTTTGGACCAGACGAGTACCTTTGACTGTTGGAGTTAGGCTTTTTATAAAACTTCTTTTGGAAAGCATTAGTTAACATTAGCATGGCTTCCTTCAGTTGTTCACAATCATCAGAGTCAGACTTTGCCTCACTATCAGCCTCTTCTGATTCAGATGCTATCACCTTCTTCTTCTTAGACTTCTTCTTGACCACAAGTGCAACTGGATCAGCAACTGCTTTGTCAGCCTTCTTCGTCTCAGCCTTGATTTCATCCACCTCTTTCTCATTCTGTCTAAGGATTTCATAAACTTCATGAAGTGGAATGTCGTTCAGATCTTTCAACTGCCTCATCTGTCTGGTGAATCTCTTCCACTCAGGCTGAAGGTTGCTGAGAAATTTCACATTCAGCTCAACTTGAGATTTGTTGATCTTGTTCTTGCTTAGCTCGTTCAGCAATGTGACAAATCTGTCATAGGTGGCTTCTAGTGATTCTCCAGCTTTGGCCTTGAATTCTTCATAGTTGTTCAAGTAGTTGGAGACTTTGAGTTGGCTGCCAACTTTAGATCCAATCATCATCTTCTCCAATTGATCTCACATTTGCTTGTCGGTAGCGTTCTAGCTATCAATCTTGACATATATTTCATTCGGTATGCCTTGGAGAATAAATGATCTTTCCAGCTTGTCACCCGCGTGTCTCTTCTTCTGATCATCCGAGTATTCATCAATCGGTAATTTATACTCTTTCTCTTCTTCTTCACCATTTTCTCCAGCTACAATGAGAACCTTGGTTGGAGGTGTCATGATTCCTTCTTTTAGAGATTTCCTGATGTAATCTCCTAGATCATTTCGATCGATGAAATCCAAGAATTTGTCCTTCCATTGCTCGTACTCCCCCTTGAAGAGTACTGGTGGCTTCACATCTGTTTCGATAGCAAGAGCTTCCCGAGATGACATCCTTATTGATATGATTAGAAATCAAACTTATCTGGTATTAAGACAATCAACTAAATGAGATCGTTAGAAACTACACTCAAAACTTTTCAGAAAAGTAAATTTCCAAAAACAATTTAATTGCAGTACTAGCACAGTATAATTCACAAATAAAATAATCAGAGAAGCTGGCGCAAAAAAATGAGCCAAGACAGAGGAGCAAAAAGACAGTTTGCGTGAGAGATAGGTCGCGTAAATAGGAGCTTTGCGCGAGTAACAGTTGGCCCAAAGTAAGATTTACGTGAGATGGGGGTCACGCCAAGAAGAGGTTTGCGTGAACCGCAGGTGGCGCAAAGTGTCAGTTTGCGTGAGAAGCAGGTGGCACAAGATGATGTTTGCGTGACTCGTGGGTGGCGCAAAGGAGGGTTTGCGCGACCAGGCAATGGCGCAAGTTCAGATTTTCGCGAGTAACAGTCTGATCGATATATTTCTACGACCGAAGTCCGTGACCGGTACCTTGCTACGACCGGTATTGGTCTTCGACCGGTATTTGTCTTCGACCGGTAAGATGTATGACCGGGAAAGAATATGGAGCGGCATGAATTTGACCGATAAAATGCTTTGACCTGTATGATGCTTCGACCGATATGGGCTTGGACCGGTAGAGTGTCGACCAGCAAAGTAACGACCGGTAATTTGCCGACCGGTATAGACAGAGAGTTATCCGGGCGACCGGTATTGAGAATTGACAGGGATTTACACGACCGATATATCGACCAATATTATGAGGTCGACCGATATGAACTATGTGTTTGCCAGGCGACCGGTATATCAACTGGTATTATGCGGTCGATCGGTATTATGCGGTCGACCGGTATGTTCTTGATGCTTTCGTCCCAGAACACAAAATTCAACCCAGAAACCAATCAATAGATCGAATTACACTACAAAGCTTTGCCAATACGATCGATTAAACAACTAGAACTGAATGCAATCAATTAATTTCAATAAAAACCACTCTAAGTGAGATTTGATTGAAGAACCAGTGTCCACTCGTGAACGAACCAAAAACAGCAAAAATCATCAAATAATTAATCTAAAACGATGCAATACTCAAAACAATCAATACCCAGTCAAGATAATATGCTAATCGATCACAATCCAAACAATAATAACTTGAATGAACAATCACACAATAATAAAAATTGAATCTTTGACAGATAAACAGAACCGAAAAAAAAATTCAATTCAATATGTTCTGCTCTGATACCAATTGTGTGTCCCTGTGATTAACAATTCAATCAAGTAAACAATTAAGCAATACGAATATGCAAACTTGGTATTGATTTCTCAAACGAATCGAATGATTACAATGGTTACAAGATTTCTTGATGATAAACTCGATCAATCTCTCTGTTTTCTCTCTATCTCACGCCTCTGCTCTCTCTCTTTTTCTCTTGTACAGCGCACCACCACCACACAACTCACAAACCTAATTAACACTAAACAAGCTAATTAATACTTAGGCCGTATTAGCCTAATGGGCTTGGCTTGGGCCCAACAGCTAATAACAATTAACTTATTGAAAAGAAACAGACTAATAATGTAAAAACAGAAAATAAACTTTGACTATTTTTACAAAGGACCCTAGACTATATGTTGAGACGACTTTTCCAGCTTTGACTTCAGATTTCCATCTTCAGATAATGATGATCTTGAATCCAATAAAATTGTGCTTTAACATAACACGAGTGCTAATGGGTTTCAAACTGTGATCTAATACATGTTATGTGGTGTGGAGTGCATACTTGTTATAACATGAGTTTGATCCCGGACACGGCAAAATGGCGGGGGTTAAGGGGGTCGCGACCCCTTGCGGGGATCCTAGGCGAGAGGCCCTGGCGGTGGGCCCGTAAGGTCAATAAGTTCAATTACCGTGATTGTTCTCCTGTAAGCACTCCCATGGATCCTAGTGTGAAATTAATGCCAAATACGGGCAATGCCATTTCACAACTTGAATACTCTAAGGCCATTGGTAGCTTGATATATGTCATGTGTTAAACCCAGAATTCAAGTTCAAATCAAACAACAAGCAAGATGAACAACTTCCAAAGTCATATGTCATTGATATTCAAATCAAAGATTACAATTTCTCACTTTCTCTCTCTACAAACATTCTCTCTCTCTAGAATGATTTTCAATCTACTTTTCTCTAATCAGCTCACATACGTTCATACAATCTGAATACTTGCTTACCACAAAGACAAAGATATTTATACTACACACAATTACAAGGAAATAAAACAACTACACTTTGACTTTGACTTTGACTTTTATTACAAAGACTTTGACTTTGATGCTTGAAAATTGACTGTGAAGCTTTGACTTGCATCTTAATTCTTTATGATCTTGAATCCAACAAATATGTGCTCTAACATTCTCCCCCTTTGGATCAAGATCATCTATAAAAAAAATATTACAGTTCAATCTTCTCTTTTAAGCTCAATTTGAATCTTCTCCCTTTGATGTAAACAAGATTTTCTCAAGCAATCAACATTCTCCTCCTATTCATATGAAAAATTGACATTCTCCCCTTTCTTTGATAAACTCAGTATCTTCAAACTTTCATCAATCTTCCAAAAGTCTGTTCACCAACAATATTAACATTCTCCCCCAAGGTTGGCAAAAACTTATTTCAGACTTGAAAAGAAATTATCTTCAGATTTAGCACAATTTGCTTTAACAAATTTATCTTTAACAATTATGAAAACTTTGAACTCTTGCTTTCAGCTTTCAACATTCTTCAACAATTCTTTCATCAAATACAATTCTTGATCATTCCTCAAACATTATTTGATCTTCTCAACATTTCTTGAACCTCTTTCCCCCTTTTTGATGATTGCGGCATAGAGATCATCAAAACTTTTAACAAGAAATGTCTTTGATATAATCTGACCATTGATCTTTCATCCCGAGCCTCTGATTCACCATTGATCCAAAAGATATTCATCCGAATCTTTTCAAATCCAGACAAATTAGAGTGTAACACCTGAATCAACAAATAAATCAGTTAATATGCCTGTCAGTAACACAAAGTTACTGTGTGTAACAAATACACATTGGAAAGGAGCTTTTGTGATGTTCACTCCGCCATGACTTCCATTCAATCATCGAAACACCACAAAGATATTTCTATGAACATTATGACAAGAAAACAAATTCCTTGTGTGTTCGTGCAAGTGTTAGAAAGAACTAAGCACATGATGATTGCTTTGTACAAGGCTCAACATTGTGTAAACCACTGAAACAACAGTAATTAAACACAGACTCAATTATGCATGATCGAAGTGCGAAGGTGGGGCAGACTTCCTTCTTTTTCAATATCCAGATTTTCCAAATGAAAACCAGATAGATGATGTGTTGCGTCCCCTTGAAATATGAAACATTTTATTGTTAAGAAGAAAATGAGTGGCTGGTGGGGTTTATTATCAAGAGTTGGCATGAGCTAGTTGCCTGTTTCAATAATGTTCACGAAGAAATGTGAAACACTAGTAATGTGGTTGCCCGACTCAGAAAGTAGTTGGTGTAGAGTTTGATATTCTTTTACTCTGATCTCTCACCCTCTTTCTTTTTAATCATTGAGCTCGCGTCTAACCAAACTCTCATTTACATTTTACCTCGTCACACAACCCACACTCATTTCTTTTTGACTCCTCACACTCGATCACTAAGGATTATCTTCTTGGGTAAGAAACACTGGTTATCGTGAATCCATAGAAGTTTCAATGAAATCATACACAATGAACCCATATTTTCCTATGAAAGCATAATGTTGCTCAAAAAAATGGTTTAACTTTATCAGTTAAAGCACAAATATACAAATGTCAGATGTCGATATGCTCGTAGAGATAATCATGAAGATTTGAGCATTTAATCATTGAAGAATTTTCAAAACAAGTATATTGAATGAATAAGCATGAAATACAAGAAACTTCTTTGAAAATCTGACATTGCATCAAAATGATCAAATAGAAATGATTTATCGATTAAGGCTTAGGTCAAAAAAAATTGATATTATCTATATGAACCAAAAATATAGACATTCTTGAAAGAACGTTTAAAAATGAAATCACGCTCAAACTTTGAATAACAATCGGGGTGTCTTACCATCGAAAAATAGTTCAGTTTGGAGACATGGTAAGAACGAATTCAACTAAAATTAAACCGTTGTGTGTGAATACTTGACAGTATATAGACAAGATAATACACAAGTAATAATCTTTGGAAACACACGGTTTGTTGATCATTGAAGCACAAGTAATAAAGAAAACATTTAAAAATCACACTTCTATATTCATGAAATCGTTTAAGAACCAGAAGTGGTTTGAACATTTAAAAACATGTTTTCTATGATTGAAAGTCGTCCTTCTTTCAACCATATATGAGATTAAGAATAGAAATAAACCTTTTCAGTCTGTCTTAAATCTCATGAAGTCAGCTTAAAGTCATAATGAAATGATCATGTAAGCATCTCTCAATCTGCATCAGTCAAAAAGTCCGTCAAAGTACAAAATTTATTCACAAATCTTTATTGAAATGTAAATGACATAAAGCAGTAAAACATTTAATATACAAGTTCTGATCTGAAGTAATCAGAAGTCATAATCCTTTACTCCCCCTGAAAATATGCATCTAAAATATGTCAGTGAAAAAGCACATGATAGAGATCTACAACTCCTCCTGAAGTGTAGTTCATCATATTACTTCCGAATACATATTTCCAGAAATATATATATATATATATATATATATACTCCCCCTTGAAGGTTGATTTCCTCATTTGAGTATCGGAGTACAAACTCTTATCAGCCCGGGAGTATCATTTCTTTCATCATTGAAGTATGAGTCCTAAACTGTTGTGTTTAGAAGTCAAACTCCGTTGAAGTACAGGTCCTGAATTGTAGTATTCAGAAGCCTCAGTTCATTGAAGCACGGGTTCTGAACTGATTTATTCAGAAGCCAAACATCGGTTCTCTTACTCCCCCTTGACATTAGGTGCCTGCAACACAGAATCATCTTTCGGTTTTGGTACCCACTGGTATTTGCGTCCATGTTTGTTAGTTGCAGTTCTAATAGGAGTAATAGAGTAAGAACCATACCAGTAATGATAACTCGGTTTATGAACAAAATCATATGTATTACAGTAAGAACAATACATTTTCCTTGACAACCTGATCATTTGATCTCTCGAATAAGCGAGATCAGGTTTACCTTTCAGCACTTTGTTCTTCTTGACTGCTGATGCATGTACAAATGATTTGTTACTTTTCTTCTCTTCCTTCTTTCCTTTCTTTTCTTCCTTCTTCTCATCTTCATCTACTGGTTTTACTCTCTATACCAGTTTTTCTTCTTTATCTTTTCTTCTTCTATGTGTACCTGAACCATCTATTTTCCAATCATAGAAAATGTTAGTTGTACGGATCTGATCAAATGAATTGACTGACCTTTTTGGAGAAACAGTTTTCTGATGTGAGCTTGAGGCTGACTTGTTAGAACCAGCTGAACTATTTCTAGATGTATGGATTTTTGACTCTGGAGTCGTTTGCTCAGTCACTACAACCTTTGAAATAATATCTTCAAGCTCTTTAATCTTTGAAGAATAACTGTCTCTTTCTTTCACAAGTAGGTCATTCTCTTTCTTGAATTCAGATTTCGCTTTCTGCTCTTTCAATGCATTTGTAGATAGCTCAGATAACTTTGCTGTCAATTTCTTTATTTCTGCTTCAAATATATTTCTTTCTTCTTCAAAGTCTTTTTCCACATTCTTTCGTCTATCAGATATCTCTTTAAAGAATTCAACATTCTTTTGTTCTATGATCTTTTTCTCCTTGGCAAACTTTTCCCTTTCTAAAATGATTACTTTCTCAAAATCTGAAATCTGTTGAGAAAGCTTTATACATTTCAGCTCAAAACCTTTCTTTTCTTCAAAACTTTTTCTTGAAAATTCTGAAAATTTCTTAGCAAACTCTTTCTTCTCACTCTCAAAATTATCTTTATCTTTCACCATCTGTTGATCCAAATCAGATATTTTCTTTAAAAGCTCAGCATTAGCATCTTCCAGACTCTTAATCTTTTCCTCATAACTTTCAACAGATGTTGCTTGCTGGATTTGGATAAACTGATTTTCCAAGTCAAAGATTTTTCTTGTCAGCTCTGTGTTCTCAGATCCAAACTCAGTATCTTCTCATTATTCAGCCTAGAAGTCTGTTTCAGAAGATCTTCATTAATTGTCTTTAATGCACTAACTTCTTCCCTCAGTATCTTCCTTTCATCAGAATATCTTTTTGATCGCTTTGAGTAGTAGAGAAGTGAGGAAGATATATTTTTTACCTCTATTCTAAGCTTGGCTATCCTCTCTTCATCATCATCAGAATAACTCATCTTGAAAGTCTGTTATAAAAAGAACTTGAAATGATCGTAAGTCCAAATGAAATCAAGTAAAACAGAAAACCTTAGAAAAATATAGAAATGAAATTTTCAAAATTCTTCAAGTCTAGAATTCGCAAATTACCCTGAAATACAATGAATTCGCAAAACAGAGTGAGATACTAAGAATTCGCAGAAGGAACAAAATTAGAATACGCAACCACACATAAGTCAAGAATTCGCAAACTATAAAGGATCTAGAATTCGCAGGCTAAAATTTGCACATAATAAACTTACGAATTCTGTCCTTAGAGAAAAATATTTGAAATTTTCAAGAATTCGTAACCGATACACTTACGAATTCTAACTTTTTGTGAATAACAAATCTGCGAAATCTGAGCAATTCGTAAGAAAGGCAATGCGAATTCTGAGCAAATCGCAACATACTGTACTGCGAAAACTATGGAATTCGCAAGAAATACACTTGAGAATTTTACACTTAGAATTTTCAAGCAAACAAATCTGCGAAAACTTAGAAGATTCTGCGAATTCTTCAATTAATCTGCGAGTTCTTCGTAACCCTGCGAGTTCTTGATGATCCTTTCGAACTCTCTAGATCTCAAATGAAAGTTCGATCTGGATGACTCAAAAACACATCAAACCTTCATCTTTCAATCTGAAATTTTGACAAATCAATAATTTCTACTCCTAGAACCTAATTGTACCAACGATTTTCGATATACAACATAAACTATTACAAATTGATCCAACATACAGTGCTTAGAACTCGTGTATGTAAAACTCGTACAACTTTCAAATTCAATCTCAATTATAGTGCAAAACTCGAATTCACCTATACAATTTCAATCTAAAACATTATACGCACATAATCTGATCAATTACAACTCGAAAAACAAACACAAACTCATAAATGATTCTGATCTCGACGAACACAGTGACGAACTCTATATTTCTTGATTGAATCTGCTCTGATACCAATTGTTAAACCCAGAATTCAAGTTCTAATCAAACAAACAATCAAGATGAACAACTTCCAAAGTCATATGTCATTGATATTCAAATCAAAGATTACAATTTCTCACTCTCTCTCTACAAACATCATGACAAGCACAAAGCCCGATATAGATTATGTCGTGGGACGGTTAAGCCGGTATACTAGTAATCCTAGTACTCAACATTGGCAAGCGGTTCAAAGAGTATTAAAATATCTTAAGGGAACCATGGATTATGGTTTGAGTTATTTGGGATACCCTTCGGTTTTAGAAGGTTATACGGATGCAAGTTGGATATCCAACATGGAGGATAACTCCTCAACAAGTGGTTGGGTATTTTTGCTTAGAGAAGGTGTCATTTGATGGGCATCCAAGAAGTAAACTTGCATTACAAACTTAACAATGTAATCTGAGTTTGTTGCATAAGCCGTCGTCGGTAAAGAGGCAGAGTGGCTAAAGAACTAATTTATGAGATTCCATTATGGCCAAAGTCAATTTCACCTATTTCTATCCATTATGATAGTGCAACCACTTTAACCAAGGCTTATATCCAAATTTACAATGGAAAGTCTAGACACTTGTGTTAGACATAGTATGATTAGAGAATTAATCATGAATGGTGTAATCTCCGATGAGTTTGTTAGAACGCAATAAAATTTGGCAGATCATTTAACTAAATGTTTGGCAAGAGACTTAGTGCACAAGTCTGCGATTGGGTTGGGGTTAAAGTCCTCATAAATTAATAAAGGCAAGATACCCATTTCCCTTCTAATATGACATTAGAAGTTGAATTCAATATGGAAAGCTCACACTTAAAAATTGGAACACATGTTGCATCATACCATGTATGTGTTCGGTTGTGCAGTGGGTAGGTTGAAGTTATCTTCTTAATAATTCCTTTGATAAAGTGTTTTTTCAGGTACACGAAGTAAATGAATGACCTATGTGATTTGATGTGTAGCCACATTTCAAAATGTTGGGGACTTAGCCTTTATACAATCATGAGAGGATTAAGACACACGACTTTATAACTGTGTCATGTTTTATTTTACTAGACGAGTATAGAAAACTTGTATGTATTTTATCTCCAATTTCAATTGAGTTGATGGGTTCAATTCTTAGGACACATTGATTCTCGAATTTTTGGAACGTGTAAGATACAAATATGGAAAATTCAATAGTTTCGATATTTTCATTTATGTGCAAGTTTGGTTTGTTCAAATTAAGGTGTTATTTCATGGGTTACACTAGAATGGGGGAGGATTGTTGGTGATTTTAGTGTCACCGGCCATTCAAGTATAATTGGATATAACATCAGTGCTAATGAGTTTCAAACTGTGATCTAATACAAGTTGGGTGGTGTGAAGTGCACACTTGTTATACGACGAGTTTGATCCCAGGCACGACAAAATAACGGGGGTCAAAGGGGTCACGCCCCCTTGCGGGGTCCAAGAGCCCCTGGCGGTGGAGTTGGAATGTAGTGGAAAAACTCGATCAGAATGAAGAAAACTTCAGTTCTGATCAGTTAGGAGTTTAAGATCAAGAGGGTGTAATTCCAAACTTAGTTTTGAAAATAGAACCAGAGAGTGTCTCTGGTTGGTGTACCAGAGGATTTGGTTGGTGTACCAGAGGCTCTAGTTGGTGGCTCTCTCGTTGGTCGTGCTTCTGGCAGGGACTCTGTAGTCGTGAATGACTAGAGGCTCTAGTTGGGTAGACCAGAGGCGAGGCTCTGGTGTTGGTCTCACCTTTGGTTGGCTATGTCTGCACGAGAGGTTCAGGTTAGACCAGAGGCAGCCTCTAGTCGACTACATCTGGTTGACTATCTCTGGATAGGCCAAGTCTAATCTTTGGTCTCGTATGACCGGTGCTCTCTAGACCTGCAATTACTAAACATTTATTGTGCAGTTATTTCAATCCCATGATCTTAGCTAAAATGATTGTAACCAACCCTTATTGTTAATAATTTGCCATTACAGTTATGTTTCCTTCTTTTACGAATGGGACTAGTATATATACCCTATATACTTACGTTTTAGAACTCACAAATTTGAACACACTTGATATACTCTCCAGTAGTTTTACTCTTGTTTTTGTACCAAAAAACGATAGTAATCTTGAATCTTATCCTAGATTGAATTTCGTGAAATTCATACATAGGGTTGAAATATCAATTCGAAAAGTGAACTCACACGATTCTCAAGCAATTTGATAACCTGATCGGTCTATTACCTTTTTTTTCTTCTGATTGTGGTTTGCGGTGGGGGTAGGTAGATGGGTGTTGGAATGGTGGTTGGTAATCATTCTTCGTTGTGGTGGTGGATTGGAAGAGAAACAAATTGAAAGATAAATATTTTTAAAATGTTAATATAGAGAAAAGGTTAAAATGGGCATTTTGTTCTTGAATTTTAAGTGGATATAGGTGGCTATTACTGTGAGAGATTAAACCCAAAACAAAATACAGACCTTTGGTATTTAGTGTATTTAGTGTATTAAATAAAGTTTAAGGACCAATTCCATGGAAACCCATAAACCGTAAAGATCAAATCTATAATTTACTCTAATTTCGGCATTACTCTTGTATAGGTACACGTCAAATTGTTTGAATTTTTGACTTTTTGAGAGTACAGAAAAATTATTATACCAATAGATGAACCGGATAACCATATATATTATATAAAAAAATTGAGAACCAATCTAATTATTTGGTGAGTTTTATTTTAAACTAGAATTCAAGTTGTAATTGTTCATTCATGAGTGTTTCATATATAAAACTTATGGACAGAGTTTGTTTCACATGTGAAACGATTATCTTTATTTTATATATGAAATAATATTCCTGCAACATGTGCTGCGAAACTGGTTCTCAACGTTCTTATCATTTTCCTAGTTCTCATTAATTTGATTTGTTCCATATATATAAAATAACTTCAGCTCATTCGGTTAACCACAACATATATCGAATGCATCCCATTTTGGCATGATCAAGGGTTGAACTAGGTAGACATAGCACCACCGGAAAAGCTTAAGGGTCGATGTCTTATATATTGGTGGGAATAAGGATAGGGTAACAAGAGATATAATTGGTGCATTGCATCTTTGCAGCATTAATGCTTTTTGCTGGTTGGTTTTATTATCATCAACCTGCTCCAAAACTGGCTTGGTTTCAACATGCATAATCTATGTTGAATCACTTTTTTCCCTGTCCCCACGTCATTTTTCTCTCTCCCACTACCGTCAAATTTATATATACACCCCATACATTTACATATATAATCTTCTCGCCACATTTACATATCCATCCCTACTATTAGTTATGTATCTGACCCATACATTCACTCGATCGTGTCAAGTTCTCTTTTGGTGGAACATGGTGCAATTAAGATCAACACGTCCACTTTCATCATGCAAGACTCTACAGTCATAGGGTATGCATGCAACAAAACACGCACTCCCAAGAACACGCACAAAATGCGAAATAGCTTTATTAATTTTTGTAAAGGTAATCGACTTAATTTGGAACGAATCCAAAAACATCTGAACTCAAGGTTTTGCGTTTTAGCCTAGCGGGTAACTTGGTGGATATTTCTGAGAATGAGTGAGAGGTCTGATACAACTTACAACTCTTCGGCATCATCCACATGTCATTTACCATTTTACCTCCCCACAAAGCCAAGAGACCGGTATATAGATATGCTCCAAAGGATGATGTCATACCTTTTTCCATAAGGTAGAATTTAAGGTTCAATCAAACCAACACGTACTCATTATGAATTGTGGTTTTTGAAAGAAGAGAATTTTGGTGGATAAAAAATTGATGTCCCAAAGTTCATTATCCATCATTCGTCTATCAATCAAATGAAGCCACATAAGCTAGTTCTTGAGAAAAAAGAGTAAAAATATGAATGAAGTAAATTTATACGAAATAAAATATTGACGAGTTTTCACAATATAAAGCGATAGAAAAAACCAATCATGAATTTTGGAACAAAACATTTCATATAACACATTTGACTTGATATATATTTAATAAAATTTAGTTGTTATATATGACAAGTAAATTAAAAATATGTTTTTCATAAAATCCGTCATAAATATAGTGTACACATTTCTAATACATCCGTTATAAACATGTTTTGAAAACCAAACCAATAATTATGTAATTAATGAATGAACAAATAAAGTCTTATTAAAAGTAACTGTTATATATGGACTGGATTAATGGAACCATGACTAATAACATGCAAAAATCTTTGTACAAATTGATTTCTTGATCATAACAAATCATTGAAATGAAGAATATATAACAGAATTCAACTAATCATTGAGGTTTTCACAACAATATGAAAACAAGTTATATAGCTAGCTAGGCTCATTCGAGTATTGTGGACCGCACCTTCTTGGTCAGTCTAGGAACGTAATTGATCGAGCCATGGCTCCATCGGAGAAGCTCATTAAGGACAAGGTGGTCCATGGCTTCCAGGGATATAAGTGCACCCTGATGGACCAGCAGGTGGAACCGGTCCCTTCCGAAGTGACTGGAAAACAAGCACGTTCCCACTCTTTAAGTCGATCAAACCGTCCTTTCCATGCAAAACTCTGCCGGCTTTGATGGGGTTCAGAGAGACCAAAATAAGAAGTGCCAAGAACACAAAAGCAATGCTCGATGACTTCATTTCTTTAGATTGTAGTTCGATATATGGGTGAACATATATATATATATATATATATATATATATATAGGTATACATGTCAAGATTTCCAAAGGGGTATTACGTGGTTGGTATGTATAAACGGTTTCAAGATTTTGACTGTTGACTTTCATAAATTTTAAACAAAATATATATAGTTTTTGACTGTTGAATGAGTCATTAGAAAGAGGCCATTTTTATATGACTTAATCTCCTTTGTTAAGTTACCACATATCAATATTACAATCAACACTTTGTTTTTCTGTGGTTGTAAAATATAGCAAGTGAAAAAGAATATATATAATCTTCAAGATATATATGTCATTGGATACGTGAAATGTATCAAATTATTCTTTAAAAGAGCATTTGAGGAAATAAGGGACGTTTCAAATCTATATATATATATATATATATATATATAATTATATATATTGATTAGTAAATAAACGGTATCTGGTCGAGACTCTAATTATTGTAATAAAGTAACAAAATTTTATCGTTCAAAATCAATACAATCAATTGTATATTACAAGTTACGTGTGCAACTAATAAACAGATGTTTAGCAACTTCCATGTGAGGCATGAAGAATAATGTGTTGAACTGAATTGCATTAAATTAATAATATTATTCTAAAAAGATTGTCGTATTCATATGCCATAAGAGATTAAGGTGTGAAAAAAGGCCATATAAGTCCATTAATCACAAACGATACATACATACATATATATATATAGAGAGGGAGGGGTGTTCAAATGCAAACGTTTTAATGGTGTAAACACATGCAACCTACTTATCTATCACATATTTTATTTTCCCATTTTTTTATTAAAAGGTAAAAACAAAACATGTGGTAGATAAGTGGGTTGCATGGTTTGCACCATTAAAAAGTTTGTAAGTAAATAACGAACAATTAATGTTACTTCCTTGTAAACATGTCATCAACAATCCAAACATGACCTATGAATCACAATTTATGAAACTCTAAACCCATAAATATATTCAATAATTAGTTTATATTACAATTATTGACAGAAAAAATTATAATGATATATTTTATAATAAAAATGAAACGTATTTTATGATTATGTATTTTTAATGTGTTAACGGTGGAAAAAAATAAAACGTATGGATAGAAAACAAATTAGTTCGTACATATTCATGATATTTAATTGTACGGTTAAATTAAAAAATATTCAATATTGGGCTCGTTTTGAAGATATTGACGAGACGATTATAATAGTATAATTTGTAGAAAAAGAAACGTATTTTTTCATTGCATTTTTGTTCATATACGATTATTTGTGTTAATATGATAATGGTGTAAAATGAAAAATGAAAAAATAAGGGATATAAAATGAATTAAATAAGTAATTGTAAGGGTGACAAATGTAACATTATAAGGGTGATAAGTGTTATTGTATAAAAGCTTAGGGTAATAAGTGTTATTGTATAAAAGTTTAGAGCGATAATTGTTATTGTACAAAAGTTTGTACAATAACTGTATTAGTTTTTTTATATAGTAGTAGAGATTTAATTCGTAGATATTCATGATATTTAATAGTACGGTTAAATTTAAAAATATTCAATATTGGGCTCGTTTTGAAGGTATTGACGAGACGATTATAATGGTATAATTTGTAAAAAAAGAAACGTATTTTTTCATTGCATTTTTATTTATATACGATTATTTATGTTAAAATAATAAGAGTGTAAAATGAAAAATGAAAAAACAAGGGATAGAAAGTAAATTAAATAATTAATTGTAAGGGTGATAAATGTAAAATTTAACTTTCCAAAACCGTTTTCCAATAACTACTTTTTTCAAGAACGGTAATAGAATTTTTATAATATAGTATATATATGCAAACCATTGTTTTAGAAAACAATATATATATTTATGGAAAACTATTATGATTCATTAATAATGATTGTGATATATATGGAAGATAATAAGATTCATTTATTATAATCATGACTTTAGATTAGGAAACTTAACAAAATGTTTCCTAAAATAGGGGTTTGCAAAGTTTCCACAAATTATTTGGTTTTCAAATGAAACGCACCCTATATATATATATATATATATATATAAGGGTTCTTTAATTTGAAACCCTTAAAAATGTTGCAAACCTTGCAACCCACATCTTAACCGTCAGATTCATGATCGACGGTTACAATAGATATGGGGCCCAATATTTTTAATTAAAAAAAAGAAAAACAAAAATACAATAACCGTCGATCATGAATTCAACGATTAAGATGTGGGTTGCAACATTTTTAAGAGTTGCAAAATATCTTTCCACTATATATATATATATATATATATATATATATATATATATATTCATACAAGAACAATATCTATTTAATAAAACACAAAAACAACTGAGTATATACAAAATCATATATGATTCACGCGACTTTGCATACGAATTTAGGTCGCGCCCAAAGTTATCTGCGTCCGTTTTTTTCGGTTAATATATAATCATATATGATTTTTTACATGATCTGCTGTTTTCTTAAATAGTTAACGTTCTCGTTCGAACCTTCCTCTCTCTTTCTATATATATATATATATATATATATAAAACTAACATGTGCATCATTTTATATTTGATGACAATATAAATACTATATAGAAGAAGGCAAATTAAATAATATACTGATTCGCCACGGATTTTGATTTTCTAACATGTGAGAAGATTGGTATTTAATGTTAGTTTGGATGAATAAAAATTTCATTGTTCTAAATTTCCATCTCTTTATATTTAATCAATCATGCAAAGTTAGTTCAATATATTTGTTTGATATAAATTTATTTAATTAATTTTTTTAGCGGTGGACTTGATACGGTATCAATTTTTTCCAATAATATCGTGTACCAAGTAAATTATAACTGGTACACAAAATGTTTTACCATGTACCAACTAATCGTATTTGGTATCATTTTTTTTTTCGCTTGCTACATGTTGGTATTGGTTTTGTACCAACTTCAAGTTACATATATGAAAACTTGCTAATTTTATTCAAATTTCGAGTGATAGTTAAAGTTAGGATGCTTAATATTTATTACATCAAAAAATACAAAAACTAATAAATTAAATAAGTCGGTTCCATGGTATTATTGTGGTACGAGATTTCCAATACCATATACCAACCAAGTTTTCATTTTTTGTATGGTACAATCATCTGACTGTAATTGGTACTAATTGAATTGATATCAATTTAATTGATACAGTTGGTACATAATATTGTTCAGTTTAATACAAAATTACCATCCCTACATCTTTTTCATTACCGCTCCTTAATAAATAGATGACGTGGCTGCATATGATTAGTGGACAGGATGGAAGGATAGGAAATACAGACTAAACATCATTTCCATGTTTTTTTGATCCATTTTCAATACTAATTTAGTTCTTTTAACTTGAATTGGGTTTATAAGACGTCTTTTAACTTTTTCACTATAATAAAATTGGGTTTATAGGACGTCTAAAAAAAGTAAGTGTTCTAATAGACTACTTAATAAGACTTGAATTTCAGAACCAAAAAAAAATAATAATAAATAAAGTGTCATATCTAAAGGCGTTGTAATAAATTTTTAAGTAAGCTTTTCGGCGTCCTAACAAAAATTTTAGGACATTTTTATAAAAAAAAAATCGTATTAGTTATTTTATAAAACAATATTTTGAAAATTTGTCTTATAAAACAAGTGTCCTATAAAAAGATGGTTTATAGGACACTTTTTTAAAGTTCCTAAAAGCACAAAAGGTCCTACAAACTTATGACAACTCTTTTAGATAAGACGTTTTATTTTTTGATATTATAAACTAAGGGGTTGTTTGTTTTTTTCAAAAAATCTCTTAATGACTCTTAAGTCTGAATCATTAAGATATTTTTAAAAATCACCTCTTATTAATCATAACTAAATTAAGACTTCAGACTTTAGACCTCTTAAAAAACAAACGACACCTAAGTCTTATAAACCAGTAAGATGCTCAATTTTGGTGACGTCCTATATATCCAATTTTGTTATAGTGTTTTATTGTAGAATATTGGTACCAAAAGATGGCGGGATTAAAAGAGGTTTCCTCATTGACTTCAATACAACAAAGGAGGTCGTTATGGTCGTTGGTATATATCTATTTGTATTCTTTGTTATAAATGTAAACAGAGTCAATGAAGTCAATGAGGAAACTTCGTTAATAAAACTTATTTAGGTGTTTAACTTCAATTCATTCTAACAACTTATTGTGAAGTATTTGTATAAGACACACGGTTAACCAAAGAATGCGATAAATATTGCTTGATCAGCTTTATTTCGGGTTGTGTCTATCGAGTATTATAATATAAGATAAGAAACAAGGTTTCTAAATTTTTTTAGCACAATTATACAATGTGTTAGCTCAATTAAAATATTTTAAACGTTTCTTATTTTAGGCCATTATCAATTCCGAATTAAGAATAATGTTAGAAAAATGATTTCATTTAAATCAATTATGTTACTTTGTTAATTTGAAATGCTTTTATTGTCTTAGTTTGTAAGACTCTTTTGAATAAGACTTTTAATTGCTATAGTATGCTTTTTTATATTTGTTTTATTTATTACTCGTCAAGTCAATTTTATATATATATACAGAGAATAAATCAAATATAAACCATGTAAATGTTACACACCATACAAACCAATATCGACCTTTGATTTTGTGTATTTTGAAATTTTTAGGCTGTTATCAAATTAGTTGCAAATAAGGTTGAGAGGAAATTTTGGAACCGATTTAATCCATATCATTCACATTGATTTGATAGTATGTATGGACAATTTAATATTGATTTGTAGGAACTAGACGGTGTGTATCTGAAGTGAAGTGGCATATATATATATATATAAAGCCTTAGTATCATTTGAGAAAATGATAAATATATGAGAAATAGAGAAGTAATCCTAGTCCTTCATACGGTCAAGATCGGATATGACTAGTCAAATATTTCGGCTTTGACTGGTCAAAAGTTGTGGCTTTGACTGGTCAAAACTTGCGGCTATTCCAAAAATAGAAGGACATTTTCGTAATTTTTATAAAATACACGGGTTGTGTTCATATATGAACATGTATAATTCACATATGAACTATATGTTCATATGTGAATCAGTGTAATTCACGTCTGAACTCTTTTAACTGATTCATATATGAACCTTTGTGATTCACATATGAACTAATTAACTGATTCACATATGAACTAATTAACTGTAAGTTCATATATGAATCAGTTGAACTAATTAACAGATTCATATATGAACTAATTAACTGATTCTCATATGAACTAATTAACTGATTCACATATGAACGTATAATTCATATGTGAATCATATAGGTTCATATATAAACTCATCTCGCGTATTTTACGAAACTACCCCTCTACCTTCTATAGACCACGCAAGAAATTATCCAGTGCTTTGCGATCAAAGCCGCAAATGTTGACCAGATAAATGACTAATATTACTTCTCTATCTCTCATATATTTACCATTTCTCAAATGAACCTCTCCCTATATATATATATATATATATATATCATATATGAACTCATCTCGCGTATTTTACGAAACTATCCCTCTACCTTCTATAGACCATGCAAAGAATTATCTGGTGCTTTGCGGTCAAAGCCGCAAATGTTGACCAGATGAATGGCTAATATTACTTCTCTATTTCTCATATATTTACCATTTCTCAAATGAACTTCTCCCTATATATATATCATATATGAACTCATCCCGCGTATTTTACGAAACTATCCCTCTACCTTCTATAGACCATGCAAAGAATTATCAGGTGCTTTGCGGTCAAAGCCGCAAATGTTGACCAGATGAATGGCTAATATTACTTCTCTATTTCTCATATATTTACCATTTCTCAAATGAATCTCTCCCTATATATATATATATACATATATATATATATATATATATATATATATATATATCATATATCATATATGAACTCATCCCGCGTATTTTACGAAACTATCCCTCTACCTTCTATAGACCATGCAAGGAATTATCCGGTGCTTTGCGGTCAAAGCCGCAAATGTTGACCAGATGAATGACTAATATTACTTCTCTATTTCTCATATATTTACCATTTCTCAAATGAACCTCTCCCTATATAAATATATATATATATATATATATATCATTTATGAACTCATCCCGCGTATTTTACGAAACTATCCATCTACCTTCTATAGACCATGCAAGGAATTATCCGGTGTTTTGCGGTCAAAGCCGCAAATGTTGACCAGATGAATGGCTAATATTACTTCTCTATTTCTCATATATTTACCATTTCTCAAATGAACTTCTCCCTATATATATATGTGTGTGTGTGTGTGTGTGTGTGTGTGTGTGTGTGTGTGTGTGTGTGTGTGTGTGTGTGTGTGTGTGTGTGTATGTAATAACTGGGTTAAAAATCAAAGAATTTAAAAGTTTGGGTAAAAGATCTGAAAGGCCATAGTGAAGGGGTCTAGATTGAAAAGTTGGAAAATAAGAATATAACCCTAGAGATAAAGGTGAGTGTGTGTATTTGTGGCGACTGAAAATGTGAGGAGAAACCTTTGGCGATTTTAGAGACCGAGAAGGAAGGTGGAGTCTTCAAGGAATTCAAGGGTGGTTGGAGTTCATTTTGAGGTAAATCATCTTGTAAGTTAAAATCTCTATTTGTAATGTTTGAATCATAATAGTAGTTGGGGGGGGGGGGGGGGGGCTGTGTATTGAATCTGAAGTTGAGAATTTATGGGTTGAGATAAATGGAAACTTTTGTAAGATTACCTGCGTGATTAAAAAAAAGTTGGTCGAAATCGAGTATTTATATCTGATTAAGAGTTTGGGTTAATTTGTTATTGATTTCTGGGTTGGTCTGTGATCTGTGTCTTTGGGTTTTCGTTCGATGATTCGGTGACCGGATTAAGTTGACACCGGTCGAGTGAGGTTGACACCGGTCGATTGGGGGGGGGGGTGTCAAGGCCCCGGTCGAGTAATCACCCCGGTGCACACTGGTCGACCGCGTGGCACCGGTCAGCGCTTTGAAGAGGGACTCCGGTCAAAGGATCACACCAGGCGGCCTTGGCAGGCCCCGGTCCCCGATCTTGTTGCTCAGTGGGTCGAAGCCCATTTTGTTGGGAAATTCAGTTTTGCTTGGGTTTGGAATTAGTTTGGTCGGTCCATTCTTCTTATATTTTTTATCAAGAATTCATGTGATTACTCAAGTAGGATTAGGTGGGTTGCATTTGGTTAGAGGTTAGATTATATTGAGAATTCGGTGTCAAGGTCAATCTTTTATAAATTAGAAAGTTGAGAAAGTTCACCAATTAATATTTCCTTTATAGGTTTCAGTTCGAATCCTAGGAGTAGACGCCGGATTTTTTTAAGCTAAGGACATCAGGTGAGTTTTTCTGAACTAAATCCTTCTGCTAACGAAAGCATGTGAAAGTTGTATTTTAAACTTTTATTTATATATGATGGCATGAGTATTATAACAATTATATGCAAGCTTTGAAATGATGTTGCTTTAGTACTTACTTGCGAGTTTTATTTAAATGTTAAAGATGATTTTCTTATTGTTGACAAAGTGGAAATGTATGCATATATGGTCCTAAGCGAGTAGGCTCAAAGTCGGGGGGTGTGGCCCGCTTGTGCTCATTCTGGGGTGTGTGCTCCGTTTATGCCATTGGGGGGTGTGTCCCAACAAAGGCAGTGTGAGTCACAGACACGCTGTCACCTTAGGGTGGCGGTAGTGTGAGCGAAGAAGTTGCTAAAAGTTAAAGGTTTATTTTCTTGAAGCTGAAAATGGTTTATTTTATGATAAATCCTTGATTGTTTGTTTGATGAGTTAAAAACTGTTGAAGAGGGGACTCACTAGACCTTTCGTTCTAACCCTCGCTCGTTTCAAATCTAAAACCCTTTTCAGGTAAAAAGTGGCATAAGAAGGAGTGGTTACGTTTTAAGAGAAGTTGTGAGGTGGAGCTGATTTAGAGGACCTCCATTGTAGATTCAGTGTATTCATTGTAGATTCAGTGTATTTCTTGAAGAGAAACCATGGGACAACAACAACAACAATTTAGTAATAATTCTAGTTTCTCTTCTTCTTCTAATGCTAACAATGTTTATTGTCATCCAGGTCACAACCAAAGGAGACAAGAAGAAGGGCAAGTTTCAGAGAAGAAGGCAGGTTTGGAGGAGATGATGAAGAAGTTTGTGTCAAAGATGGATACAACGGCTGAGGGAATCACATCTTCTGTGAGTACCTTAACCAATATAGTTGGTACAGTGAAGGCGGCAACTGATCATAATACCGTATCGATCCAGATCTTAGAAAGACAAGTGGGGAAAATCGCGGAAGCACTACAATCACGAATCCAAGGCCAATTCCCGAGCCAAACGGAGAAAAATCCACGGAAAAATTGTAGTGCTATTCAATTGCGGAGTGGAAAGGAGTTAAATAAAATTCCAACGAGAGAGCCAGTGTAGAAGAAAGAAAAGCCACTGAGGAGAGAGTAGAGGAAAAGGAGGAAGAGAAGATGGATGAAGAAATAGAGATGGAGGCAAGAGAGAATCCAGAGGAAAAGATAGCGAAGGAAATTTCGAAAAAACCGGAAGAACCAAGGATTCCATATCCTAACCGTCTCAATTCACACAAGGACGAGGTTCAATTTCGTAAATTTTTAGATGTATTTAAAAAACTGCACATTAATATTCCTTTTGCAGATGCTTTAGCTCAGATGCCATCGTATGTGAAGTTTCTGAGGGATATTTTGTCAAATAACAGGAAAATCGAGGAGCACGCCACAGTTACACTTACTGAAGAGTGCAGTGCCATTATTCAAAATAAAGTTCCTCAAAAGCTAAACGATCCAGGGAATTTCACTATCCCTATTCAAATAGGAGTTTTTGAATTTTGCAAGCCACTATGTGATTTAGGTGCTAGTATTAACTTGATGCCTTTGTCTATTTTCAAGAAACTTGGGCTTGGGGAAGTACAACCCACCAATGTCACGTTGCAACTTGCGGACATATCGATAAAATATCCCTACGGTGTCATTGAAGACGTGTTGGTCAAGGTGGACAAATTCTACTTCCCAGTAGATTTTGTTATTCTAGACATGGATGACGACAAAGAAGTACCATTAATTCTTGGAACACCATTTCTAGCCACCGGAGGAGCTCTCATTGATGTCCAAGGAGGGAAGCTTACGCTACGAGTTGGTGAAGAAAAAGCAGTTTTCAATGTTTTTCGAGCAGAGAAAGACAGAATGGGAAATAATGAGTGCTATCGAATTGATGTGATGGAAGCTTTGATGTGAGACTCACCTATGCATCAAGGTACAGATGACCAGTTAGGGGACGTTTTGACCGGAATCACTAAAGATGAAGAGAGTGAGTGTGTGATGCAGTTGAATGCATTACCGGCGTATAAAGGACAAAGAAGGCTGGTAAAAGAAGATTTGGGTTAGCCAATCACCAAGTCACATGTAACACCCCGATTTTCGAAAGGTATCATTTCAAGTTTATACAGAAACCGATATATTAAGGAAAAATAAGATATTTGATTTTGGGCTTGAATCCTTGGTTTTATAGTCTTGATGGATAAATGATTCAATTACGATACCAACGGTTCTTTCCGGAGCGAAAACGTAGCTATAACGAAGAAGTTATGACCAAAACAATTTCGGTACGTGCTAGGCTATAATGCCCGACGATTGTGACAGTGTCACAATCGCCTGTCATGGTCGCCAGAGCCCGAAAACTCTCGGTACAATCTCAGCGATTGTGCCTGGCGATTGTGACATTGTCACTATAGCCTGGCATAATCGCCTGGGTGTATCAGAGTGTTAAAATCGCGATTTCAGCCCCAAACTTCATTTCTTCATATCTCTCTCATTTCAACTCCGATTTTGGTGATTCAACTTGGTACGGTTTCGTTTTTGAGAACTCTTCAAGGATCTAGCAAGAGATTGGAAATCTCTTGAAGTATACTAGAGCATTTTGTGGTGGTAATCTTCTCATCTCTCCCTATTCATCTTCTTCACCAAAGTTTTCTAGGGTTTCATCCACCCTTTGTTCTCCCTTTCATAGATTGAAGATTTGTAATCATTTTGGTGAACTAGAGGTGTTTTGATTGGTGGATTAAAGTTTGGGTTAAGGTAATCTTCTATTCTCTTCGGTTATGGAAGTTAGGGTTTTGGTATTAGTTGAGGTATCCATGTACATGGTTTGGGAAATGATTCTTTGTGATTGATTATGATTAATTATGGTTGGAACCTTGTGGAACTAGGTTTTGGAAGATTTGGTTTGAAGAACCAAGTTTCTTCAAGGAAAGCTCTTAGTGGGTAAAATCTAGATTTAGTCTAAATCTAGCAAGGTGAGTTTACTAAACTTTTGTCAAAACTGGATACACATCATATTTGCTTATTTGCTTGTTGGTCGTTATTATCACATATTTACTCAAAATGTTCATCTCTATGGATTCAAGTATTTGATGGTGTTTTCATGAGATTATGTGAGAAATATGTTTTAACGGGTATTTTGCCATGATTTACTCTATTGGTCAAATATTTGGGATTTACTTCATGTATGCACATTGTTGGTATTTTGACATGATTTGGGTATATGTGACATACTTATATGCATGATGAGTATAATTGTCATTTGGGTCTTTTGTTAGACTTAATGAGGATAGGATGGTAATATTGTACCCGTAGTCGGTATGGAAATATGTTGGGTTGAAATACACCTAAAGGACCTCCTATATGCATTATGTTGGACGAACCAAGTCAGTTCACAAGGAGGATGTAGTCTCGGGCGCCACTGTGATGGTATGTGCCTAGACCTCCGCCATTTGGGGAATTTTCCTGTTGGAGTAGTCTTCGGGTGTGCCGGGCCTTTGGGGTGTTCCTTGTTAAGGGCATCAAGGTATATCAACTCTTGGGGTGGGCTTGATTGGTGCTTTGGGTCTCCCCTAATGACTCCACATATATTGGACACTGGTTAACTGCTGATAAGAATTGTAACTGTTCATGCATGCTTATTATAGTTCAACTCACTAGGCTTTTTGACCTAACACTTGTTTGGTATCGATGTGTATCTCAGGTTTTAGCGGCATTGGTCCTAAGCTGGCGTAGTGCTTGGGTGAGAGATTTGGGAATATCGCTTTTGGACTTACTATTGGTAGAGAATCATTTGGGTCTATAAATGACACCCTCGTTTGTAATCTCTTTTCTGGTTATAGAAATTAGAGTAGTTGGTTGTTATTTATTTTCCGTTTAATTACGATTGTATTTAAACAGGTTTGTGTATTTTCCCCATTTTTGGGAGGCTCTTGCTTTGGCAATTTTAAATACCGCATGTCCGTTTTTCGGATTTTTGTTATCCCTATTTTTAGGGTGTTACATCACAACCATCATCAAAGGTGTCACCCCAATTAGAACTCAAACAGTTGCCAAACCACTTGGAGTATGCTTATCTGGGGGGTAATTCGACACTACCGGTGATAATTGCATCCAATCTCACAAGTTTGGAAAAGGAAAAATTATTGCGGGTGTTACGGGCACATCAATCGGCAATTGGGTGGACTATTGCAGACTTGAAAGGACTAAGCCCAACTTTTTGTATGCATCGCATCAACCTGGAGGAAGAAGGGTATCAACCGATAGTTCAACACCAACGCCGGTTGAATCCGAACATGAAAGAGGTAGTCTGAAAAAGAAGTACTGAAGCTTCTTAATGCCGGAGTGATTTATGTGGTATCCGACAGTCCTTGGGAGAGTCTCGTGCAAGTAGTACCGAAAAAGGGAGGTATAACCGTTGTGAAAAACAATAACAACGAATTAATACCTTCCCGAACGGTCACTGGTTGGAGAGTGTGCATAGACTACAGAAAACTCAATGATGCCACTCGTAAGGATCACTTTCCTCTACCATTCATCAATCAAATGCTTGAGCGATTATCAGGTTACGCTTACTATTGTTTCCTTGATGGGTATTCGGTTTATAATCAAATCCCGATAGCCCCCGAAGATCAAAGTAAGATGACATTCACGTGTCCGTACGGGGCATTTGCTTATAGAAGAATGCCATTCGGGTTATGTAACGCCCCAACAACATTTCAAAGATGTATAATGGCAATCTTCTCGGATATGGTGGAATGTGTTATACCCAGATTCTAGTTCCTAAATGCAATTAATCAAAACAAACACAAACAAGAATCAATTACCTGTTTGATTTCACTTTCAAATTCCACAATTACAAACTTTCTCTCTCTAGAACTCTCTCCCTCTCTCTCTCTACAGATTTCTCTCAAACGTATTCTCTCTCTCTCTACAAAATACTCAGTTCGTTACCTCTGAAAAACAGAAAATTACAAAGCTATTTATATCTACAACTATTACAAGGAAACAAACAACTACAAATACAATATATTGACTTTGACTTTTATTACAAAAGACTTTGACTTTAATGAAAGTTGACTTTCTCAGCTTTGACTTCTTGAACTTTGACTTTTGACTTCTTGATCTTGTATCCAACTATTTCATGCTCTAACAATCTCCCCCTTTGGATTCAAGATCACTGTTGAAAGATCTAGCAATTCAGTCTTCACTTTTAAGCTCTGTCAGTACAATCTCCCCTTTTTTCTTTGATGGTATTCTTTCCAAAATTGTCTTCAAATGATTAACAATCTCCCCAAAACTTTCACAAGATATTTTCAGACTTTGGAAAGAAATTATCTTCAGAATCAGCTCGGATTGCTTTAGACAAAAATCTTCAAAGAAAATTTCCTCAAAAATCAGTACATCTTCATAAATTCTTTGATCTTCTTCAAATCTTTACTTTGAACTTTTCTGACTTGGACAATTCTGAAAATCATCTCTCAAGACTTTAACATTTCTTGATACCATCTCCCCCTTTTTGATGATTTGAACATTTATATCATCAAAACTTTTCTTCCAAGAAATGTCTTTGACCATTCTGATTTGTCAAACTGAGCCTCTGATTCTGTGATCCAAAACCAAGTATTCATCTAGATCTTTGCAAATCCAGACAAAATAAGAATGTGTGTAACACCTGAATCAACAAATGAATCAGTTAGAATGCCTGTCAGTAACACGAAGTCACTGTGTGTAACGAATACACAATATAAAGGAGCTTTTTGATGTTCACTCCCCCAGGGCTTCCATCCAATCATCGAAACACCACAAAGGCAATTTCTATGAATGTTATGACAAGAAAACCAATTTCTTGTGTGTTCGTGCATTTGTAGAAAGAATTAAGCACGAATTATTGCTTTTAATAAGGCTCAACATTGTGTAAACCACTGAGACAACAGTAGATAAACACAGACTCAATGTGCATGATTGAAGTGCGAAGGTGGGACAGACTTCCTTCTTATTCAATATCCAGATTTTCCAAATGAAAACCAAATATATTATATGTTGCGTCCCCTTTGAAATATGAAACACCTTCTTTTTGAGAAGAAAATGAGTAGATGGTGGGGTTTAGTCAAGAGTTGGCATGAGCTATTTGCCTGTTTCAATAATGTTCACCAAGGATTGTGAAACATTAGTAATGTGGCTGCCCGGCTCAGAAAGTAGTTGGTGCAGAGTTTGATATTCTTTTACTCTGATCTCACACCCTCTTTCTTTTAATCATTAAGCTCACATCTAACCAAACTCTCTTTTCCATTTTACCTCATCACACCCACACTCATTTCTTTTTGACTCCTCACACTCAATCACTAAAGGATTAACTTCTTGGGTAGAAATCACTAGTTAACGTGATATCATAGAAGTTCATTGAAGTCCTAGCACAAAGAACCCATGTATGATCCTAAAAGAACGTGTTGCTCATAATGATTTAAATTTATCAGGTAAAGCTCATATACAAATGTCAGACGAATGTATGCTCATAAAATATAATCATGAAGATTTGAGCATTTGAAAACGTTGAAGTATTTTCAAACAAGTATATTGAATGAATGAACATGAATGCAAAAGACTTGTTCGAAAATCTGACATCGTATGAAAAAGATCAGAAATGAAATGATATATCAATTAATGCTTATGGTCAACAAAAAATTGATATCGTCTATATGAACCAAAAAATATAGACATTCTTGAAATGATCGTTTCGAAATGAAATAACGCTCAAAATACATTGAAGTACAAGCGGGGTGGCTTACTATCGAAATTATGTTTCAACATGAGACATGGGAAGAACAATGTGAACAAAAAGTCAAACCAGTGTGTGTGAATACTTGAAAGTATAAAGAAAAGACAATACGCAAGTATTTATCTTTGGAAACACACGGTTTGTAATCATTTAAGCACAAATAAAATGAAAACATTTAAAATCACACTTCCAATTCATGAAAAACTGTTTAAGAATCGGGAAGTGGTTTGAACATTTAAGAATATGTTTTCTATATCTGATAGTTGTCCTTCTTTCAGATACATTTGAGATTAAGATAAGAAATTTACCTTTTCGCACCATCATAAATCTCATGAAGTCAAGCTGAAGTCATAAAGATATGATCTTGTCAGCTTCTCTCATCTTGCATAAGTCTCAAAGTCTAGTCAAAGCAAATTTATTCACAAATTTATTTGAAAAGTAAAAAACATAAAGCAATAAAACGTTGATTGTACGAGTTCTGATCTGAGATAATCAGAAATCATAATTCTTTACACCCCCTAAAAATATCATATCTACAACTCCATTTGAAATTTATCAGTAAAAGGCACATGATAGAGATCTACAACTCCATTTGAAGTGTAGTTCATCATATCTTCCGAATACATATTTCCAGAAAAATTTATGTACTCCCCCTTGAAGGTTGATTTCCTCTTCTGAGTATCTGAGTACACTCTCTTATAAGCTCGGGAGTAGCATTTCTTTTTTATCATTGAAGAGCGAGTCCTAAACTGTTGTGTTTAGAAGTCAAACTTCGTTAAAGTATGGGTCCTGAACTGATTTGTTCAGAAGCCTTGGTTCTCTTACTCCCCTTGACTGTAGGTGCCTGCAACACAGATTCACTTTTCGGCTTTGGTACCCACTGGTATTTGGTTCCATGTGTGTTAGTTGCAGTTCTTATGGGAGTAACTGAATAAGAACCATACCAGTAATGATCACTAGCTTTATGAACAAAATCATATGTATGACAATAAGAACAATACCTCTTTTTAGATAACCTGATCAATTGATCTCTCGAATAAGCAAGATCAGGTTTACCTTTCAGCACTTTGTTCTTCTTTGCATTTGAGGCAGATACAAATGATTTGTTACCTGTCTTCTCTTCCTTCTTTCCTTTCTTTTCTTCCTTCTTCTCATCATTCTTCTCATCTTCAACTGGTTTTACCTTCCAAACCAGCTTCTCTTTTTCATATCTTTTTCTTCTCATTCTATGTGTACCTGAACCATCTATTTTCCAATCATAGAAAATGTTAGTTGTACGAATCTGATCAAATGAATTAACTAACCTTCTTGAAGAAACAGTTTTCTGATGTGAGCTTACAGCTGTCTTGAAAGAACCAACTGAACTATTTCTAGGTGAGTGGATTTTGGACTCTAGAGTCGTATGCTCAGTCACCACCACCTTTGAAACAATCTTTTCAAGCTCTTTTATATTTAAAGATAAATTGTCTCTTTCTTCAATGAGTAGGTCAATCTTCTTCTTGAATTCAGACTTCTTTATCTGCTCTTTCAATGCATTTGTAGATAGCTCGGATAGCTTTTCAGTTAATTTCCTTATCTCCTCCTCAAAAATAGTTCTTTCATCTTCAAAACCCTTCTCAGCATCCTTTCTTCCATCTGATATCTACTTAAAGAATCCAACATTTTTATGTTCTATGGTCTTTCTTTCATTTGCAAACTTTTCTCTTTCAATAATGATCACTTTCTCAAAATCAGAAACTTGTTGAGAAAGCTTTAAACATTTTAGCTCAACTATCTTCTTCTCGTCAGCACATTTTCTAGAAAACTCGGAGAATTTCTTAGCAAACTCTTTCTTTTCTTTCTCAAAAACTGATCTTTCTTCAATAATTTGCAATTCTAATTCAAAGATCTTCTTATCATTAGCACACCCTGTTTGCTGAAACTTAACAATGTGATCTTCTAATTCTGAGATCTTTCTCTTTAACTCAGTGTTTTCAGCTTCCAAAAACAAGATCTTTTCTTTATTAAGCCCAGAAATTTGTTTCAGAAGATCTTCATTTATTTTCTTTAACACTCTGACTTCTTCTCTCAGTAGCTTCCTTTCATCAGAATATTTCTTTGACCTCTTTGTGTAGTAATCAACTGAGGAAGCAAGATTTTTGTTTTCTAATTCGAGCTTGTGAATCTTCTTTTCATCATCATCAGAAAGATATCCCATCTTGAATTATCTGTTTGAAAAATATATGCAATAAGAAACTAGAACTGATCGTTAGTCCAAAATATGAAATCACAAAAATACAAGAAATCTTGAAATAGAAATTCAGGAATTTTGATCACAATCAGAATTTTGTCCCCCTCCGCAGACTTAGCACGGGGGTCCCACTACCCGGTTTGCCGGTGGGGTCAAGGGGCAACGCCCTTGCGGGGTCGAGGGGCAGCGCCCCTAGAGAAAAAAAAATACTATTAAAGGCCATATTACAGTTTTGAAAAATTCTCAGAAAAAAAATTCCAAGTAAACCAAGCTTTGCGCAACACACGGGATACGCAAACCACAACTTTCCGTGACACGAAGCTTGCGCAAACTACACTTTGCGTGATGAACTGCTTACGCAAACCTCACTTTGCGTAATACAGCTTACGCAAACCTCACTTTGCGTAATGAACAGCTTACGCAAACCTCACTTTGCGTAATGAACTGCTTGCGCAAAACTAACTTTTCGTGACAAGCTTATTGCGCAAAGCTTACTTCTCGATCCGAACTTAATTTCTTCAGTTTTTCGTTTCACGTTTAAAACGCAAACCTTATCTTGCGTTTCTTGTTGAATACGCAAACCTCTATTTTCGTGAATCGTTGATTACGCAAAGTTCAACTTGCGTTTCTAGATGAATCTTGCGCAAACCTCGGATGAACTTGCGCAAACCTCAACGAACTAGAGCAAAGTTTGAATCTTGCGCAAACTTAAAAAATCTTTCAAATCTTCACCAAAAACCACTCTAGACCTCGAATTACAGTACGAAAATTTGACAATTTGCTCGCCTAAACATCTAGAACACAATTCTAACAACTAATTTCGATCAAATACTCAAAACGATACAAATTGATTTGAATACAGTGCACAGAACTTGTGAACTACGAACTCAACAAAAATCAAAATCAAAGATCGATTGCAGTGCAATTCATGAAACAAACTAAACAGACTCGATCGATTATACTTTTCTAACAAAACCTAATAAAAAACAACTTGAAATTCGCACAAAAACTCTAAAATCGATCTGGACATCGAAGAACACAATTTCGAACTTTCTGTATTTTCTTGATTTCGATCTGGATCTGCTCTGATACCAATTGTTATTCCCATATTCTAGTTCCTAAATGCAATTAATCAAAACAAACACAAACAAGAATCAATTACCTGTTTGATTTCACTTTCAAATTCCACAATTACAAACTTTCTCTCTGTAGAAATCTCTCTCTCTCTACAGATTTCTCTCAAATGTATTCTCTCTCTCTCTCTACAAAATACTCAGTTCGTTACCTCTGAAAAACAGAAAATTACAAAGTTATTTATATCTACAACTATTACAAGGAAACAAATAAATACAAATACAATATATTGACTTTGACTTTTATTACAAAAGACTTTGACTTTAATGAAAGTTGACTTTCTCAGCTTTGACTTCTTGAACTTTGACTTTTGACTTCTTGATCTTGTATCCAACTATTTCATGCTCTAACAGAATGCACGATAGAGATTTTAATGGATGATTTTTCCATATTTGGAGACTCCTTTGACTCATGCTTGAAACATTTGGAAGTTGTTCTTCAAAGATGCCAAGAGACAAGCCTTGTACTTAACTAGGAAAAATGTCACTTCATGGTGACTGAAGGAATTGTTTTGGGTCATAAAATCTCCAGAAACGGAATAGAAGTGGATAAGGCTAAAGTGGCGTTCATCGAAAATCTTCCATATCCAACATCAGTTTAAGGCGTTCGCAACTTCTTGGGACACGTGGGGTTTTATCGTCGATTTATCAAGGATTTTTCTAAAATTACTAAACCCTTGTGTTCTTTACTTCTGAAAGATGTTAAGTTTCAATTTACTGATGAATGTATTGTGGCTTTTGACAGGTTGAAGAAGGAACTTGTTTCTGCACCTATCTTAACTGCACCAGACTGGAGTTTACCATTTGAGTTGATGTCCGATGCTAGCGATCTGGCAATTGGAGCAGTTTTGGGGCAACAGAAGGAAAAGTGGTTGCATGTTATTTACTATGCGAGCAATACGTTAGACGATGCCCAAGTGAATTATGCAACAACCGAAAAGGAGTTCCTGGCCGTAGTGTATGCATGCGAGAAATTTCGGCAATACTTGGTGAGGTCAAAGACTATCATCTATACCGATCATTCGGCATTGAAATACTTGATGACAAAGAAAAACGCTAAACCAAGATTAATTTGATGGATATTACTACTACAAGAATTTGACATAGAGATCCGAGATAAGAAGGGCTCAGAGAACACGGTTGCAGATCATTTGTCGAGACTGGAGGACGATGGAACGAAGAAAAAGAATGACTTGCCGATTAATGATTTTTTGCTAGATGAGCAACTCTTTTCTGTAAGTTCTTGTAAGTTCTTCTGATCCATGGTTTGCTGACTTTGTAAATTACTTGGTAGGTAACATCATATCACATGGACTCAACTCACATTAACGTCGGAAATTTCTTCGCGGATGTCAAGATGTATTTTTGGGACGAGTCGTGTCTGTATAAGCGATGTGGGGATGGAATGATAAGAAGATGTATCCCGGAAGAGGAGAAAGAAGGAATCATGACTCATTGACACACTTTAGAATGCGGAAGACATTTCAGTGCCGACCGAACAATTGTGAAGATACTACAATCTGGATTCTTTTGGCCGATTGCCGGAAATTAATTGTGAGTTGTGACAAGTGTCAACGGATGGGGAACATCACGAAGAAGGATGAGATGCCAATGAACATATTCTTAGAAGTTGAATTATTCGACATATGGGGCATCGACTTCATGGGGCCAGTTCCACCGTCCTTCATGAATGAGTATATATTGATCGTTGTTGACTATGTCTCTAAGTGGGTGGAAGTTGTAGCGACACCAAAGAATGATCAAGTGTAGTTATCAAGTTTTTCAAGAAAAACATCTTCACCAGATTTGGAGTACCAAGAGCCTTAATAAGTGATGGTGGGAGCCACTTCTATAACCGATACTTAGAAGCGGTTTTGAAAAAGTATTCGGTGAAGCATCGAGTTACTACACCATATCACCCGCAGGCTAATGGCTTAGCTGAGGTTTCCAACCGGGAACTGGAGAAGATTTTGGAAAAGAAGGTTAATGCATCAAGAAAAAATTGGTCTTCCAAACTAGATGACACATTGTGGGCTTATAGGACAGCGTACAAAACACCACTTGGCACTACTCCCTACCGTTTAGTTTTTGGTAAATCATGCCACTTACCGGTCGATCTTGAGCATAGAGCGCATTGGGAAATTAAAAAGCTGAACATGGACTTGAAAGAAACTGGCCAACGTAGGTTCTTACAACTGAACGAATGAGAGGAGATTCGCCATGATGCATTTGAGAACGTCGCCATCTACAAAGAGCGAATGAAGAAACTTCATGACAAGTACTTAAATCAGAAGGTAATTGTTCCAAATATGCAGGTGTTACTATTTAACTCATGGTTGCGTTTGTTTCCAGGCAAACTAAAGTCCAGGTGGTCGGGGCCATTCACAGTCAAAGAGGTCGACATTCCATATGGCACTGTTGAATTACAAGGAAAGGATGGTTTCACATTCAAGGTGAACGGGCAGCGAGTGAAATCATTTGTAGGAGGTGAGCCGCTAGAAGCATCAAGTGTCTATCTTGACGTCCCGAAGGAGTAAGAGGGAAGAAGGTCGTGCCACAACACTAAATAAGGCGTTGGGTGGGAGGCAACCCACTTGAGGTGTGTTTTATTTTCTTTCCGTAGTTATTTTTGTCGTTTTAAGTGTCTTTGTTTGGTGTGTTTAATCTCACTGAGATCGGAGAGGATGAAGACAAGGGAGAAACGCAGGAAAAAGGTGGGAGACTTTGGAGGAAACAAATCCTCGAGCTATTTACAATTCTTGTGCTGCAAGAATTGAGATCTCATGGAGTGTTTCTTTATCTTTTGAAGCATTTTTCATTTCAAGAACGATGTCTAGATCTACAACCATTTCATTTCCAGTTTTTATTTTTGTTAACCCCAACATGAGCTAATCATCTCATGTTGGGGGTTGGATGATTGATGGGTGAAGTTTTGTTCTAAACTTGTGATTTAGGTTTGTATTTTGAATCATTTAAATCAATCAAGCATATGGCACAGTTTTGAATTAATTCTTTTAGTCTGATCAACTGATTGAATTTCTCTTAATCTTTTTACTTTTTGAGAGAAGTGTATTAAGGTTAGATGTGGTTGTTATATGCCTATGGTAAGAATTGGATGGAGATATACTCATTCCACCATATAAGTAGTTTAATCATGTCTTTACAAGCAAACATAATTTGAATGTTGAGATCGAAAGATGAAACTTCATTTTTAATTGCTAAGGTTGTTATGGCTTGAGGAAGTGTAGCAACTATCTTTGTGATTAATTTCATTAAATCTCTGAAACGAAATATTAAATCCTTTCACAATTTAAAATAAGATGAACCTAACATGAATCCAATCCCCAACTTTTCTTATCAGCAGTGAACTTGTTAAAACTCCAAGTTGTTCTTTTAGTTTTCTCAATTTCATTCTTTTTTAAAAACTCACACCAATTCAATGTTTGTTAGTCTAATTAATAATTGATATAGTCATTGTGGTACTCAATACCAAGTTCTTTTAGTTCGATACTCGTACTTACGTACGTATTACTTGATTCGACAACGTACACTTGCGGTCCGATTAAGGAGGGTGTAAACCCACCTTATCAATGAACCCTTCAAGTAGGCACTAGGAGGATTTAGTCTTCTGTGGTGTGACGACGACAGAAGACCTGCTAATGGCGGTGGCGTCAATGGTTGTGGTGTGGGGGACAGTATTGTTGGAGGCGATGATGGTGGTGGTGGCAGTGGCGTTGAAGGTGATGGTTGTGACAGAAGTAATGGTGATGGTAGTGAGGGTGACAGTGGTTGTGGCAACGATGGTGTCAGTGGTGGTGACAATCGTCAAAGTGTGATGGAGTAAATACAAGGGTATAATAGTCTTTATCAAAAGATTTGATAAAATGGAATTCGAATTCCTTACTAAAACCCAAGAAATTTTAATTATCGCATGTGGAATTGGATTCCGTTTTGCTCAAATCTGATGGAATCTACAAGTGTTTAGAAAAAAACGCCTTTTATATATGTGAATCTATCCACCTACCATAGAAGAAATTGGAAAGATACATGAACATATTCAATTCAATGCGTATTCAATAGAAATCGAAAAAAAAAGTAATATAGTGTTCGGTGGTGGACACAAGAACATACCATATAAAAAGGGTTCATAATAATCTGCTTCCTTTCCGAATGTAGGGAAAAACATGCGTATAGATAAAGTGATTATGGTTGCATTTTGTAACTAAAAGAAATGACAGAAATGATCCTCATATGTGATGTGGTGAATTGCGACCACCAAACACTTTTAAGCGCCTAAAATCTACCATAGTTCCGGGTTCGAATCATACCATCTACGTATGTGCTTGTGGTCACTTGGAGATTTATGTCAGGGCTAACCTGCACTCGCGACTTGCCATTGGATTGGCTTTGCCAAAGCCTGGATCAAATGGACCACCCTGCGACACAAAATTGGTTCCTCCATGGTACTATCGTAATATAAGAAAAGAACATATTTTTTTAAGGAAATGAAACAGGACACTTGAGTTACCATATAATAATTGATACCGGTTTGAATAGACTTAGCAATGGTATAGGCCAAGTCTTCAGCTGGTCTGTAACGAATTGCTCGATCCTCCAAACTCGGTGAACCTGCAAAAAAAAAAACTTGTTCAAAAATAATTGCAGAAATTTTAATGGTATCGTATTGAAAATGAGTTATAACTAAATTCACCATCTCTCCATGCTGCAGTCCGTTTGATATTCTGTACTCAGAGCAAGGTTCTAAATGACGTGAGGCGTGGCGTGGCAGAGAGGTCAAACCTCAAAGCCTTATGAGTTATGGCGAGGCCACGACGTTTTTCAAAGCGTGCCCTAAGGTGGCATATAGAGTATACACACACACTTGTATATCTTAGTTTGAACAAATCATATAAAGTAATAAAACTAAAAAAAGAAAGAAGATACCAAATATATAAAACTTATAAAAAATGATTTTAGAGTGCAAAATTGGGAGTAAATCTCTGGAATCTCTACTCACTACTTTCTTCAATTTTTAATAAATCCGTGCTTGACTCTCCGTGTACGGGAATTATTTACCTTAACTTATACATAGAAGTGTTATGTCTCGTACATAATTATCATTTATACCTCAACTTATATATTAAAAATAACCTATGTTGTTACAACGTTCAAAATACAAAACATCGGTCGGGACCGATATTTGAAATATCAGATATATCGGTGATATATCAGTCTAAAAATATAGGTTCATATAATATTTCTTAGAAGTATATATATAATACATATATGTATGCATCCATAAACATATCATATGCATTAATTAGAAATATAGTTTCAATATCAAAACATCAACTTAAACAAGTTTCACATAACAGAAGCAACATAAGTCATGTAGAAGAGAAAAAGTTGTGGCTGGAACTCGACCAGAAGACTCACAAAACAGAACTACGGAAGAAATCGACAAAAGACCTGAACAGAAGAAGTCGTGCTCGTGGCTAAAAGAAGCTTTGACCGTAGAAGAGAAGTCGGATACGGAGACCTAACTTAGACTACTAGTTGACTAAATTAAAAAAAAGCCCAAGTAAATATATAAAACTATAAAAGCCCAATAGTCATTAAAAAAAACGCCCAAAAAAACCATCTACAAAAGATCGGTATATCAGACCGATATTTTGGTCAAAAATCGCTGAAATATCGGCAAATATCAGCGATATTATCAGAGCCGATATTTTATCCAGGTCCGATATCCGATATATCGCCGATATTAACAGCAAAGAAAATAATCCCACACCTTACAAAATAACACGTCGTAACATGTCATAAGATGCTGTAACACGCCATAAAGCGTTACAATGCAAGACAAGCCTTAGAATGGAGCCATAGGGGTTAACGTGGCGACGAACCCAAGCCTTGACACCATAACGCGCCATAACAAGGCCATAACGAGTTACTTAGAACCATGATTCAGACTAAAACCCATTGCATATATAGATCTTTTAATTTTGTTACGTAACATTAATTTTTCTTGTATCCTATATCAATTATTTTCACGAAATAATTTGCTGGGTTCGACTCGCAAAGTTACTCGAAGTCAAACAAAGAGAATTGGCATGTTTGACTCTAAAATTCAATAAGAATAAGTCGTTATGGGTAATTTGAGAAAACTTAAATGCAAATGCAACAAAAGCCAAGTAAGATGGTTTGAAAAGTTAATCTATAAATTAAAAGAGTAAGAAACTAGTTCGCTACATGCTATTCTCGACAAATTGGTAAATGTAAATATAAGAAAATCAATCACACTTGCCAACTTTTTACAAATCTAGCTCCTTGTTGTACAATGCAACAAAAACCAAGTACAACAGTCTAAAAAGTAACTAATTACTCTAATAAAATTCTCAAAAAGTTAACATAATTCACAAAATTGATCTATTTGACTTCAAACATCAGTACGTACCTGTGTCGCTGTGGCTTGATCTTCACGAATATTAAATGACCAAAACGAATAGGTGGATATTTCTCTAAGGCGTCATCTCGACCAAAGAGGAACTTTATGAACCTAATGTAGTTATGTACATCAGTTTTCCAACCCGTTTCATCCATTAGTCTAAGCAAAGCAAGGGCTGTACCATTATCGCCAAACTTGCAAAGCCCTTTAATCATTGTGATATACAAACTAAATTAGGTTCACAAAGTTTCTCTTTGAATAGCTTCTTGAATAATTCTTTTGCCTCAAGAATCAAGAGTGTGCTAAAGGTGTACACATCGGGTACAACACCATGTTTGACGCCATTGCCTATAGCTGCAGCTGGCAACAACACTTGATCACAATGTTAGTAGTGTAAACACCAACTTTCAGAAAGATGGATAGAATAAGAATAGTGTTTCATTTTAATTCTCTAGTCAATTTCTATTTTTGCTTGAGTATTTCAATCATGATCCAAATACAAACCACATTTCCAGACAAACATCAATGAACCCAGAGTAAATTACATTTTTGGTTCCTGTGATTGTCATTCCCTATCAAATCTCGTCCCCATTTTGAAATAACTACATATTTGATCACTGTGGTTGACAATTAGTTTCGGATTTGGTCCCGTTAGTTGTAATTTTGCTTCAAATTTGGTAAAAGCTCTTGGGATTTACAACACCCCCCCCCCCCAACACAAAACACCCAACAGTGTAAATGTGTAATGATTAGAGAGGAGTTACCTTATGAAAAAGCGGGGGGGAGTTAAATGGGCATCAATGGTAGCTGCCATACAATGGAAGGCTCTGATTTACTCGGACTTTATAGAGAGGAGAGAAAGACAAAGCAATCATATGATATTTATCATTACATATTTAAATATAATGGTTATTACACATGATGAATCAAGTAATCTTGATGTCAGTAAAGTATAACAAGTTTCATATTCTCTTTTATTTTATGACCCACAGAAAACCATATTCCAGTGAGCAAAGGTAAGGTAAGAAATCCTCAAATTCCAAATTTATGGATTTTGTAGCAGTTTTGATATAAGCTTCATTACAGTTATCAAAAAAATTCAAGCTGTTAACCTTTCCTACGTGTATACAGGATTTTGTTGTTGCCAATCAACCATTCGCACCAAGATTTTTATACACATTACAAAAAATAAATGCAACAAAACCTTCTTACCTGGAAAAAATGGGCCTTGTTTACCAAGCTTGGGCTTTTCAGAATTTTAAGGGATCCATTGTAGGAAGGATTGAATCATTTGAAGTATAACAAATATGGTATGTTTCTAGCATCAACCTAACCTTTGGATGCTATCTACCCAGTAAAACAAGGAGCATCCACTCCTTCCTCTGGCACAAGCTTACCAATCAACTTAAGGAGATTAGCATCAAATGATCTAGCTGTGGTCTTAACAAATAACAGGGCTAAAGTTGAAGCATCAAGTGAGAAACCATGTCCATCCATTTCTTGTAAAAGCATCTCTATCGTCTCATGTTGTTTGTTCTTTAATAATCCTTGGATAAGAACATTATAAGTAACACCGTTTGGTGGGCAGCCTCTCTCGTTCATTTGGAGAAACAACTCTTTTGCTTCCCTCACTAGACCTTCCCGACAAAAACCACTAATCATCACAGTATATGACCTAACGTCGTGTTGCAAGCCTTTAACACTAAGGTCATTGAAGAGATCCCTTGCCATATCAAGCTTTCCACATTTACATGCACCATCCATGAGGATATTGTACACAACAATATCTGAATTTAGCTTGTTGTCACCCATCAAACGGAACAAAGAAATTGCTTCCTCCATTAGATGGTTATTGCATTGACCTTCCAAAAGTATTCTGTAAGTGCAGGCATTTGGAATCTGGTTGTGTGCTAACATCTCGTTAAAGAATTCGTGTGCAGCTTTGCAACGTCCAACTCGAAACAATCCCTGTAACATGGTGCTGTAAGCGACCACGTCAGGTTTCATACCTTTTTCAGTTATTTCGTGAAACAAATGCAAGGCCTCGTCTATCTTCAGTTTTTTGCAATAGCCATTCAATAAGCTACTATAAGTCACAATATTAGGGACCAGACCTCTAATCCTCATTGAATCAAAAACTTCCCTTGCTTTCGTCATTTCACCCCGCAAACAATACCCATCAATAAGTGAACTATATGTCACTACATCAGGATCCTTTCCTCTCTCAACCATGATGTTCATAAAAACCTCTGCATCTTCAACTTTACCTTCTTTGCAAAGTGCATCAACTAATATATTAAAGGTTACGACATTTGGAGATATCCTTTCATGCTCCTCCATTTCTTTGAGCATTTTAGAGGCATCATCCCAACAACCTAAGTTACAAAGGCCACGAATCAAAGAGTTGTAAATGAAAACACTAGGTCGGATGCCTTTGTGGAAGATCATTTCATTGAAGAGCTTTAAAGAATCACCTACCATTTTGTCCTTGCAAAGACTATCGATGATGGTGTTATATGTGACAACAGTAGGTTTACAACCCCTTCTATCCATTAGTCTGAGCAAAGCAATGGCCGTATCGTTATTGCCAAACTTGCAAAGCCCTTTAATCATTGTGTTGTACATAACTACGCCATGTTCACAAAGTTCCTCTTTTATCAGCTTCTTGAATAATCTTTCTGCCTCGAGAATCCTATCTTCTAGGATGAGTCCATTTAAGATGGTATTAAAGGTGCACATGTCTGGCACAACACCACGTTTCAAGCCACAGGCTACTATTGCAAAAGCCTCACTGGTGTGGTACAATTGGCAACAACACTTGATCACAATGTTAGTAGTGTACGCATCAACAGAAACTCCAATGACTGTCATTTGTTTAAAAAGATGAATGGAACATGAATAGTATTTCAATTTGGTAACGGCTTGTAACAAGTGGTTGAATTTAACAACAGATGGCAATGGTTGTCTTTGTGTCATTTCATCAAACAGTTGGAGGGCATGATCAAGGTTAGTAATGTTTTCAAACATAGATCGAGGACGATCAACATGATTGGAAGCAGAATTTGAATGAAAATGAGCTAGGATCGTTTGGGAATGATGGATTGGAGAAGATAATTCTGAAAATGAGAAAGGGTTTTTGAAAGAATGAGCAGTGAGGAAGGTACCTTTGAGAGAAACAGCGTGGTGTTTTGGAATCTTCATCATCTTAATAATCTGCAACTGCGAATGGTAACAAAGATACGACAAGTGATCAGAGAATAGCAACTGTAGTTGTAAAAAAGAATAGCAACTCTTTTGTAGGTTAATTCCAGGGATGTAAAAATGATGGTTAACTTATTAAAAATCTTGATTTATATATTTTATATTAAAACTAGTGTTGGACCCGTGTATTGCAAGTGTTGGGCCCGTGTATTGCACGGGAGGATAAATTTTTTGTTGGAATATAGAACCGAGTTAAAATGAAACGTAATTTCTCTGTTAACAGTTAATGAAATACAATGTGAAAAACGAATGTATTTTCATAAGTGGTTAACTTGCATATATTCTTAATCGTTTGTTGTTATGAGTTTGTGCAATAATATTGGTAATAGTTTTGTATTATATTATTTAAAACTCAAACAACATGTCTCACAACATATTTATCTGACTATTAACTTCAAGACCTCATAGTATTAATCGATAAAAATAAAGATATGTATATATATATCTTATTCTCCTACTTCGAAAAATATGATTGTGGGTTTTGAAAAATATAAACAAATCCTCAGTAAATAAAATAAAATATAAAAAAGTAGTTTTTCAAAGAAACAAAAATATAATGGAATACCTTTTGTTCAGTTGCAGGTTCCGTCATTGACACCCGGTCGTTCGTCTTCTTCTTGTACTCGGATGATACATAGAGAAGCTATATATATATTTACAGTGAATGTAGAGAATATTTTAAAATCTTTTATTTTCATTTTCGATTTTACATTTAAATGTAAATATATTAAAAATATGGAAGAATATTTTTATATCTATATCGTTTATATTTTATTTTCTTTACACTTGGTTAATTTGGAAAGTATTGCGGAATATTTTTATTTTAAAGAATACGATAATTTATTAGTGTATCTCGTTATTTTTTATTTTTAATTCATATCAACCTTCTTTTTTCTTCTTTTAATGCTCGTGAAAAAAAATACGTGTAGATTTTATATTATCAAAAAAAATACGTGTAGATTTTATATTATGCTAATATAAAATACGTGTAGATTTTATAAAATAAAATAGATTTTATATTAGCAAAAAAAATACGGAAGAAAAAAGATTTTATATTACATCTTATTAATATAGATTTAAATGTAAAATCTATATTTAAAATAGATTATTTGTAAAATCCTCCACCAAAAAAACAAATAGTTATATTAATAAATGAGTATTCATTCCACAAATAGATGATTATGTGAGATATTATGCTTGAAAAGTTTGTACGAAAGCATTAAGAAATTGTAAATTAAGTAATTGGCTTTAATTAGTTGTAACTTGTGCTTAAAATGTCGTAATTAAGAGTTTTTTATGCCGTTTTTATAATATAGTATAGATTACGGATTTGGTCTCTAAGTATGTAAAACTTTAATGGATTTGGTTCTTTATGTTTTTTTTAAGACAAAGGGAAAGGGACCATTACCGGGCCTTCGGCATTGCCATCACCCGGTCAGGTCTCATTCATAACATTAGAACAAAGATTGTTACAAGCATTGTTAATACAGGAATTGAGAAACTGAGGCATGCTATCAAAATACACATTATGAACTAGATTACACGCATGCCTAGCCATTAAGTGGGCTGAATCGTTTGCAAGACGATTGATCCAATGAACGGAGATGTGATCTTTCGAATTTAGAATGTGTCTGATGTCTTTGGTGATATCTCCAAACTCTGAATTGTCAATGTGAGTGTCGTAGATAGCATCCACAACCACCTTGGAGTCGAATTCGAGGATGACATGGCTATCGTTTCGACTATCAATCCACTGGAGAGCATCTCGAATAGCGATGACTTCACACTCTCTAGTGGATGGGAGGAAATAGCATGGGGAGGCGAAAGCCGAGATGAAGGCACCTGTGTTGTCGCAAAGGACGACACCAATACCCCCTCTTGAATCCGAGTCAAAGATCGCAACATCCACATTGCATTTAAGAAAACCATAACGCGGCGGTTGCCAGCTAGAATCATGAGGAGGTTCGGGCGGACTTGAAGGCTGTTGGGTGTAGATTTTTGAAGCCCTCCAATCCAACAAGGCAACTCTAGCATGATGGATCACAGTTGATGGTGATCGAGGGCCATTATTCCAAAGAACATCATTTCGACGATACCAAGTGCTACATAATAACATGAGAAAAAGGTTACAGGTCTGTGGATGAAACCAAAAATGAACTCGAGGAAGGAATTAGACAAGCTCACTGATTCCTCAATCTCAATCACTAGACCCGCCTCATGCCAGATTTGTCGAACCAATGGACAACCAACCAAAGCGTGCCAAACATTTTCCACGTTTCGGTTACAAAGGTGACAAATGGCCGAGATCCTAGATCCCCTTGATTGAAGGGCGCATCGGGTGGGTAAAACATCTCTAATAGCGCGCCAAACGAAGAATTTGACCTTGCAAGGGATGTTGGCATTCCACAGATTTTTCCAATCGCCACTTAAAAAGAGATGAGATGACGGGACTATTAAATCTATGATAGTACGATAGCCAGACTTGACGGAATAAATTCCATCAAGCGACCAATGCCAAATGAGAGTATCCTCACAATTGTCGGAAGGAGGAGGAATCTTGAGAATTTTAAGTTAATCCTGATGGGAAAATAATTGGGTGAGCAACACAGTGTTCCAACCACAAGTAAGGGGATCCACGAGATCTTGAACGGTCAAATGGGGTCAAATAGCATCAAGGGGGGATTCGATCTTAAAACATGAATCGTCTTTAAGCCAAGGGTCTTTCCAAACGTTGAAAGCGCGACCGTTGATAGCGCAACCGTTACCAATTTTCCACCGAAGCCCCTCTTTGAGAACAAGTTGCGAATGCCAAATACTTCTCCAAATGAAACTCGGAGAATTTCCCAAATGAGCCATTATGAAATCTCCATGCGGGTAGTATTTAGCTTTAAGGAGACGCCCAACGAGAGAGGATGGGTTAGCAATAAGCCTCCAACCTTGTTTACCGAGCATAACAAGATTGAAAGCAGTAAAATCGCGAAAACCGAGGCCTCCAAACTTTTTTGTGGTGCAAAGTTTATCCCTTGAGAGCTAATTGATGGAGCGATGTTCGTCGGTTTTATGACCCCACCAGAAGGAATTCATCATTTTTTCAAGTCTTTGGATGACCGAGCTAAGGATGAGGAACACATTCATATAATAAATCGGGATGGCTTGGGCGACGACTTTTATGAGGGTAGATTTTCCGACGGAGGAAATGGGTTTTTTGCTCGAAGACTAAAGTTTAGTCCAAAGTCTATCACGAATATGCCGGAAAATGAAATTCTTACAATGACCCACAAGAGAGGGAAGCCCCAAATAGCGACCCGTATTGATGGGGTTGTGGATCCCGAGGATTTGGGAAAAAGCATGCATAAGTTCGGGAGCCAAGTTGCTACTTCCCATGATTCCCGATTTAGAATAATTAACGGCTTGACCCGATGCGTCCTCAAAGGTCATGAGCATGGCTTTTAGGTGTCTAATCTCGTCGATCGAGGCCCTACAAAAAAAGAAAGCATCATCCGCGAAAAAAGGTGAGAGATAGAGGGAGCACCTTTGGCCGCCTTACACCCATGAATTCAACCGGCTGCGTCCTCATGATTCAAGTAAGTCGAAACACCTTCCATGCAAATAATGAATAGGTAAGGAGATAGAGGGTCACCTTGTCAGATACCTCTTTTCGGAAAAATAGGACCCACCATCTCGTTGTTAACTTTCACAAAATATTTAACGATTTCGACATTCATCATTATCATGTTGACCCAATGAGAAGGAAACCCCAAGGCAATTAGCATGTGACGCAAAAAGTCCCAATTGAAGCGGTCGTAGGCTTTGCTAATATCAATTTTTTGAGCCACTTCCCCCATCTTCTTCAGTTTATTGCGATTCATAGAATGAAGCATTTCAAAGGCGATGATGGTATTGTCCGTAATCAAGCGGTCTTTAACGAAGGTCGTTTGATTCGCCGAAATGATAGAAGGAAGAATAGATTTGATTTTGTTGGCCAAAACTTTGGTGATCACTTTCATAATTACGTTGCAAAGCGCGATGGGTCTATAATCTTTAAGCGACGTTGAGTCATCAACTTTAGGAATGAGGGTGATGAAATTTTCATTAATGCCAATCGGTAAAGACCAGTTATTAAGCCAAAGTTTTCCTGCGTTAAAGATTTCGTCACCCAAAATATCCCATTTCTTTTGGAAGAAACAAGGGTTGAAGTCGTCCGGACCCAACGATTTGTCCGGGTGCATTTAGAAAAGCGCGATTTTGAACTCCTCTTTATCGAAAGGGGCTTCAAGGCGAGTAAGATCTTGGGCCGAAAGTCTATTTTTAACATATTTGGTAATCTACTGCGGGTTTTCGGAACTCATCGAGAAGGTCCTATTGAAGTGCTCGATAACAAGATTGTGAATTTCGACCGGGTCCTCGATCCAAAAGCCATCGTTGGTTTTCAACTTGAGGATTCGGTTTCTTTTTCGACGCCCATTTGCGAAGGCGTGAAAAAAATTTGTGTTTCAATCCCCCTCTTTGAGCCAATGGGCTTTAGTTCTTTGTCGCCAATGGGCTTCCTCCTTAACAAGCGTAGCTATAATTCGATGTCTTTCTTCTTCATAAGCCACTGGATCTCTATGGTCTCTCACGATTCGCAAGTCCTTTAACTTGGAATAGGCTTCCTTAATTTCATTTTTAAACTAGGCATTAAGGTTTCTTCCCCACTTATTAAGGACAGTGACGAGCTTGGAGAGCTTTTCAAGAATGTCGGAGTTGTCAGAAGTTTTCCAAGCATCAATGAAGACCCTCTCAAACGACTCCTCCTGAAGCCATTTATTTTCAAAACAAAACAATTTTAAAGGAGGGAGAGAGGATCGGTGTAACACCCGTAATTTCGGGTAATCTTATGTTATTTCAATTTTGTTTGGTCATTGGTTAATTTACATCGATAGATTATTGTTTGGATTTGATCTTTGGATTTGGCTGAACATTTGGTCGACAAAAAGGATCGTTTTGGGTCGATTTCCGTGCCAATATAGTCTTGGACGACTATGCCACAGGGCATAGTCGCAGGTGTCAAAGTCGCGAGAGGAGAGGGGGATTCTCTGGATTTTGGCAGAAGTGGGAGCCTGGGCGGCGACATTGCCCAACGACTATGACCAGGGCAATGTCTCTAGGTCATAGTCGTTGGCGGGCTTCAGGGGCTTAAAACCCTATCACACGGGACTTTCTCATTTCATCTGATTTTGGTTCTTGCTGCTCTCCCAAGATTTTGGTAGGTTTTCAACCCCTTTCATCTTCTTGGAGTTAATGCATCCCAACCACCCAATCTTAACTCTTGTTTGATTTTAGGTGCTATTATATAGGTGAATGTGCTAGTTAGAGTCTCCTCAAATGATCTTTCTCCTCACTTCTAACTCTTGGTACTCTAGGGTTTGAAAAATAACCCTATAAGATGAGTTCATCCTTTTTATAAACTCTATACATGTTAAAATCAAGCTTTTAACCTACTAGACATCTCCACTTTCACTTATACAACTTGGGGTGCATTATCACCCAAAAACCCTAATTTTGGGAGATTCTAGGGTTTATGTGTTTGGATGGGATTTCAAGAAAAGAAAAAGGGTAACTTGGATTTATATGTGATTAAGACTTGGCATCATGCTTTTCCACTCTCTAGCTTCAAAGATTTATTTAATAATGGGTTGGTGAAATTTCATGTTGAACTGCTGATAAGTTTGTACATTGAAAACTTGTTTTACTATAACCTTGGGTTGAATATTTGGAATCCCAAGCTAGAAGATAAAACATTAAAGTAACCCAATATGGTTAGAATATGGGTATGTGATTCATATGTCAAATTTGGAACCTCTTGGTAAAATTATGCAAGTATTATGCAAAAACCTTCATTTGTCAACATCTTGGATATTATATCTTAACGTTGAATTATAGGTTAGTCGACTAACTCTATGTGGCATATTTGGTTTCACTTGGGAGTCATGACCCCATAATTGTTGTTGAATTTAGTCCGACGTTGGGTTTTTAGTTCTCACGTCGAGGCACGTTTAGGCATCAGATTGGGCTATAAGTCCTACGTGGTAAGTATTACGATATTGGATGAGGATCTTAACGTAAGGACCCCTTGTGGTTGAAGTTGACTTTCTGCGGGTGTACGTTTAAAGCCACCGAGCCTAACATCCCTTGAGTGTAATTTTATGTGTTTGGCTTTACTGACTTGTCAAGTGGCTTACTTTTGTGTTACGTCACTTTTGTTAGTAAGCGGGTCTCCCCCGTTAAACCAAGAGGTAACTGTTTATAGTAAAAAGCAATATTATTCCTATCATAACTCCACTTTCTTTATTTACGCTTATCGCTAATTATTTTCAATATAACTGTTTGATCTCACTAGGCTTTAGCCTAACACTTTTTCTTAAAATGACATGTATAGCAGGTCAATCTCGCGATGGGATTCGTCGGGAATGAGCGGACGGCCTAGGCGTCGAGAGCGATCTTTTTGGGGTGATATATTGACCGATACGATGGTGATAGTGGATACACATTTTGGAAGAATAGCAACACCCGATATTAATCTTTCTTGTTTTAAGTTAGATTATTAGGTGGTTAAGTAATATTCTTCATTTGATTCTTTTGTAAAGGCTACAACTATGTTTCCGTTCGTGGGATGATACTTTGGGATTGTTATAGCAGGTTTGGTTTACCCAGGTTTACTCATTTTAAGCTGTCATATTGCCGAAATTTTCGTTTTTATTTCCTCTAAATTTTAGGGTGTTACAAGTTGGTATCAGAGCATTAGTTTAAGTGAACTAGGTATGAATGTAGAATACCTAGACTTAAGCTATGACTTTAAGTTATGATTGAGTGAGATTGGGTAGAACTCCTAAGGTAGGATGGTCTTAGAGTCGACGGAAACTACACAATATGAGAGTTATGGTAATGGTGATGAAACTTCTTATGTATCGCATGTTCATAATTTCGCTTAGCTAACGTTATTATGAGGATGTTTTGCGTGATTATGCTTGTTTTCCATTGTTATGATAATTAATGAATGTAGTAGTACGTTTCCTTTTTTATAATTCATATAATATTTATCTCACCTATATTATCGCGTTGTGTGGCAGTCAATGGTAAACACTCGAAATCGGCCGGAGGTCCAAGAGGCGTCGGCATCTACGACCGACCACCCTAGAGTTAAAACAACGGATTTGCCCCCTCGACCACAGAATGTTTTGGGTGGAGGACCAGAACATGTACCCCGTCGCAACATAACACTATCTGAACCAATAATGGAGGAGGTGACTCCGGAATCAAGGATGATGGATCGGATGATGCAGGCCATGAACGCGGGGATGGCCCAACAATAAGAAATGTTCCTGAAACTACTGGAAGACCGAGATGCTAGCAACCGTAGGCACGAAGCGGTCGCAAAAAATATCTTGGTGGCAACCCCAACCCCAACATTCCTTCTAATGAGACCCCAACCCCGGAAGCGAGGCAAGTGTCAAAGGCTTGTACTTTTAAGGCGTTCCTCGGATGTCGACCACCAGAGTTCAAGGGCTCGGACGAACCAGTGGCATGCATGAACTGGATCCGAGAAATGGAGCAGGCCTTTCGATCAAGCGAATGTGGGGAAAATCAGAAAGTTGTTTTTGGATCTTAAATGCTGAGAGAGGCGGCCCTCACGTGGTGGAATGTATACTCCACTTCCGTTGAAGCCGTGGTACTAGCCAAATTAAGCGGGGAAACGCTCAAGAAAAAGATAATGGAGGAATTCTGCAATGAGCGAGCCATGGACCGCATCATTGACGAATTACGCAGTTTGAAGAAGGGAATTTGTCAGTAAAAGAGTACAAAAAGTTGTTTATAGACAAATTGGGTTTGGTGGGACATCTGTTCCCAACCGAAAAAGAGAAGATCAAGGCTTACATCAAGGGATTGCCTACCGAAATGATGAACATGATCCAAGTGTCGAAGACCTATACTCTTCGGGAGGCAATCGAGGAGGCACAACTAGTGGAGGACACTTATGGTTCAAACAAGGTGGAGAGGAGCGGCGTAGTTGAGAAAAGGGGATGGGAAGGGTATGCGATGCACTCTAAGAGACTGAGACCGTTCAACAACAACAATCAACGAGGAGTTGGCCCGAGACGAGATGTTCCTTGGTGTTCCAAATGTCGAAGCAAACATCTCGACCCTTGTAACTCGGGATCCGAACCCTGTTTTAAATGTGGCAAGCCCGACCACAGTTTCTGAGATTGTTCGATCAGAGGACAATTTTTTTTTGGGTGCAAGGAACCGGGTCACATTAGGAGCGAGTGTCCGAAGGCGAAGACATGATTCAGCAGAGGAAAGAAAGTGGACCCTCTGAAAGCAACATGAAGATCATTTCAGATGACCACTGAAGAAGCGAAGGCATCGACAGATGTAGTGTCGGGTACGTTTCTCCTAAACTCTGTACCTACACGTGTTTTGTTTGATTCGAGAGTTAGCTTTTCGTTTGTGTCAAGTTCGTTTTGCCCAAAGCTATCCATGTCCACTACTAGTTTAGAGGATGCATTAGTGGTAGAACTAGCGGATGATGATCAAGTAGTAGTTCGGGACATCCTTAAGGGTTGCAAGCTAGATATTGAAGGGTGAGAATTCCCGGTTGATCTAATGGCAATGGTCATTGGAGGATTTGATGTTGTCATCGGGATGGATTGGTCCTTGAATAACCATGCCAAAATCCTTTGTGCAAAAAAGTTGATCCGAATCCCAATTTCGGATGTTGAGTCGATGACCGTGTACGGCGAGAGGCGGAAAGGCGAAGTAGCAATTATCAGCATGGTAAAGGCACGAAAGTGTTTATCGAAAGGATGCTCATTCTTTTTGGCGTACGTGATAGACGCCAAACTCGAGAAGAAAAATCTAGAGGATGTAGAGGTGGTGAATGAGTTCCCCGATGTGTTCTCGGACGACTTGCCTGGCCTACCGCCCGACCGTCAAGTAGAGTTCAAGACCGATCTAGCATCGGGGGCGGACCCGATAGTTAGAGCTCCGTACCGTTTGGCCCCGTCAGAGATGAAAGAGATGATGGGACAACTTCAAGACCTTCTTGAGAAGGGATTCGTGAGACCGAGCTTGTCACCTTGGGGAGCACCAGTCTTATTTGTTAAGAAGAAAGATGGAACCATGAGGATGTGTATCGATTATAGGGAGTTGAATAAGGTGACCGTGAAGAATAAATATCCACTCCCTAGAATCGATGACTTATTCGAACAACTTCAAGGAGCGGGTTGTTTTTTGAAGATTGATCTACGTTTGGGTTACCATCAGGTGAAGGTCAAGAAGGATGATATTCCAAAGACCGCTTTCCGGACGCGCTATGGTCACTACGAGTTCTTAGTGATGCCCTTTGTCTTGATGAACGCCCCGACGGTGTTCATGGACTTAATGAACCGCGTGTGCCGAACCTTCCTTGATAAGTCGTTCATCATGTTCATCGATGATATTCTAATCTACTCCAAGAACGAATCCGATCACGCGCGTCATCTCCGAGATGTTTTGGAGGTCTTGAGGAAGGAGAAGCTTTATGCAAAGTTCTCCAAATGTGAATTTTGGCTGAAGGAGGTGTAGTTTTTGGGACACGTGGTCACGAAAGACGGAGTGAAGGTGTGTCGGTCCAACAATACTTATCAAGTTTATAGAATAACAACACATTAACGATTACCAACCTGTATTGAATATAGAAACAACAATACTTATCAAGTTTATAGAATAACAACACATTAACGATTACCAACTTGTATTGAATATAGAAACGATTACAAGGTTGAATGATTAAGCTTGAATGTGTTCTCAATGTTTTCTCTCTTTTTCACCTTCTTGTGTGTTTGTGTGTGATCTATATCTGTGAGTTGTGATCTGATTGTGAGAGAGGAGAGACACAATATCTAATCCTAGTGTGTAGAACACACAATCTAAGTTAATATCTAGATATTTTATCTAGATATTAAATCTAATATAAACTAGAAACTAACTAATAACTAACTAGAAACTAATAAAGATAACTAATAACTTTATCTAACTATTACAATATTATAACTTAGATATTAAATCTAAGTAAACTATTACAAATACATTGACATTTATTACAAATAGACATAGACTTTATTATCGAGAGTCGACGTTCCGGCTTTAGCTTCAGATTACGATCTTCAGATTGGATGATCTTGAATCCAATGAGACTGTGGTCTAACAATCTCCCCCTTTGGATCAAGATCATATAATAAAAAGATTTATCCAATTCAGTCTTCTTGTTCAGCTCAGAAGATGCAATCTCTTTATCTGAAATCAACATGTCTTCAATAGAATTCAGTCTTTGACGTGATTCTTGAAACATGTGATCTTTGCCATTTCTTGTGTAGTCATTCTCCCCCTTTTGATGTTAAGTGCAACGACTTTATCAAAATTTGTTGTAAGAAATGTCTACCTTGCGGTTTGAGCCCCTGATTCGTCAATTCATAAGAGATTCATCTAGATCTTTGCAAATCCAGACAAATGTGTCGTGTAACACCTGAAATCAACTAATGAATCAGTTATCATGCCTGTCAATAACACTAAGTCACTGTGTGTAACGAATACACATGGGAAATGAGTTGTTTGATGTTGACTCCCCCAGGGCTTCCATTTAATCATCGAAACACCACAAAGGTAATTTCTATAAACGTTATGACAAAGAAACTAATTCCTTGTGTGTTCGTGCTTGTGTTTGAAAGAATTAAGCACGGATGATTGCTTATTGGCTCAAAATTGTGTAAACCACTGAGATAACAGTAAGTTAAACACAGACTCAATGTGCATGATTGAAGTGCGAAGGTAGGGCAGACTTCCTTCTTTTCAATATCTAGATTTTCCGAATGAAAATCAGATAGCATATGTGCTGCATCCCCTTTGAAAATGAAACATTTTCTTTTTGAGAAGAAAATGAGTAGATGTTGAGGTTTGATCAAGAGTTGGCATGGGTTAGTTGCCTGTTTCAATAATGATCACCAAAGAATTGTGAATCACTAGAATTGTGGCTACCCGGCTCAGAAAAAGTTGGTGCAGAGTTGTGATATTCTTTTAACTCTGTTCTCACACGCTCTTTCTTTTAAACTTTTTGTTTTCTCTAATCACACTCATTCCTTTTCTATTTGCACACTCAATCACTAAGGATTAACTTCTTTGGTAGAAATCACTGGTTAAGGTGATTCCATAGAAGTTGTGTTATTTCCTAGCACAATGATTCTTTGTTTTCCTATGATGCATGTGATGCTCAGATTGGTTTAACTATTTCAGTTAAAGCGCAATATTGATCATGAAAACATTTAAAATACACTCCCAAAATATAAAATGTGTTGAAAAATCGGGAAGTGGTTTGAACATTAAAAAAACAATGTTTTCTATGATTGAAAGTTGTCCTTCTTTCAATCATATATGAGATGAAGATATAGAATTATACCTTAACGTACGATCTTCCATCTCATGAAGCTAAGCTTTAAGTCATAGAAATATGAACTTGTAAGCTTCTCTCAAAAATTCTGCAAAAGTCTAATGTCAAGTCAAAGTAATAATTATTCACTTATATTGAAAAGACAAAAAGCAGTAAAACTTTTAAAGTATGAGTTCTGATCAGAAGTAATCAGAAGTCATGTCTGAACTTCTTTGACGTGAAGAGCTCCCCCTAAAATCTTGCATTACAAAAATTTGTCATAAAACGTAAGTGCAGAAATCTTATGAGCTCCCCCTCAAATTAATATTGACCAAGTATGAGTTTCTTCTCATACTCCCCCTAGAATCATGAACATTAACATATGAAATACAGATATAATTCACAATTAAGCATAAAGATATGAGGAAAAAGTAAACAATAGTGAACTTTTATAGGTAACTACTGATTATGTCTTAAGATTTAGCATACCAAGCTTAGAGATAAGAAAGTTGAATCTCTTTTCATCTAACGCCTTGGTAAACAAATCTGCAAGTTGATAATCTGTTTTTACAAAGAAAAGTTCTATGTTTCCTTTTTCTACATGATCTTTGATAAAGTGATACCTGACGTCGATATGTTTGGTTTTTGTGTGTTGAACAGGATTCGTTGTTATTGCGATGGCGCTCTTGGAGTCGCAGTAGATCGGGATCTTGTTGAAGTGGAAACCGTAGTCGCAAAGTTGTGTTTGCATCCACAAAACCTAAGAACAGCAGCTAGCAGCGGCTACATATTCTGCTTCGGCTGTGGAAGTTGAAACGCAAAGTTGCTTCTTCGATCCCCAACTTACTAGTTTGTCACCGAGGAACTGTACGTGTCCTGACGTGCTCTTCCTGTCTAACATACAACCTGCATGATCTGCATCTGTGTAGGCTGTTAGTTCAAAACTAGTATCTTTGGGATACCACAGACCGAGATCTGCGGTGCCCTTCAGATACCTGAATATACGTTTGACAGCAGTCAAATGGATTTCTATTGGATTAGCCTGATATCGGGGCACAAAGACATGTTGAAAACATTATGTCTGGTCTACTACTAGTAAGATACATTAAAGAACCTATCATTCCTCTGTAGGTCCTAATATCAACAGCCTTTCCCGAAGGATCGGTGCCAATCTTAGTTCCTGGTGCCATTGGGGTACCAATCGGTTTTGTATTTTCCATTTGGAATTTCCGGAGAATTTTCCTAATGTACTTAGATTGATTGATAAAGATACCCGTAGAAAATTGTTTTACTTGAAGCCCGAGAAAGAAGTTCATCTCTCCCATCAAGTTCATTTGAAATCTAGACACCATAAGGTTTGCAAAATTCTTACACTACTTAGTATTAGTTGAACCAAAAATAATATCGTCGACATAGATTTGTATTAAAACGATATCGGCTTTTTCTTTCTTTATGAACAAGGTGGTATCCACCGTACCTTTTGAAAACCCAGACTTGACTAGAAAAGTGGAAAGGACATCATACCAGGCTCGAGGGGCTTGTTTCAGACCGTAGAGAGCTTTGTCGAGGATGTAGACGTGGTCCGGCTTCTCTTGATTGACAAATCCCTCTGGCTGAGAGACGTATACTTCCTCTTTCAGAATTCCGTTTAGGAATGCTGTCTTCACGTCCATTTGAAAGACCGTGAAGTTCTTGTGGGCAGCGTAGGCTAAGAACATTCTGATTGCCTCTAAACGCGACACAGGAGCGTATGTCTCGTCATAGTCTAATCCTTCCTCTTGTCTGTATCCTTTGGCTACTAGTCTCGCCTTGTTTCTGATGACGGTACCAGCTTCGTCCTTTTTAATCTTGAAGATCCACTTCGTACCGATGATTGTTTTACCTTTAGGCTTTGGTACGAGTCTCCAGACTTGCAGTGCGTCGAACAGGTTCAATTCTTCTTGCATAGAGACTACCCAATCTGGATCCGCAAGAGCCTCTGATACTCGAGTTGGCTCAATCTTGCTTAGAAAGGAGTCGTGCATGCACCAGTTGATTGACGCTGACCTAGTTTGCACCGGCTTGGATGGATCACCTATGATCTGACTTGCAGGGTGCGCTTTGGTCCATTTATGTTCATGAGGCAGTGGATTATAGGAATGAATGTCAGTTGTGTCATCTATAAATCCACTTGCACCTTCTTCAGTTTGATTGGGAGGAGTTATGATAGTTGCTTCAGTTGAAGTTGTTGGTTCAGAAGACTCAGCAGGTACAGCTTGGTCCGGCTGTAGTTGGATCTGTATGGTACATTCTGCTGGTTCAGCTTCTTCTGATTCTGCATGACTTGGCACTTCTTGAACTGTATGAGTTGGTATTTGAATTGTGACGTCTTGATGAATCGGGGTACTTGATTCATTTGGAATGTCTGAACTGGTTGGATGAGTAGGCGTTGGATCTTCTATCCTGTCATCCAAAACAGATTTCTTTATGTTAGTTCCAAGAAATTCGTCATAAAACAATTCAAATAATAAATCTAAATCAGATAAATGGTTAGTTGATGTTGAAGCTTCATCTGATTTGTTCTGTTGAGACGCAGGTTCTGGACTGAGTTGCCCAGAAGCTAGTACTCCGGTTAAAACGGGTTCTGAACAGTATTGTTCGGAAGCCATCTCTTCATCAAAGGTGACGTTGACTCTTTCAATCACCGTCTTTGTCTTCTTTAGATAGACACGATATGCAGTCGCTGTTGAGGAATATCCAATGAAGATTCCTTCATCTGCCTTAGCGCTGAACTTGTTAAGATTCTCCCTATCGTTTAGTACGAAACACTTACATCCAAATATATGGAAGTATTTGATTGTCGGTGTTCGGTTGTTAATTAACGCATAAGGAGTCTTCTTGAACCTTCAATGAATCATGGATCGATTCTGTGTGTAGCACGCGGTCGAAACAGCTTCTGCCCACAAAAACAGAGGTAAGTTGGAATGACTTAGCATAGTACGAGCAGCCTCGACTAGCGTTCGATTTCTTCTTTCAACTACTCCATTTTGTTGAGGCGTTCGAGTAGCAGAGTATTGATGTGAAATCCCGACAGATTCGAGATATTCTTCAACTTTGTTGTTCTTGAACTCTGTGTCGTTGTCTGTTCTTAGAATCTTGACCGGTTTCTGCAGATTCACCTGAGTCGTTTTCAGGAATGTAATGATAACATCTGGTGTTTCATCCTTTGTACGTAGAAACTTGACCCATGTGTACCGCGAATAATCGTCCACGATCACGAGTATGTACTTCTTGCCGCCTAAGCTTTGAGTGCGTATTAGACCGCATAGATCCATATGCAATAACTCTAAAGGAGCTTTTGTACTTGGTTCAGGCTTCGGTTTATGAGGTGCCCTCTTCATCTTCCCCTTTTCACAAGTTGCGCATAGATGTTCTCTTTCATATTTCAGCTCTGGAAGTCCTTTGACGAGCTTTCCATTGACCAGATCGTTGATGTACCGAAAGTTGAGGTGCGAAAGACGTCGATGCCATAACCAACTTTGTTGCATCGAAGCTTTCGATAGTAGACAAACTTGTTTGTCATTCTGGACATCTGATAAGTTGATTGTGTAGAGGTATGTTTCTCATGTACCGACCAAGAGTTCTTCGCCTTCTTCATTGCGAACAGAACAACTCTTGGCTTTGAAGTTGACCTCTAAGTCTTTGTCACAGAACTGACCTATACTGAATAAGTTGTGTCCTAAGCCTTCTACATAGCTCACCCTCTTGACAGTTACATTGTCGTGTTGTACATCACCATATCCCATGATTGGAGAAAACTGGTCGTTGCCAAATCTTACTGTTCCACAATATTTGTCTTTGTAATTGGACAATATCTCTTTTTGACCTGTCATGTGTTTGGAACATCCGCTGTCCAAGAACCATGTATGACTAGTCTGCATAAGAGAAATTAGAAATTTAGATTTGTATATGACAACATTGGAATATACACTTTGGTCATCGAAGTGCGGGTCTTGAACTGATTTGTTCAAAAGCCTATTTTTGATCTTTGATGTTCGGGTTTTGAACTGCATTATCCAAAAACCTATTTTTGACATTGAAGAACGAGTCCTGATCTGTACATAATCAGAAGTCGCTTTCTCTTTAAGCTTTGTGTGCCTGCAACACAGATTTCGCCTTAGGTACCCATTGGAATTTGGGTCCTGCTGTGTTAGCACAAGATTTTGGTATCCATTTCAAATTGGATCCTTTGTTCTTTTTAAAAGCATGAGAGGTGGTATGAGATGAATGCACATGGTAGTTTCCAAACCAATCTCCAGAATCTTGACAAGTAATAGAAACATGTTTATTATAGATAGAGGACTTTCCAGCAGATAAAGATAACTGAAATAATTGCTTCATTGTATATTGTTTACGAGAAACAACAAGTTTTGGATTCAAAACAGCAATTTCAGCAATCACAACATCTTTAGTAAGCGAAGTCTTATTACAATTAACACTACTAGACGATAAAACGACCTTGTCAAGCTTCCGTTTTGGTTGCCATTGAGAATGTGCTCCAGGTCTTGACTTGCTCATATCTGAAACATGTAAAACTGGTGAGTTAGACCTTTGAGCAACAACTGAATGCTTCTTCTTAGAATTTGACAGGATCGAATTCTTAACAAGAATTAATTCTCAGAAACTAATATCAAAGAAGTTGCGGAATAACACTTTGATATTTAATAAAACAGTAAACAAAACAGTATATGATTAACAAACTGTAAACTTGTATTGAATGCTTGAAGCTACAAGATTACACACTTAACCTCAATATTGATGAACAGGCTCACCAATACGAATTCTACTTCTCTAGAATTAGGATCTATGCCTTGAGGTTGATTTTCTCTCTATTCCAAAATTAAAAAAAACTAATTCAATCTATTCTATACATTCTATACATATACTGATCAAAAGATAATTACAAAGAATAAACAAATCTTCAGTATATCTTCCATGTATATCTTCAGTATATCCTCAGTATATCCAGCTGTCATACTTTCCATCCGGATCTCTTAAGCAGCACTAATAATGCTCAGCGGCATTAACTTCTTCTAGCAACATTAACTACTAAGCAGTACTAACTACTAGCAGTACTAACTAGCTAAGCAGTACTAACTTTGTCCAAGCAGCACTAACTTTGACTAGCAGTATTAATTCTACTAGCAGTAGTAATACTCAGCAGTATTAATCTTCAAAATACTCTGGCAGTAGTAACCATACTTAGTACTAGCAGTAGTAACCACACTTGGTAGAATCTTCAGTTCCCAACAATCTCCCCCTAACTTGACTTTTAGAAGAGAAGTCAAGTTCTTCAGATACTTCTTTATAAGCTCTCCAAGATGCTTTCAACACCTTTGATTCAATTTCCCAAATTTGGGTCTAGGCCCAAGCTTTGATTCACAGTTCTTCTCACCACAATCTTGGCCATCTCTGAATCCTTTGTACAGACCAGTGTAGCTTTAAGCATCCCTTCCAACTTCTCCTTGCTATGCTCATATATTTTGTCCACCAGGTAGTATTCATGATAACAGTTATCAATAGTAATCATGTATACTCCACAGTTTTCAAATAGTATCCATTTGTCAATCTTCTTGAATATGAACTCATGCTTATGATCTTTAATCCTATGATGTACTCTTTCTGGATCAAACATCATGCACAAGTATTCTAATGTCACTTTGAGAAGATTCTCTTCAGTACCTTTCAACACAGGTTCATAAAGTTTCATCCCCACTTTATGTAGTTCTTCAATGTCAGCTCTGGAACAACTTCTGATAACTTTCCCCCATGTTGAATAAGCTTCAAATGAACCATCAGCTCTCTTGATTCTGAAGAAATTCTTTCCATTGTCTCTTAGAATATCCCAGAAGATGATCTCTGGAGCTTGCATAGAGATTGGATCAACCTTCAAGGGGTTCACTATGGTCATGTATGTATCCATATTCTCATCTGTTGGCTCACTAGACTGTTCTGGAAGTTGAACTGATTCTGCTATAGGTACCTCTGAATGTTCTGTTGTAGTACCAGCTGTTTCTTCTACTCTGGGCCTTTTAGACTACCTTTTGGAAGCAATTGTCTTTACACTTTTTCCAGCTTTGGCTTCAACACCAACACTCTCAGGTTCTTCTATCTTTTCTTCAGCTTTATCCTTTGAGGGTGTGGTCTCCTCAGGGAATGGTTGTTGGATGTTGAGATCATGTCTCTCTTTCATCCTTCTTTCTGCTTCTTCTCTTTGAGAGGAATCCCCTTGAAGCTTTGTCATTTCCTTCCTGTATAGCTCTTCAACCTGAGAGTATGCCATATGGGTAAACATCTCCCCCTTAACACCAATTGCACCTTTCAGGAAGTTTATCATCTTTCTTCTTTCCTGATTGGCCAAAAAGGTCTTGGAGGGTTGTCTTTTCTGCTTTTTGAATGGCATCCTTTTTACTTGTACTTGCTTGGCCTGAGCTGCTGTTTTCATGATCTTCTGGTATTCTGCATTTAACTTCTTAGCCATTATTCTTGCAAGCTCTCTATCAGTTTCTGTTTGCAGTTGTTCCTCCTTTTCCATTTCTGCCTGAAGCTGCTTTGCCACTTCTTCATCCAGTTCTATCTGATTTTTCTTCTTTGCAGGTTGTTCAGGTTCAATAATCTTAGTTTTACCCTTTGTATCCTTCAACCCTGCCTCACTTCTTTCTTGTGTCTTCTTTTCTAGGCCTCCTTCATTGATGACCACTCCCTTAGCCTTTTGAGTAGCCTTAGGAGTGTCATTCTTTGCTTTTACTAATGTTTCAGCTATTTCCAATTCTTCAACAGATAGCCCTGTTGCTGCTTGAACATTATCTGTTTCTTCTTCTTGTGCTTCTGTTTCTGCAGCTTTCTCCCCCTTACCATCAAATCCCATCTCAGAAATACTTTCTTTTTCTGCTTCAGCCTCTGAATTCTCCCCCTTGTTGAAATCATCTTGAACACTTGTCCTCCTCTTTAACACAAACTGCTTCCTTCTCTGTTTCTGTAACAATCTTGTCACCATTTTCTTTAGTTTGGTGATCTGAACTTGTTGAGATAGGATAACCAGCTTCATCTCTTCTATTTCTTTTACTTTCTTGAGGACATCCTGGTTGATGTTTCCCATGGTCTCCATCAATTCCTCATAGTTATATCTGTCCTCACCTTCTCCAGGAGTGTTACCCCCTATTGAAGGATCATTGGATCTTTTATTAGTAGATGTCTTCTGCCTAGCAGAAGCACTATCCACCCCCTTGGTTTCTTGGCACCAGGGACCTTCAAATGATTGCTCATTTAAAGTTGCCATGGGGGAGGTCTTATTGATGTTACCACTTTCCTCCTCTGTGCTAGCAGGAGTAGTGGCAACCTCATCACCCATATGCTCTTCCTCCTCCTCAGAGAGCACCTCCTTGGGGTTGGGAGACACCCCTGTGGTTTCCCTATGGATATTCTCTAAAGGAGAATTCTCCTTTAGAGGGCTTAAAGGCTTGGGGGATTCTGGTACAAGAAGGGAAGGAGCCTTCTTTACCTGTTTTCTCTTGTAAGTATGGGTAATTGGAGAGGTTGGTTTTGCAAGAAGGGACTGGGGAATTGTTTTTGAGTGGGAAGGTTGGGCTTGGCTAGCAGTGGGATGGTCTAGTGAGGGCCTTGACCCTGCTGCCATACCTTCAGTGGTTTGGGACACCACCATCATTGTAGAGAACAATGGGGTGTCAACTCCTTCCGAGTCCCCAGCAGACCTTCTCATATTTGAGAAAACCTTGCCTTTGGAGGGTTTAGGTACATATACCCCAACAGGTTGAGGTATATTCGTCAATTCATGGTTAATTACTTCTTGAACAAACCTGGGATACATAAAGAAACTCTTTTTGTTTCCCATGTTTGATACAAGATCACTGAATATCATTTTTGAGAAATTATACTTTCTGGCTGTAGCCAAGCAGACCAAAGCATAGGCAATTGGACTGGTGAACTCACTCCATCCAGTAGTCTTTTTGGAGATGCAATGCATCAAGGTATGAACAAGAAAACGCCATTGGGGTGAAATTTTTGCTTTTGAGAATTTGAAAACACCCAATGGGCCTCCATACCCCATTCTTGTAAGGGAAGAAAACAGTTCATCATTGGGAATAGAAGTTATACCAGAAGCATCGTCTAGACGTAGACTGATGCGAATAACTTCTTCAGAAACTGTCAAGGGCTTGCCACACACTGTCGTCTTTATCATTTGCACACCATCCTCAGTAACAATGGTGGCATGTGCCCAGAATTGCCTTTGATGCTCAATATAAATTGAGGGAGACACTGTTAGTGCGTAGGCGATATGACTAGCTTTCAGGAAATCCACAATCTGATGAAATCCTGCAGCTTGCTTTGGCTTTTGGAGCATCGCGATCTCATTGTGCTCGTCAATGAATGCCATTGATACCATTGATCGTTGAAAGTTCTTGCCTGAAAACTTGATGCTTGAGAGAGAGAGGGTTTAGAGCACAAGAGAATAGTAAGCAAAGAGTCGTTATGAACTTTTAGGCGGGCAAAGGGTATTTATAGTATTCGGATTATAAGCAGTATTAACCTAGAGCAGTATTAACTAACTAGCAGTATTAACTGCGAGCAGTATTAACCGCGAGCAGTATTAACTAACTAGCAGTATTAACTGCGAGCAGTATTAACCGCGAGCAGTATTAACTAACTAGCAGTATTAACTGCGAGCAGTATTAACTGTGAGCAGTATTAACTAACTAGCAGTATTAACCAACTAGCAGTATTAACTAACTAGCAGTATTAACCAACTAGCAATATTAACTAACTAGCAGTATTAACCAACTAGCAGTATTGACCAACTAGCAGTATTAACTAACTAGCAGTATTAACCAACTAGCAGTATTAACTAACTAGCAGTATTAACCAACTAGCAGTATTAACCAACTAGCAGTATTAACCAACTAGCAGTATTAACCAACTAGCAGTATTAACCAACTAGCAGTATTAACTGTACTTACTCCTTGAAGCTTAGGCTGAATTGAGTACTGCTATGTATGCCCTGCAAAGATAGATTAGTAGCACCAAGAATCTATAATATTCAGTTATTTATCCACTTTTTGAGATAAAGCTTATTCAGAGTTGATCATTCCCACACTTGTTACCAAGAAAGTGAATCTACCCACATCAAAAGCTTTGGTGAATAGATCAGCAAACTGGTTGTCAGTATGAACTTTCACAACTTGAACAAGTTTCTTTTCATTACAGTCTCTTATGAAGTGATACCTGATCTCAATGTGCTTTGTCTTAGAGTGCTTGACTGGATTATTTACAATGCTGATAGCACTGCTATTATCAATAAAGATGGGAGTGTCTAGAAAGGTTACCCCATAGTCCAACATTTGATTCTGAATCCATAAGACCTGAGCACAGCAACTTGCAGCTGCTATGTACTCTGCTTCTGTTGTAGATGTGGACACTGTGGTTTGTTTCTTGCACTGCCATGAAACTAGTCTAGCACCCAAGAACTGACATCCTCCAGAAGTAGACTTTCTGTCCAAGTTTGCCCCACCTAGATCACTGTCTGAGTATGCAATTAGGTCAAAAGGTGAGTCATGAGGATACCAAAGTCCCAATCTGGGTTGTCCTTTGAGATATCTGAATATCCTCTTAACAGCTTGAAAGTGAGATTGCTTTGGCCTAACATGGAATCTTGCACACACACAGACTGGAAACATTATATCTGGCCTTGATGCTGTGAGATACATGAGAGAGCCAATCATGGATCTGTAATGATGCACATCCATATCCTCCCCCTCAAGATCTGCTGTTATCTGTTTGTGTGTTTCCATAGGTGTACTAGCAGGTTTTGAATCTGAGAAACCAAACTTGGTTAGAATGTCCTGCACATACTTGGATTGACATATGAAGATGCCATCTGACTTCTGTTGAACTTGGAGTCCAAGGAAGAAAGTAAGTTCCCCCATGGAACTCATTTTAAACCTTTGATGCATTAGATCCTCAAACTCCTTGCACATGATATCTCTTGTAGATCCAAAGATAATGTCATCAACATAAATTTGGACCAACAAGATATCCTTCTTCTTTCTCTTGATAAATAGAGTCTTATCAATGACTCCTCTTTCAAAGCCATTGTCCAAGAGATAGGATGACAGAGTGTCATACCATGCTCTTGGAGCTTGATGCAGTCCATAAAGAGCTTTCTTCAATTTGTATACCATGTCTGGATAGCTTGGGTTTTCAAACCCTGGTGGTTGACAGACATATACCTCTTCTTCAATTGATCCATAGAGAAAAGCACTCTTTACATCCATTTGATAGACTTTGAAGTTCATGTAAGAAGCATAGGCTAGGAATAATCTGATAGCTTCTATCCTAGCCACAGGTGCAAAGACTTCTTCATAATCTATACCCTCTTCTTGAGTATACCCTTGAGCCACTAGCCTTGCTTTGTTCCTTATGACAATTCCTCTTTCATCTCTCTTGTTCCTGAAGATCCACTTTGTGCCAATTGCTCTGTGACCTTTAGGAAGATCTACCAGATCCCATACATCTTGTAGTTTGAACTGCAGCAATTCTTCTTGCATTGCTTCTATCCAGCTGGATTCTTTCATTGCATCATGTGCCTTTTTAGGCTCAAGCTGGGATAGAAAGCAAGACAACACTGTATGCTGTTGATCTTGCATTTCTTGAAGTCTGCTCTGATGTCTAGTCATCATAGGAGATGATATATCTCCTATTACCAGCTGTGGAGGATGATTCTTTTGAACTCTGGTGTTATGACTAGGTTCTTCATTAACATCAGCTTCTAGATTGGAGTCATTCAACTCAACTGAAGTGTTTTCAGCTGCTACTTCTGATTCTTTATCTTCTTGATTCTCTTCATCTCTACTCTGACTTGGTCCAGTAGATTGTTCTATTTCACAGTCTTCAAAAGAATTCACTGTGGGTGTGGGAAAGATCACTGATTTAGATACACTTTCTTGAACTTGTGTAGTCCCTGATCCTTCACCTCCTGAACCTGCATGATCATTACTACTGAAACCAAAGGAGTTAGTTAGTGAATCAATGTCAAATAGCCATTGAGGACCAGTTCCAATAGGATTTGGTGTGTTCTCATTGCATTTGACATTGTCACTCTCTTCAATTATTCTAGAAGATGAATTGAAAACTCTGTAGGCCTTACTTTGAGATGAATACCCAACAAGAAATCCATCATCTGCTTTGCTATCAAACTTACCTAAGTGAGTTTTGGTATTGAGAATGGTACAAGGACACCCAAAAGGTTTGAAAAATCCAATAAAGGGTTTTCTTTTATTTAAAAGCTCATATGGTGTCTTGATCTTTGGCTTAACTACTAGAACTCTGTTTTGGACATAACAGGTAGTATTAACTGCTTCAGCCCAAAAGGTAATTGGCAGTTTTGAATCAGCCAACAGAGATCTAGCGGCCTCTATTAATGTCCTATTTCTCCTTTCAGCAACACCATTCTGTTGAGGAGTCCTAGGAGCACTATACTGTCTCTCAATTCCTTTTTCTTCACAAAAGGTGTTTAGATCAAAATTTTTGAATTCAGTCCCATTATCTGATCTAATGACTTTAACTTTTTGATTAGTTTGGTTTTCAATTCTCAGGATAAAGGACTTGATCAGTCCACTTGTCTCATCCTTAGTCCTTAGAAAATATACCCAGGTGAATCTAGAGTAATCATCAACAATAACCAAGCAGTAAGATTTCTTGCCTATACTCATAACATTTGTAGGACCAAACAGATCCATGTGCACTAACTGGAGACAAGAAGAGATAGAATTTATCTCTTTGGTCTTATGAGAAGTTTTATGTTGTTTGCCTTTGAGACAAGCAACACAATGATCATCACATGAAAAGACTTTAGAAGGTAAACCTCTTACAAGGTTGTTTTTAACAAGTTTGTTCATAGTCTTAAAATTCATGTGACACATCCTTTTGTGCCATAGAGAGGATTCATCTATAGAAGCTTTTGAAACAAGACAATTTAGAAATGAATCACTTTTAACATTTTCCATATCTAGACAGTAAACATTGTCCTTTCTTGGAGTTCTTAGTAGTATCATGCTTTCATCAACTACTTTGAAACCTGGAGCAAGGATCATACATTCAGTATTTGTAAATAATATACTATGTTGTTTGTCACAAACCTGTGATACACTTAACAGGTTGTATTTTAATTGATCAACATAGTAGACATCCTCAAATGTCATCTTACCTTTGGTGACATTACCTTTTCCACTTATCTTACCACCAGTAAGATTGTCTCCAAAAGCAACATGTCCTCCATTGATATGCTTGAAATCCTGAAGGCATGACATGTTGCCTGTCATGTGCCTTGAGCAACCACTATCAACATGCCATATGCTCTTTCCCTTGAGCTGTTGGTTGCCCTGCACATATGATAGATCAGTTAGTATGAAATAGGAACCCAAGCCAAAGTGGTCTTGGGTACCCCTTTCTCATCAAAATACTTGCATTCCTTCTTGACAAGATTTTTGAATCTTAACTCCTCATTCTTGGAGTATTTTGTCACAATAATAGGCTTGGAAACATTTGTGCTGGAAACAGTACTGGTTTTAGAGGTATTAACTGCCTTAGCAACACTTGCATGCTTAGCAGTGCTAAACTTGTTAGCAGTAGTAACTGTGTTAGCAGCAGTAACTGTGTTAGCAGTATTAACCTTTGAAGAGGTACTAACTGTATTAGCAGCATTAATGTTTTTAGCAGTACTAACACAGGTAGCAGCAGTAATACTTCCAGCAGCACTAACCCTGTCAGCAGTACTAACAGTTTTAGTGCTTTTGAGCACCCACATTTTAATGCTTTCTTTTAAAATCCTTTTCTTTATGGGGCCTTTCTTTTCACCATGTTTCTTTCCAGCCTTTCTATAATCAACAGACTTTTTCTTACATCTTTGAAAGGTCATCTGTTGATTAATGGGATTGAAAAAGCAAGATTTAGCCAGATGATTTAACTTGCCACATATGAAGCAAGGTTTTGGTCTATTGATTTTATTCAGATCAACTCCTTGCTTCTGAGCCCATTGATTATTCCAGTTTCTTTGATTTCCTCTTTTTAAACCAGAATTTAGGCTCTTGGCTTTACTGCAATCACACTGTTTACCAGATGCAGGATTCACAACTGTGGTCTGTTTGTAATGGACCTTGTTGTCTTTTCCTTTGGTCTTTTCTATCTCCTTGGACTTTATCCAGTCTTTCCCACATCCCTCATTGGTGATTATATTGTTTTCTTCATGGATTTCTTTACCTATCTTATTATCTCTCTTCTTACTGGCTTCTTTCTCAGTTAGATCCTTAATCACTACTTCATCCAAAGGGTCTATCTTAAAGGCTTTTTCAGATAAGTCCTTATTCTCCTTGGTTTCTAACAAGTCTGAAGTAAGAGAGATATAATTGTTGTTATAAGGAGGAGGTGTACTGTTGTATCCAATACCAGGCTTCATCTTATCATGAATCTGAGCCTTTAGAAGAGAATCCATTGCCTTTGAAGCATATGAAAACTTCTCTATGTCAAGTTTAACTTTGGACAATTCCTCCTTTAGCTTATCACTCTCTTCTAAGGATTTAGACAGTTTAGTCTCTAACTCATTCTTTTCCCACTTCCAGTAGTTAGTGTCATAAGAGTGTTGAAGTTCATTAGCTTGAAAGCCTTTGATTTGTTCTTCAAATCTCTCAACTATTAGCACATAATCTCTTCTATCTTTTTCTAACCTTTTGAGGTCATCACACATACTTTGATTGTGATCCCTGTATCTTTTGACAGTGTCAATGCAAGTTTTAGTGCAAAGGTTAGAAATTACCTCAGATGGGATATCAGACACTTCTGCCATAAGAGCTTGATTCTGAATGGCTTCCTCAGCTTAATCACTCCAGTCAAATCCCATTCCTTGTTGAGAAACAAGGGCTTGAGCAGGATTCTTGTTCTGAGTGTAGCCTCCATTCTGAGCTTGTTGGTGGTTGTTGTTAGAAACAGCACTCCTGCATTCTCTAGCAAAGTGTCCTTTCATGTGACACTTGTAACATTCCACTTTGGTTTTGTCAAAACCAGCTCCATCCTCTCTTCTTTGAGAGAAGTTATTCCTTCCTGTTCTTTTAATGAACTTCTTCACCCTCATGGATAGCATGGCCATCTGCTATTTTATATCCATCTCCTCCAGGTCATCAGGGTGAAGTTGATCCAGATCATCATTGATTAATGAAGTGTTACTATGACTGGACAAGAAGGCTTCAAAGATTGTTTTAGATCCTTTTTCTGAACTTGCTCCACCAGCAGTACTAACTGCTTCAGGGATGGCAGTAGTATCAGTGGCTGCTGAAAGAAGTGCAGAATTGTGGACATAACCAGTAGGTTTCTTCTTGATCTCTACCTCAGTTTCAAAAACTCTTAGATCATTGTATAGATCATCAAGTTCTTTCTCCTCCAGATTGTCACTCTGCCTATAAGAGACAGTGTACATAGTCCACTCATCCCCAAGAGATCTTAGGAACTTCCTGTTGATGTCATCTTGATCCATCTTTACTCCAACAGTGGCCAGTTCTCCAATGAGTTTGTTGAACCTATCAAAAGTTTGAGTCATAGACTCATTCTTTGAGGAAGTAAAATTCTCATACTGCTGCTTAAGAACATCTCTTTGATTTCTTTTGATACTCTTAGTTCCAGTAAATCTTTTCTCTAGAGAATTCCAGAGAATTTGAGCATCAGTGCAGTTGCAAAATTGATGCTGATATTCATTGGGGATTGCCAAGAGCAGAGTGCTCAAGGCCTTCATCTCTGTCTGTCTGATCTTTCTTTCACCATCTGTCTTTGGTGGAGGTCTTTTTCCATCTGGCCCTATTCTTCCAGCTTCAGAAGGACCATTCTCAATGATATCCCACATTGAGTAGTCAGTGAGAAGAATATATTGTCTGATTCTTATCTTCCACATGTCAAACTCACTGGGTTTGAGCATTGGAACCTTGGAGACCAAAGTACTGCTTGATTCTGTAAGATTTTCCATGATAGATAGATGTTTCTGATTGAATAGGCTCTGATACCACTTGACAGGATCGAATTCTTAACAGGAATTAATTCTCAGAAACTAATATCAAAGAAGTTGCGGAATAACACTTTGATATTTAATAAAACAGTAAACAAAACAGTATATGATTAACAAACTATAAACTTGTATTGAATGCTTGAAGCTACAAGATTACACACTCAACCTCAATATTGATGAACAGGCTCACCAATACGAATTCTACTTCTCTAGAATTAGGATCTATGCCTTGAGGTTGATTTTCTCTCTATTCCAAAATTAAAAAAAACTAATTCAATCTATTCTATACATTCTATACATATACTGATCAAAAGATAATTACAAAGAATAAACAAATCTTCAGTATATCTTCCATGTATATCTTCTATGTATATCTTCAGTATATCCTCAGTATATCCTCAGTATATCCTCAGTATATCCAGCTGTCATACTTTCCATCCGGATCTCTTAAGCAGCACTAATAATGCTCAGCGGCATTAACTTCTTCTAGCAGCATTAACTACTAAGCAGTACTAACTACTAGCAGTACTAACTAGCTAAGCAGTACTAACTTTGTCCAAGCAGCACTAACTTTGACTAGCAGTATTAATTCTACTAGCAGTAGTAATACTCAGCAGTATTAATCTTCAAAATACTCTGGCAGTAGTAACCATACTTAGTACTAGCAGTAGTAACCACACTTGGTAGAATCTTCAGTTCCCAACAGAATTACCAGTAATGGTTGGTTTCTGTGAATGCTGAGATATTTTCTTACCTTTAGCACTCTTAGCGTTCACAGAGACTGATTTATCAACGAAAGCTTTCGTTGATTTTGCACTGAACACAGGCAAACTGGTTTTTCTTGAAGTTTTCTTAACAAAAGATGCATGGTTAGGAAGTTTCGCATTAAAATCAATTTGTTCAAAACAACCATCTAAACCACCGTCAGAATTAAGAAAATTAAACTCTTTGTTTGATGAACCAAACATGTCATTAGAAGTAGAATCCTTTGTAAAAACAACATTTTTCATAACAGTTGAAAAAACCTTTTGTTGAATCTCAATCGTAAGTTTTTCATCTGATAAAGAGTTCTCGAGTTGAGAAATTTTACTTTCTAGCACGAGAGAAGGGACATAAATTTTACCTATAACAGGCTTCGCCTCCATTTCTTTTTCAGAATAACTTTGAAAGTAGTCAGTTGAAAGAGATTTCTTTTCATCATTTGGAAAGTCATAACTATTATTCAACTTCGCATAATAAAATGGAGCGTGAACTTTAGTTGACTTCATCCGTTTTTCAAATTCATTGGCTTCATCCTCTTCTGATAGTTTAGTATTAAAAACTTTAAATGAGGCGATTCGGTGAGAAACAAGCATAGAGGTATAGTCATAAAGTGCAGGCACTTCTCTTATACCCTTTTGAAGACGTTGAGGTTTCACATAACCGATTCCCCAATTTTCTTTGTTCTTTTTCGGTTTGTTAAGATGAATGGTTTGCTCACTTTGACCTAATGAGTATAGCTTCTTTTCCAAAACATCTAATTTAGCAATTAAGGTCTTGTTTTCTTTAGTATATAAAGAATGCACTTCAGTAAGCTTATAAAAATCAATCTCACTTTTTGTCAATTTAGACTTGAGCTCACTATTCTCTTTTAGAATTATAGTCTGTTCTTTTGCGTTGGTGTCAGCGTTTGTATGTAAAACCTCAACTAATACTTTCTTCTCAGCAATTTCATCGCTAAGTTTCTGTATCAATTGGTTTTTATTAATAATAACACCATTTTCTCGCTTAAGATTAGATTCTAACTCTTCTTGTTTTAAAACCATAGCATGCATTTTATTCATTAAAGCTTTATACGATAAATCACATACCTCCTCTTCTTCATTTTCTGAATCAGCTTCAGTATCTGATTCGATTTTGCCCATCAAGCACATATTGACGGCTTCATCCTTTTCTTCTTCATCTGAGTGATCCAACCAGTATTCATCTTCAGCCATCAGCGCCTTGCCTGCCTCCTGTTGCTTTGCAAGAAGCATCTTGTTCTTGTAGAATTCGGAGTTTCTAACCTTTGATATTCGGCAATCCTTGGCAAAGTGGCCGGTTTTGCCACAGTTGTAGCACATCGGTGGTCCTGGCTGACTTGATCCTTCAGCTTTGTACTTCCTTTCTTCTGGTTTCTTCTCTTCTAATCTTTTTCCTTCTGTCTGATATCTTCTCTCATCAGATTTCTTCTACTCTTGTCTCTTCCCTTCAAATCTCTTCCCTTCAAATCTTTTCCCTTCATACCTATTTCCTTCATATCTGCTTCCCTCAATTCTTTCCTTGTGAGCATAGTTGTTGGGTCCAGAAGAGTACTTCTGACTGTTTGACGTTGGATTTCTGTAGAACTTTTTCTTAAATGCATTTGTTAGAAACTGCATTGCTTGCTGCATTTGTTCATTTTCATCCGAGTCAGAGACAACATCAGCTTCAGCTTCTTCTGATTCATACACAATCGTCTTGTTCTTCTTCTTCTTCACAACAAGAGCGACTGTGTCTTCAACTGTCTTTCCTTTTCTCTTTTCTGCTAGAATTTCATCCACCTCATCTTCATTTTGTCGGAGGGTTTCATACACCTCGTGAAGTGGAATCTCATTCGGGTCTTTTATCTGCCTCATCTGCCTGGCAAAACTTTTCCATTCTGGTTGTAGAATACTCAGGAATTTGATATTCAGCTCGATTTGAGATTTGTTGACCTTGTTCTTGCTCAGTTCGTTTAGCAATGTCACAAACCTATCATATGTTCCTTCTAGAGTTTCTCTAGTTCTGCCTTTGAATTCTTCAAAACTGTGCAGGCAGTTAGAGATTTTCAGTTGGTTCCCAATCTTTGAACCCATCATCATTTTCTCTAGTTGATCCCACATTTGTTTGGCTGAGGCTTTGTAGCTGTCAATCTTTACATAGATTTCATTTGTAATCCCTTGTAGAATGTATGACTTGGCTAACCTGTCGCCTTTTGCTCTTAGCTTAGCATCACCTGTTAGATCTGTATAAGAAAGTGCAACTCTTTCTTCTTGAGTTCCTGCTGCTGGCTCCCTATACTGTGTTTCCATTAGGCCTTCTTCTAGGGATTGTATAATGAAATTACCCAAATCTTGTCTTTCAATGAAGTTTAGAAACCTATCCTTCCACTGTTCGTATTCCCCTCAAAAGAGAACTGGTGGCTTGGTGTCGGTTCCTATTGCGAGAGCTTCTTTGGATGTCATCCTGTATTGAATATATGAGAAAAACTTGACAGATATGATCGTTAACCCAGATAAAATTTGATCACACAAGAAATTTTGTCCCCCTAGGCAGACTTAGCACGGAGGTCCTGCTAGGCAGACTTAGCACGGGGGTCTCAGAAAAATATTCTAAGTCTGGAAATTGGAGCTTTGCGATTGAGAAGGTTTGCGTTTCAAGTTGGGAACGCAAATGGAAGTTTGCGGGTCTAATGGGACGCGTAAATGGAGGTTTGCGGGTCTAGATGGAAGCGCAAAGTTGAGGTTTGTGGGTGCTTTGGGACGCGCAAACTGAGGTTTGCGTGTCTTGTGAGGAGCGTATGTTGACTTGTGAGAAGTGAGCTTTGAGGTTTGCGATTGCTCTTTGAAACGAGAAGTGTGCTTTGCGTTTGGCTTGAGAGGCGCAAAGTAGAGGTTTGCGGGTCACTTGAGACGCGCAAAGTTGGACTTTGCGTTTGATGAAGGACGCGCAAAGTGGGACTTTGCGTGTTATTCTTCCTTTGGTTTGCGGGTTATTCGACCTGAACTTGCAAAATTCGACTAAATCTTTGTTCCTGCAATGATTAGCACAACCAAACACTACCAATGTGTCTAGAATCACTTCTAGAACGGATTATGAGCACTCGATCTCACTAAAATACACTTTTTGAAGATTATTTTGATCGCACAGTGACCTTCTTCACTCGACAGTTCACTCACAAAAATCACAAATTGGAACTCGATTTAAGCTTTAAAATGAAATTAAACACATACAACTCGATCTAGCATGTAAATCGATCACAATCTGATCGATTCTAATACCTAAAACAGTTTAAATCTCGAAAATGATTTTCACACAGAACACAGAGACGTTTTCTTTTAAAACTTGATTTGATCTTAATCAGGCTCTGATACCAATTGTCGGTCCAACAATACTTATCAAGTTTATAGAATAACAACACATTAACGATTACCAACTTGTATTGAATATAGAAACGATTACAAGGTTGAATGATTAAGCTTGAATGTGTTCTCAATGTTTTCTCTCTTTTTCACCTTCTTGTGTGTGTGTTTGTGTGTGTTCTATATCTGTGAGTTGTGATCTGATTGTGAGAGAGGAGAGACACAATATCTAATCCTAGTGTGTAGAACACACAATCTAAGTTAATATCTAGATATTAAATCTAATATAAACTAGAAACTAACTAATAACTAACTAGAAACTAATAAAGCTAACTAATAACTTTATCTAACTATTACAATATTATAACTTAGATATTAAATCTTAGTAAACTATTACAAATACATTGACATTTATTACAAATAGACATAGACTTTATTATCGAGAGTCGACGTTCCGGCTTTAGCTTCAGATTACGATCTTCAGATTGGATGATCTTGAATCCAATGAGACTGTGGTCTAACAATCTCCCCCTTTGGATCAAGATCATATAATAAAAAGATTTATCCAATTCAGTCTTCTTGTTCAGCTCAGAAGATGCAATCTCTTTCTCTGAAATCAACATGTCTTCAATAGAATTCAGTCTTTGACGTGATTCTTGAAACATGTGATCTTTGGCATTTCTTGTGTAGTCAAGGTGGATCCAGCGAAGATAGAAGTTATGATGAATTGGGAACCTCCAAAGAGCCCATCTGAGATCTGGAGCTTTTTGGGTCTGGCAGGATACTATCGAAGGTTCATACACGATTTTTCCAAGATTGCGTCTTCGTTGACAGCATTGACCAAGAAAAATGTGAAATTTATATGGACCGAAACACAAGAAACTTTTCGGACATTGCAAAGGAAGTTGTGCGAGGCTCCAATTTTATCCTTGCCGGAAGGATCGGAGGACTTCGTGGTCTATAGCGATGCATTTAAAATGGGGCTTGGGTGTGTGCTCATGCAAAGGGGAAAGGTGATTGCCTATGTGTCAAGGCAACTGAAAGTACACGAGAAGAATTACCCCACTCATGACTTGGAGTTAGCAGTAGTAGTGTTCGCATTGAAGTTGTGGCGACATTATCTCTATGGCACAAAGTGCACCTTATACACGGATCACAAGAGCTTGAAGTACGTCTTCGATCAAAAGGAGCTCAACATGAGACAAAGAAGATGGTTGGAACTACTCAAAGATTACGATTGTGAGCTACTCTACCACCCGGGGAAAGCGAATGTCATGGACGACGCCTTGAGTCGGAAAGAGTATAGTGGGAGGTTACAAGCCAAACTTACGAGAATCGAGTTTGTGTCAAGTCTCATGGAAAGGATTAAATCATCGCAAACCGAGGCCTTGTTGGAAGAGAATCTCAAAGATGAAGTAATGGTCAAACAATGCCTACTCTTGACCGAAGATAGCCGAGGGATGAAATGTTTTGACGGATGAGTTTAGGTGCCAAAGATTGGCGAGAACCAGGAGCTATTCTTGGAAGACGCACACAAGTCCAAATACTCCATACACCCGGGAAGTACAAAGATGTATAGGGACTTGAAACTGCACTATTGGTGGTCGGGTATGAAGTTAGATGTGGCACACTATGTGGAGCGATGCGTGACTTGTTTGCAAGTGAAGGCCGAGCACCAACGACCTTATGGGAGTCTACAATCATTAGAAATACCCAAGTGGAAGTGGGACAAGATTACCATGGACTTTGTGACCAAGCTACCGAAGACTTTGAGAGGGAACGACACCATTTGGGTGATCGTCGACCGCTTGACGAAGAGTGCTCATTTTCTAGCAATGCGGGAGACCTTACCAATGGATAAGTTGGCAAAGTTATATATAGAAGAAGTGGTCTCTAGGCACAATATACCCTTGTATATAGTCTCCGACCGTGATAGCCGGTTTACGTCAAGGTTTTGGGAGCATTACACCAAGAGTTGGGCACGCGGGTGAATTTGAGCACGACATACCACCCACAAACAAACGGACAAAGCGAAAAGACGATCCAAACTCTGGAAGATATGCTTAGGTTTTGTGTGATCGATTTTGGCGGTAGTTGGGGCACCCATCTACCTTTTGTGGAGTTTTCATATAACAATAGTTATCACTCTAGCCTCGGGATGGCGCCATTCAAAGCTTTGTACGGGCGAAAGTGTAGGACTCCAGTGTGTTGGCCAGAGGCGGGAGAGAAGCAATTTGTTGGTCCAGAAATTGTGCAAGAAATGGCCGACAAGGTTAAATCAATCCGAGAGCGGTTGAAAGCGACTCAGGATCGTCAGAAAAGCTACGCCGACAAGAAGAGGAGACCGGTAGAGTTCCAAGTGGGAGATCGTGTGATGTTAAAGGTGTCTCCTTGGAAAGTCTTGATCCGGTATGGAAAGCGGGGGAAGCTAAGTCCCCGTTTTCTTGGACCGTTTATTATTCTTGAGCGTATTGGACTCCAAGCCTACAAGTTAGATCTACCACCGGATATGGACGGAATCCACCCTACATTCCATGTGTGCTATCTACGAAAGTGCTTAGCGGAAGAAGAGAGCGTCGTACCATTATCCGAAATCCGGGTGGACGACAACCGTTGCGTCGAAGAACCCGAAGCCATATTGGAAAAGGTAATCAAGAAACTTCGATATAAAGAAGTGGCAATGGTGAAGGTGCAATGGAAACATCATCGGGGTACCAATGTGACATGGGAGGCGAAGGAGGACATGAAGCGTAGATATCCTCATTTATTTGTGTAGCATGGATTTCGGGGACGAAATCATTCCCAAGTTGGGGGGGATTGTAACACCCGTAATTTCGGGTGATCTTATGCTATTTCAAATTCGTTTGGTCATTGGTTAATTTACATCGATAGATTATTGTTTGGATTTGATCTTTGGATTTGGTTGAACATCTGGTCGACAAAAAGGGTCGTTTCGGGTCGATTTCCGCGCCAAAATAGTCTTGGGCGACTATGCCACAGGGCATAGTCGCAGGTGTCAAAGTCGCGAGAGGAGAGGGGATTCTCTGGATTTTGGAAGAAGTGCGAGCCTGGGCGGCGACATTGCCCAACGACTATGACCAGGGCAATGTCGCCAGGTCATAGTCGCCGACGGGCTTTAGGGGCTTAAAACAGTCTCACACAGGACTTTCTCATTTCATCTTATTTTGGTTCTTGCTGCTCCCGTTTTTCTCCCAAGTTTTGGTAGGTTTTCAACCCCTTTCATCTTCTTGGAGTTAATGCATCCCAATCACCCAATCTTAACTCTTGCTTTGATTTTAGGTGCTATTATATAGGTGATTGTGCTAGTTAGAGTCTCCTCAAAGGATCTTTCTCCTCACTTCTAACTCTTGGTACTCTAGGTTTGAAAAATAACCCTATAAGGTGAGTTCATCCTTTTTATAAACTCTATACATATTAAAATCAAGCTTTTAACCTACTAAACATGTCCACTTTCACTTATACAACTTGGGGTGCATTATCACCCAAAACCCTAATTTTGGGAGATTCTAGGGTTTATGTGTTTGGATGGGATTTCAAGAAAAGAAAAAGGATAACTTGGATTTATATGTGATTAAGACTTGGCATCATGCTTTTCCACTCTCTAGCTTCAAAGATTTATTTAATAATGGGTTGATGAAATTTCATGTTGAACTGCTGATAAGTTTGTACATTGAAAACTTGTTTTACTATAACCTTGGGTTGAATATTTGGAATCCCAATCTAGAAGATAAAATATTAAAGTAACCCAAATGGTTAGAATATGGGTATGTGATTCATATGTCAAATTTGGAACCTCTTGGTAAAATTATGCAAGTATTATGCAAAAACCTTCATTTGTCAACATCTTGGATATTATATCTTAACGTTGAATTATAGGTTAGTCGACTAACTCTATGTGGCATATTTGGTTTCACTTGGGAGTCATGACCCCATAATTGTTGTTGCATTTAGTCCAACGTTGGGACTTTAGTTCTCACGTCGAGGCACGTTTAGGCATCAGATTGGGCTATAACTCCTACGTGCTAAGTATTACGATATTGGATGAGGATCTCAACGTAAGGACCCCTTGTGGTTGAAGTTCACTTTCCACGGGTGTACGTTTAAAGCCACCGAGCCTAACATCCCTTGTGTGTACTTTTATGTGTTTGGCTTTACTGACTTGTCAAGTGGCTTACTTTTGTGTTCCGTCACTTTTGTTAGTAAGCGGTCTCCCCCATTAAACCAAGATGTAATTGTTTATAGTAAAAAGCAATATTATTCCTATCATAACTCCACTTTCTTTATTTACGCTTATCGCTAATTATTTTCAATACAATTGTTTGATCTCACTAGGCTTTAGCCTAACACTTTTTCTTAAAATGACATGTATATCAGGTCAATTTAGTGATGGGATTCGTCGGGAATGAGCGGACGACCTAGGGGTCGAGAGCGGTCTTTTTTGGTTGATATATTGACCGATACGATGGTGATAGTGGATACACATTTTGGAAGAATAGCAACACCCGATATTAATCTTTCTTGTTTTTAGTTAGATTATTAGGTTGTTAAGTAATATTCTTTATTTGATTCTTCTGCAAAGGCTACAACTATGTTTCTGTTCACGGGATGATTCTTTGGGATTGTTATAGCAGGTTTGGTTTACCCAGGTTTACTCAGTTTTTAGCCGTCATATTGCCGAAATTTTCGTTTTCATTTCCCCTAAATTTTAGGGTGTTACAATCGGACCTGTGTATGAAGAGCAATCGGGGAATGGTCCGATATAGGTGCGAAGAGATTATAAACCCACTAGTCAGAGAAAAAGTTAATCCAATGATGATTTCCAATCGCTCGGTCAAGACGTTCATAAATCTTGTTAGGTTTCCCTTTGTGCCGACACCAAGTGAAAGGAAAACCATGCATCTCGAGATCAATCAAATTGCAATCTGACAAAGTGTCTCTAAAACCACGAATACACCAATCCGGGTGATCATTGAGACCCCATTTCTCGTTTTGAGAAAGTAGGTCATTAAAGTCGCCCATGACCACCCAAGGACGGTTGGAAACGTCCGCACGGGTTCTAAAAAGGTTCCAAGAATCACTACGTCGATTCCGTTCATGAAACCCATATAACCCGGTGATTCTCCAAGACACATTCATGTTATCATCGATATCCATATCAATATGATTTTGCGAATAAGTCAAAAGAGAAAGGTGATAGTTTTCATTCCAATAAACATAAATTCCACCACTGTGACCGATACAATCGATCGTATAACAACAGTTAAAGCCCAAACGAGATTTTAAGCTAGAAACTCTCACTTGGGAAACAAGGGTTTCATAAAGAAAAAGAATATCTGGGTGAGAACTAAGAATGAGCTCCCGAAGGACCGGAACTTCCCGAGGGTTGGCTAGGCCTCGGCAGTTCCAACTGATGATGATGGAGAAAGAAGAGGAAGAAGAAACTTTCAGAATGGGTCCCCCCTCAAAAAAAACTAAGAGGGGATTCTCCCAAAATCTCTGAAGCGATAGGACAAGTCATTATCTGTGTAGGCGGGATTGCGATGCAAGTCACGCCTCTAGTGTGTTTGATTGCAATAGGTCGTCCTTCTCAAGGATGGTGGAGCTGTCAGCTTGCTTTTCGGTATCCAAGTAATCGGCCAAATCTACACTCATTTTCATTCCATTGAGCTTCCAGGCTTTGTCTTTGATGGAGATACGTTTTCTTGTCGGAGGGGTGGTGACGGAATCTGAAAACCCAATGTCAAAGGTGTGTGGGTTATGGGGAACGTGAGATTGCATGAGATTATTAGCGACATATTGCATGTGGTTACTTGCGACGGTTTTCATGGTTTTATTTGCGACGGTTTGCATGGTTTGGGGGAGGCATAGGGTGCTTTGCATGGGGATTATTAGGGACAACTTGGTGGGTTTGGGGTAAAATGTGACAAGTATCATGGGTAGAAGTACTATGGGGAAGGTTTATTTTGCACATTTACATATGGGTGGGGTGATCGTCTGATTTTGTGGAGAGATAGAGGGGACCATGTTTTTGGATTGACATGATGGAAGGATGGGTAGTAGGTTCAATAGGTGGAAGGTGTGATGGGAAGGTACAGTTGACATGTGGAGAGATAATCCTATTAGAATCCTCCAAGGAGGAAGAAAAGTCATAAGTCCCATCCTCTTTGTCTTTTCTGAGAGAAGTACTTCCCATCAGACTAACAGTAGGGGTCGACTCCTTGCTGTTGAAGTTGTCATAAGAGAGCTCATTGACCAACGGATATGAGGGAGTTTCAAAGAGACCTATCTTGGAGGTTGGTTTTGTCATAAAGTGGGAAAGATGATTATTACTCTTTTTAGGATGGTTGACCTTTCCAAAGTAAAAAGTAATCTTAGTTTTATCTTTCTCAAAATATGGATGTGGAGATACCTGTTGGGTAGATGGTACCAGCGGCAGTAAGGACTTGACGGAATTTTCGCCGGCGATTGATATTCGGTATTTGAGGCCCCTTTCTTAGGAGAAATGAGCTCCTCAACTCTCCATTCATCTTTAGCATAAAAAGGTGTAAAGCAATCTCCGGTGTAATTGCCGGAAATCCAAGGCCCGAAAAGTTGCAAGAGTTTTCCTTCCGGGTCATTCGGGTCTCTAATAGCCATAAGTTTATTTGTGCAATATTGTTTGTCGTGATCCCAAATACGACATTTGTAACGAATAATCGAAAGCCTTTCAAACTTGAATTGAAGCCATTTTTTCCATCCCTCAAACGTGATGAGGAGTCCAACACATGGACTTTATCAACCAGAAGGTTGACACGGGTTGTGGTTCTAGCACATATCATATCGAGGTTTGAACCTTTCCATCTAAGCTTGGCATGGGGGTTCGCCATTTTGATCCAAGAGGAGAGATTGTTTTCCGTGAAGAGCCTTAAAGGATTATTGTTGAGGGTTAGGTGAAGCGGTATTGTATCTAGTTTAGCATCCTTCCAGTTGCCTGAAATAGGCCAAGACGTGCCAATGAGAAAACCTCTGGTAAATCTCCATGGCATTCTGTGAAGGACCCATTCTTGGTCCGACGGGGTTGAAAAGGAGAAACCGAAAAATAAGCTAGTGTCGTCGGTTCCCAACGATCGAACTTGCCACGGTCCTCTGAACTTCCACATCTGGCCAAAAATCGATTTGAGAAAAGAGACAGAACAACCTTTTCCAAGAGAAAACTCTCGCAACCATATTATAATCCTCGAACAGGTCGAGATGGAGCTCCTCCATAGATTGAACGACGATGATTTCTGTAGCGTCTTCCACATCGGAAAGGTGTTGGGTTTGGGTAATATGGAGATTGTTAGTTAGGGATGTGAGATTGTCGATGGTTTCTTGGTTCGTTGCCATGAGAGATGGGGGGAGACAAATTGACAGAGCAGAAGGAGGGAAGTTGCTACAAGCGAAGAGGGTGAGCGTAGGGTGGTCGGAGATTGGTCGGAGAGAACACCTTAAGCCACTTAAGGGAACCACTAAGGGTTTTAGAGAGAGTTATGTGGACATGACTCTTAAGAAATTCTCTCAACAGAAGTCTTATCTTTGGTTCTTTATGTTTATTTATTATAAAATGAACCCTCCATGTATGTAGTTTTTTTTATGGATTTGATCCCTCTTGTTAATGGTTATTCAGCTTTTCCGTTAAATATGACCTTTTAAGCATATTTTTTGTATTTTACCTTTTTTAATACCATATGGACCAAATCTATAATTTACTCTAAGTTATATTTATATTTATCTTTTATGTATTATATTTTTATACATTATATATTTGTATTTTATAAAAGACATTGCTAATAGCACCCCCTAATAGGGGTGTTAAGACTACCCACATTCACAATCCAATCCAATCAATCTTTATTAAAAAATTAATTTCTCTCTTTTTCACCTACCCAATCTTTAATTCAATCCAATCTCATATTTTTTAACATTTTTCAGTGATCCAATCCAATCTTAAATATTCTTTAAAAAATATTAATTTTTAATATTTTATCATATCTATCATTTTTTTCTTTTTGTTTTTGCATATAAAAAATATATTTTTTAAACTATTTGATACTTTAAATCATAATCTTAATTAAAAAAAACTTATAATTGAAAATAATTAAAACAAGTTACAAAAAGAAATACGAAATTACATATCTAAAAGACATAAATGACATAATTAATTATTAGTGCCGAATTTTTGCCATATATGCTCAATCAAATCATTTTTTAGAGCATTATGTGCTTCTCTATTACGAAGTTGTTCTCTATTAACCATATAACTGGCTAGGTTTCCAATTCGGTTAGTAGAGAATCCAAACGGTTAACCATCATCTTCTGTATAGTTTTCGGGTTGTCGATTTGTGGGCATATCATTAAGAAATTCAGTTGGATCAAAATAATGGAGGTATGTCTCTCGCTCGTCTTCAACTATCATATTATGCAGAATGATACAAGCAATCATAATCTTTCCCATATTATCTTTGTCCCAAAAAAGACATGTGTGTCGAATAAATGCAAAACGAGCTTGTAGAACTCCAAATGCTCGTTCAACATCTTTTCTGGCAGACTCTTGACATTGAGTGAACAACTTATGTTTCTCGATGGTGGGAAACGTAATTGACTTGACAAATATAGACCATGAAGGATATATGCCATCTGTGAGATAATATGCCCTGTCGTTTTCGCGACCATTCACGATGTAACTAACTTTTGGTGATCGACCTGTCAATACATCATCAAAAACAGGAGATCGATGGAGTACATTAATATCATTTAACGAACCCGGTGTTCCAAAAAAAGTGTGCCATATCCATAAATCATATGATGCAACGACTTATAAAATGATTGTTGGCTTTCCACTTCTTCCGGCATATTGTCCAGCCCATGCGCTCGGACAATTTTTCCATTCCCAATGCATGCAGTCAATACTACCTATCATACCTGGGAATCCACGTTGATCTTCGACATGGAGTAGTCTTGCCAAATCATCGTTGTTAGGCTTTCGGAGGTACTTATCACCAAAACATGAGATGACACCATCTACAAAGTTCATGAGAGTATCCTTTGTTGTGGTTGCACTCATTCTCAAATATTCTTCAACTGCATCGACTGATGTGCCATACGCCAACACCCTCATGTCTCCAGTACATTTTTGCAATTGTGAAAGACTTTGTCTACCTGTGGCATCAGGTCTTCGTTGAAAATATTCATCATTAGCAGTCACAACATCAACTATACGACAGAATAAAGGTCTTCTCATTTGAAATCTTCTCTGAAAGATAGCATCATCATACGTTGGATTGTCCACAAAGTAGTCTTGCATCAAACGCGATTCACCCATCTCACGTTGCCTGTCACGATACCTTCTTCTTGCTTTTGGAGGTTGATCCCCTATGAACAGATTGGAGGAGTTGATGAGGATATCCTCAAACATGCAATCAATTTGATGGTTTTGTTCAAGAACTCGTGATTGCCATGCGTCAAATTCATCAACTGATTCTGGTGATGAGTTTTCACTGAGAGACATTTTAGTGAAATATGAAGGTGTTTGAGGAGAGATTGTATGAATAAATCTTGATGAAAGACAACCAAATATATAGCAAACATTAGAATTATCAGTGGGGGACAATGGCATGTGATCTTTAGAGGAAAAGACAACACATAATCAGTGGAGGACAATGGCATGTGATCTTTAGGGAAAAGACAACTGTGAAATCAGTGGGGGACAATGGCATGTGATCTTTAGGGGAAAAGACAACACATAATCAGTGGGGGACAATGGCATGTGATCTTTAGGGAAAAGACAATTGTGAAATCAGTGGGGGACAATGGCATGTGACCTTTAGGGGAAAAGACAACACATAATCAGTGGGGGACAATGGCATGTGATCTTTAGGAAAAAGACAATTGTAAAATCAGTGGGGGACAATGGCATGTGATCTTTAGGGGAAAAGACAACACATAATCAGTGGGGTATAATGGCATGTGATCTTTAAGGGAAAAAACAACCATTCATTTTAACATAAAATACAATACATAAAATACAATACATAATACATAATACAAAATACAAAATACGAGAAGTACAAACAAATACACGAAAACTAAATTACCAATACATAAAAATAAAATTACAAACACATCACTATCGATACAACTTTGCCACAAGACGTTCTCTCAACTCTTCTTGTGCTGGTGACAAGTTATCTTTGGACATCAGTATGCGCAACATTTTGTGGTCTTGAACGGTTTGAAAATTCTCTTGATCAAAATTGATTTTCTTTTTCATCAATTCAACTTCATTGTTTCTTGTAATCGTCAAGGTACGAAGATTTTCGCTAAACTCATTTGAAATCGAAGATGATTGTGATGCCTTACCTTTTTCCTTTTTTGTTGCATCTCTACCTACAGGACGTTGAATTGTTGAACCACCAGTTGGCTTGGTTGATTTCGACATAATCTCCTTCCTCCGTAGTTCTTGATCTTTTTGTGCTTCCACCACTTTCTTCATCACCTACTTCATATACCGAGCTAGAACGTGTTGTTTCACGATGTAACTGTAAGTCCCACTTAGGATGTTTACACATAACTTCATTAAATACCTTCAGATCATTAAACTTTTTCCCAGCTGCCTCATAGATTTTGTGAGCTACGTTCTCTACATCTATGTTACTCATTCCACCCTTTTTTTGACGGTGTGCTTCTCTGTAAGCACCAACCCACTTGTTTGCATTTACGTTAAGTCGAGACCAACGACCTTTTATTTGATTTTCGTTTCGGACACCAAGCCCTTCTGGATTTTCTGCTCGAGTTGCATCATAGTGTTCTTTCACTCGTGACCATAACTTCCCTTTCTTTTGGTTTTTGCCACGAGTAGCATCTTCACTAACGAAGATCCATGCTGACATCAGAACCATATATTCTCTCGTATCCCATGAATCGACTCTTGAACCCTTTTGCGAAGTTTGAACATTTTCAGGGATAATAACGTGATTATCATAAGAAAGAAACTCAGAGTTTTCATATTGTGTGTTTGGGTTTTGAAGGTTATCAGGATATTGAGAACCGAAACAAAAATTTGGGTAGTTTGGATCCATAAAAGAAAATGAAGAGAGTATTCAAGATGAAGAGAGTATTAAAATAGAGAGAAAGATTGGTGTGATGAAAATATGTCAATATTGGTTTCTATTTGTAGGGAATTAAAAATTATGAATTTTGGTATATTTTTTAATTTTTATTTTTTTTTGTTAAACTCGTCTTTTTAATATGATAAGTTTTATCTAAACAAAATCCAATATTAACCAATGAAAATTTGACACATGGCAAAATAAATTAATAAAAAAATAAAAAGAAAAGCACAATCACGGATCGTGAGCGAGATTGAGTTTTGTTATTATTTTTTTATATTTTTTTAATAAATGAGCTTTGTCTTTTAGCCAATAGGATTGGGTTGAATTGATTAATCTCACTGATATGGGTAGTCTAAATGCATAAGTAATTGAACCCATCAATTACAATGACACCTATCACCTCAATTACATATATTTTGTTTATTTTTTTGTTTTATATATCTATATTAGGGGGAAATATATATATATAGAGGGAGCTTCTTTTGTAAACTAATTTTATTTTATAATCTATGTAAACCAATATAGGCTATCCATTATCTTGATCGACGGTTGAGAAATTTCCGGATTTAAATTTATTTAAAAAATAGGGAAATGGTAGTTTTGGAATATATTTAAATAATTTAAATTTTAAATTTAATAATTAATTTGAATTTATATAATTTTGGTTTATCTTCTCCTTAATTGTCTCAATTATTTTCATATCTCCCTCACTCTCTCCTCTCTCTCTCATAAAATTCCGACGACCTCGTACCCTCGAATTCCGACGACTTCCTCTCACGATCCATCATCTCCATCCAATTACAGCGTCCTCCCACTCCGACTGCCTCCTCTCAATGGCGACGACCTCCTCTCACTGGCGGCGACCTCCTCCCACTCCGGTGACCTCCCCCAATTCCGACAAGTTTCATAAACCGTTTTTTGAAATTTTCAAGTTTTTAAAATTTAATAAACTGTTTTTTCGAAAATTTTAAATTTCATAGACCGTTTTTCCGAAAATTTTAAATTTCATATATAAACTGTTTTTTCGAAATTTTCAAGTTTTTAAAATTTCATAAACTATTTTTTCGAAATTTTCAGATTTCATAAACAGTTTCATAATATTTTTGTTGGATTTTAAAGTTTCATATATTTTATCCCATATGTATAATCAAAAAATTTCGAAATAATCATGTATTTTCGAAGTTTCATTTATTTTTCTCCCATATTAATAATCCGATTTTTAAGTTTCATATATTTTTCTCATATGAATAATGAGATTATGAAACGTGAAAATTTTGAATTTTTTTTACAAAAGTTAAAAAACTTGAAAAATTCGAAAAAAAAACTTATGAAAACAAGTTTATGAAACTCAAACAGTTTATGAAACTCGCCGGAATTGAGGGGAGGTCACCGGAGTGGGATGGTACCAGTGGATCATGAGAGAGAGAGAGAGATGTAGATAATTGACAAAATTAAGAAATTTGGTTGTTTCTAAAAAAATATGAATTATTGCTAAAATTATGAATTTGAAAAAAATGACCTAAATACTCTTGGTTTACAAGTTCACAGGATAAAATGGGTTTACAAAATAAGTGGACTATATCTATATATATATATATATATATATATATATATATATGTTTTATTACTTTTGTTTTATTTTATAATTTTGTAATGGTTTTATTATAACTTTGTTTTATTTTATAATTTTTTGCTTTGTTTATAACTTTATTATATTCATATTTATTTTTTTATTGTATGTTCGTATTTTATATATCATGATTTTTATAAATATTAGTATTACTATATATTATTTAGGTTATATATTAAAAAATGAATTAATTATTTGAATGGTTAAAATATATATTTATAAAAAACATATGATTAATAGGTCAAAACAGTAAAATATCCACATAAAATCCAAAAATTAACCACATGTCGGGATGGTATATGTATGACAAATGTTGGGATGGTAGACGTATGGTATATGTAGGGATGGTTGGTATGTGTAATAGCCCAAAGTTTTAAGTTTGATAAAAGTGGAAGTTTGGAGGTTGTTTGTATAATTTGTCGATTCATGAAGATGCAAGGCCCATAATTCGGTTTAACTTGATGAAAGAGTTAGACACACAGAAAACAGAATACATCAACATGTTTGGAGGTCAACATTAGAATATAGCTTACAACACTTTAAACTTATTTCGATCATATCAAGGTGCACCAATTGAACACTAGATGACAATGCCTGAAATAGGCGTCTTGATTGCATCAGAATATATTGTGATATTATATGCCATAAATTTTGAAGGCAGTGCGACGTAGTTACCGCTTAGGTCCACTCTGCCAACGTGGTATCAACATGTTGTTTTTACAACTGAGTACGTTAATGGTAACCATTATGTGAAATTAGATGTGGCAGAAGGATATCCGTTCCATGCTATTACAACACATTTTTTCCATTACGGTTATCCGTGTGTTGTTGGAGGGGTTACCTCGTATTCAAATAGAATACATAAGTGCATGCGACTTTTACGTGTTAATTGTACTACGGATAATGTTATTTTAGATTAATCGAAATGTAATATAGATTATTTTTTTTTTCTGTGGATGTATCTTCCTTCAACAGATAGCAGTATTGCTTTTTAAACATCACATCTAGTCCATTATCACAGAGTTGGCTAACACTTAGTAGGTTGTGCTTAAGGCCATCCACATAAGCCACTCTGTTGACATCGATGTCTCCTTTGGCAATGAAGGTTGTCCCTTTTTGTTGTCTCTGAAGGTTACAAAACCACCTCCAAGTTTTTCTTTGTAAGAGGAGAGCAACCCTCTGTCGCCAGTCATGTACCTTGAATACCCGAAGTCTAGGTACCAAATGGGCACATGCTGTATCTTCTGCGAACAGATCAAGAAGATTTAATTAGGTACCCATTTCCAAATGGGTCCAGGTTTGTTATGAGTCTTTAAAGATGCCTTAGCACCTTTGATGTTGGTCTTATCCTCTTTAACAGAGGTACCCGATTGTCCTTTCTCACCCTTGAATTTGGCATTATTTGGCTTGGGGTGAGATATAAGACAAGAAGACCTAGAGAAATGTTGGTTAAGAGAATGCATAAGATCAAAACATTTACAATGAGAGACTCCAGAAGCAAATTTCTTAAACATTTCATTAAATTTATCAAATGAGGGTATAGAGCATTGTTTACAACAACCCTTTTTAGATTTGGGTTTCTTTTCACAGAAAACTTCATCTAATCTAGGTTGAGTTTTGTCAAAAACTCCTCTTGAATGGATCTTTTATTGTACTCTCCCATGGTGACCTTCCTTTCTTGCTTTCACTGCCACAGAAGCATCAATTTTATCAAATTTGGGCCATTTTCCCTTCTGTTGCCAGTGAGTTTTTCTTGAAACGTTTTCATGGGTTTTGGACCTTTGGTTTCATGAGAGATATGGATTTTTTGTTTGTTTAACTTCTCAAGCTCAAGAGAGGTCTTAGCTTGCAGACACATATCAATAAAGTGATCAGGACAGATGGGTACTCCTGTAGTTCTACTTTTGGGAGAGATTATTCGGTTAAGAATGCCAGAAGGAAGGTTATTTTCCTCTGGACTACAGGAGACTATATCTAGTTCAACAGAACAAGTCTCTTCATCAACAGAGGATGATTTAGATTCTGACTCAGAGCCCGAATCGAGAAAGTCTCTGTGGATTAGGGCATGACCTTCTGGATATGTATTGCTTTGTCCTCTAACAGTGTCCTTTGAGATGTTTAAATTTTTGAGAATGCATGGAATCACATTAGGGACGTGTTAGAGCATAAATATATTGGATTCAAGATCACAGAAGACTGAAGACTGAAAGACAAAGCTAAAGTCAATTCTCAGCATCAAAGTCAAAGTCAAGTGTAATAAAGTCAAAGTCAAACATTGTATTTTCTGTTTTCTAGTGTTTTAAGAGTTTAGAGTTATGCACGTTTTATTTTTATTGTTGTTTGCGCGTTTCTTGTCTTTGGTATATATAGGTGTTGTGCGTGTACCATGTAGTTGTAACAACAGAGATAGAGTATTGTGAGAGTTTCAGTTTTAGAGAGAGAAAATGTGTTGAGCGTACTTTGTATTTGAGATTTGATTGTGAAATAAAAGTGAGATTAATGGAATCAATTGTCATCGTTTGATTTACATTGTTATCTGGGATAACAATTGGTATCAGAGCAGACATATTTTCAGAAACAAGGATCGAATCAAAGAATTTTGGAACGAATTTTTCAAGAACTCGATAGTCGACTGTTGGGATTGGATTTCATTGTTTTTATGTTGTTTTGGACATAAATTTGTTTGTAATAGGTTCGATTTGATGAACAGAACAGATTGTGTTTGATTCACGTAGTCTAATTCACATCAAATTAGGGTGAATTTTGGATTTTAGTAGAATTTTTGAGTTCGAGTTCTGTACGTACTGTGATAGAATCAAAATGTATTGATTAGTGTTTGAATTTGAAATTCAATTTTTGTAATCAGTTCTAATCTTGAAATCGAGGATCCCTGCAATTTTCGACCTAATTGGTGAAGATTTCAATCGAAGTCAGAGCAAAGATCGAGTTTTTGAACTGACAAGTGAAGAACTCGCTAGATCTGAAGTTCGCTCTAGTCAAGAACTCGCAAACTGAAGAACTCGCAGAGACATTGATTGGGTGTGCAAAGTGAAGAACTCGCAATTTGTTGTGTGCGCGAAGTCTAAAACTCGCTAATAGTGTCGTGCGGGAAGCTGAAACTCGCACATCACTAGGTGCTAGTTTCTACTGTTCACGCATTGCACGAAGTGTTATCCTGCGAGAAGTGTGATCGTGCGCGTTTGTATTTTGCGAGAAGTTCCTTGTTCGAATTTTTTGTTTAAGTCTAAAACTCCAAGTCCCTGTTCTTGCATGTTTGCATTTAGCGAGTTTTATTTTTCGAAAATTTTCTAAGTCTCGAACTCGCAAGCTTTAACGAGAAGTGCAAAACTCGCACATAGTTGTGTGCGTGAAGTTCTAGAACTCACACATAGTGGTGTACGAGAACTAAGAACTCGCATAAGCTTGGTACGCGAACCTTGGTTCACGCAAGCCTTGTTGTGCGCAAAGCTGATACTCGCACAACTCTTTGTGCGAGAAGTGCAGTTCACACATCCTTTGGTGTGCGTGTTTCTTAAACTCGCACATAGTCTTTTGCGCGTTTTGTTTTATTTCATTGGTATGCGAGTTTCATACTTAGTATTTTTCTGATTTTTCTGAAATTTAACTGAGTTTGATCTTTGTAGATCCAGTTTGTGTTTTCTGAATTTTGACGATCAGTAAGCAGTGTAGATTCAAGATGACTTCCAAAGATGCTCTCTCCATAGGTACGGACGTAAAGCCTCTTGTTCTATTAAAGGATGAATACGAACAGTGGAAGGATCGTTTCCTCGACTTTGTCGACCATCACGCGAATGGGGAATCTTCAGACATTGAGGATGGTGACGAAGACAGAGTGAGAAAGATGAAAACAGTTCCGAAAGAGTTTGCTCAATATTCTGATGAGCAGAAAAGCAGATTCAAAGTTGATAAACAAGCAAGATCTCTTCTACTACAGAGTATCCCGAATGAGATTTATATAAATATTGACAGCTACAAAGCGAATGCAAAGAAGATGTGGGATCAGTTGCAAAAGATGATGATGGGTTCTAAGGTCGGAAACCAGATGAAGGTGGCCAACTGTATCAACATCTATGAAGAGGTTAAGGCCAAAGAAAGTGAGAGTTTGGAGGAAACCTATGAGAGGTTCGTGCTTCTTCTGAATGAACTATCAAATAACAATGTCAAGAAGAAGCAGATAGAAAACAATGTCAAGTTCCTCAGTGTTCTGCAACCGGAATGGAAGAAGCATACCCGCCGGATGAAGCAAATGAAGGATTTGAGCGATATACCTCTTCATGAAGTTTATGAGACGCTACGTCAGAATGAGGAGGAGGTTGAAGAGAAAAGAAATGAGAAGAAAAAGAAAGATGAAAAAGTTGCTGACCCCATAGCCTTGGTAGCTGGAGAGAAGGAGAAAGAGAAGAAAGAGAAGAGAAAGAAGAAGATAGTTATTCCTAGTTCTGATTCTGAGTCTGATTCGGATAGTGACGATGGTGAAAACCTCAAGCAAGCTATTCTTCTACTGACCCAAGCGTTCCAGAAGAAATTCTACAAGAAACCGGGTTCAAACACACAGAGGTACTCTTCATTAGGTACAAAGAATCATGAACATCGGGAAAGAGTTGAAGGAAAAAGATATGAAGAGAATCGATATGTGGAAAGAAAGCCGGAAGAAAAGAAGAAGCATCTGAATGATTATGCTAGTGTTGAAAAGAAGACAGACGACCTGATCAAATGCTATAACTGTGGTAAGGTCGGTCACTACGCAAAAGACTGTCGGAAGCCAAAAGTCAGAAATTCGGAATATTACAGGAACAAGATGCTCTTAGCCAAACAACAAGAAGTTGGCAAGGCATTGATGGCTGAAGACGAGTTTTGGCTAGATCATTCGGATGAGGTGGAAAGAGAAGAAACAACTCACATGTGTTTGATGGGCAACACCGTGAAGTATGATGATAGTGATGAAGAAACAACTGATGAGGTACTTAATCTTTCTAAATCTGATTTTATAGTTAAAATGGAAGCTATGATGGTCGAACTTCAAGATCTTCAAAACAAACTGAAAAAGGAAAAGAGCAGAGTTGAAAAGAAAAATCAAAAGATCTTTGAACTTAACAAGCAAGTTGTTGGGAACAAAGATCTGATTGATTCTCTTCGCAAATTTGTTTCTGATTTTAAAAATGAAAAAGATTGTTTTGAAAGTAAGATTTCTGGTTTTGAATCTAAAATTTCTAAGTCTGTTTCAGAAAAGCAAGAAAGTGTTCTAAAAGTTTTTCAACTGCAGGTTGAGAACAAGACATTAGAGAAAAAGGTAAATGGTTTGGAAGCTAAATTGTATGCTAGAGGCCAAACAGATCAAACCATTTTCTTAAACAGACCTAATGAGGAAGCTGATATTAGAGAGAAGTGGGGTCTCGGTTACGAAAACCCACACTATCTAAAGAAAGCTATCAGAAAACAGCCAACATTGTATAATTTTGATTTTCTTTTTGTGGCTGGTAAATATCCTCATTTGAAACCCAAATTTGTTACCAAATCATCTGATGAGGTAGAGACTAAAAGGGATGAGAAAAGAAAGAACTTAAAGAAAATGCAACTACCATTCTGCTATCAAAAGATGAATGATAGTTATATTTCAGATCGGCCAAAATCTCTTTCAAATGATTATTTTGAAAGTTATTCAACAAAAGAGTTTGAGGTAAAACCTTTAAAAGCTAAAATTTATGTTCCTCCACTCATTTTAGAAAATCGAGCTTGAAAATATTTTATCTGATGAAAGACTATTGGTTGATATTGAACAAAATGTATTTTCTATTGTTTTAAAGAACACATCTTTAAATGTTGAATCTAAAAAGTGTTCTAAATCCTTTAAAGCACCTCACACCTCTGAAGTTGATCTTGATGACTTATTTGCGTCTGCAAATGATTTTTTAAATTCTGATGAAGGTGTGTAGATGAGATTGATATGTTTGACTTCAATGCTAAACTTACAGATCATTCTACTTTTGTTATAAATGGTGAAGCTTTATTTGTAAAATATACGAAATTGTCCTTCTATTTTTGGGATAGCCACAACTTTTGACCAGTCAAAGCCGCAACTTTTGACCGGTCAAAGCCGCAATATTTGACTAGTCAAATCCGATCTTTACCATATGAATGGCTAGAATTACTTCTCTATTTCTCATATATTTACCATTTCTCAAATGAACCAAACACTATATATATATATATATATATATATATATATATATATATATATATATAGGGTCAGGTTCACGTGAGACCAAGCTGTTTCCGTGAGACCGCGTGAGACCAAGCCTTAAAACATGAAACTTCACACCGAAACACTGTGAAGGTAAAAAACATTCGAACCTTCATAATGTAATCACACTATGAAGGTAAAAAAACCTAAAACAAGTTAAAAAAAATCAAACCTTCACAGATAAAAGACTGTGAAGGTATATCCGAACCTTCACAGTGAAGACGCTGTGAAGGTAAAAAAAACGAACATTCACAGCGAAAAACACCATGAACGTAACATTTACGGTGTGAAGTTTCATACTTTAAAGCTTGGTCTCACTGGTCTCACGGAAACTGTTTGGTCTCACGCGAACTTAAGTCTATATATATATATATATATATATTGGAAGGATATTTTGCAACCCTGAAAAAGGTTGCAACCTTTGCAACTCACATCTTAACCGTTGGATTCATGATCGACGGTTATTTTATTTTTATTTTTCTGTTTTTTTTTAATTAAAAATATTGGGCCCCATATCTATTGTAACCGCCGATCATGAATCTGACGGTTAAGATGTGGGTTGCAAGGTTTGCAACCTTTTTAAGGGTTGCAAATAAAACAACCCCTATATATATATATATAGGGTCAGGTTCACGTGAGATTAAAGTTTGGTCTCACCGGTCTCACGGAAACTGTTTGGTCTCACACGAATCTAAGTCATATATATATATATATATATATATATATATATATATATATATAAGCGATCAATTGGAAACCAGTATTACATTGGAAACTTTGGAAAACGAAATCAACCAATCAGTGAATTTCTTTTTTTTATTTTTATTTTTAATTGAAAAGATTATTTTTGTCTTTTACATTATTTCATAATATATATGGTAACTGTTATTATTATTATATTAATAATTATTTAATTTTAATTTAGCTTATATATGGTAATAATAATTATTGATTAATTTAAAAATGAGATATTTAATTTAGATAAATTATTTAATTTTAATTTAGCTTATATATGGTAATAATGAAACAATAATGCTAACACGATGAAGCTGATGAATCTATTTTCATTAATAAACAATAATGTTAACACGATAAACCTGATGAATCTATTTTTATTAATAAACAACAATGTTTACACGATGAACCTGATGAATCTATTTTCATATACGGATATGCAACTGAACAAGTAATGAAACAAAAATGGGAAGTTAACAAAAATGACACAAATTCATCATGTTTCATTATGAAACAATAATGCTAACACGATGAACCTGATGAATTTATTTTCATTATGAAACAATAATGTTAACACGATGAACCTGCTGAAATCTGTAATCCAATGAAATCTGTAATCCACAAATTCATTTTGTTTCATCACAATATTAGATTGCGTGGGAAATTTTATAATAAAATGAAATTAAAAAAAAATTCTTACATTTTTTAAAGAAAAATAATTTTTTTGATGAAAAGACAAATGCTCCACTTTTTCATAGTAAAAAAAATAACAAAATTTAGATTGCGTGGGAAATTTTATTTTGGTTTCAAGTAATCTATATATTGGAAGGATATTTTGCAACCCTGAAAAAGGTTGCAACCTTTGCAACTCACAACTTAACCTTTGGATTCATGATCGACGGTTATTTTATTTTTATTATTTTTTTTTTAATTAAAAATATTGGGCCCTATATTTATTGTAACCGCCGATCATGAATCCGACGGTTAAGATGTGGGTTGCAAGGTTTGCAACCTTTTTAAGGGTTACAAAATATCCTTCCAATATATATATATATATATATATACTAGCCGTCTACCCGCGCGATGCAGCGCGGGTGAATCACAATAGTTTGACATCAATAGTTTAATCATTTACCAATTGTCACATTCTCTTGAATTATGTTCCTCCTATCTTGTCCCGGCTTAATGTTCATGGTCTAGAAATGACGATGATATAACGAAGTCTACAAGCTATACTAAAAGTTAAGATGATATCACGATGATATACTTCATTGTAAAGTTGTACAAAAAGTTCAGATTAAACACTATCACTGACTTTACCGGATAAGATTTTAGTCCATCAAAACGACATCATATACAACAATTTATCCGGTAAGTACTAACCGGGTAAGAGTCATCATCTCACTTACATGGTAAAATTATCGATCTTTAACATGTTCATTCATTAAGAAAATATGACTTGATAAACGATTATCTGGTAGACGTTTGAAAAACGGCCCCTTAAACTCAAATTTCTATGACAAAAAGGGTTGTTTATTTGTTTGTCATATTGTTTTTTTTAAATCAAGTTTTTGAAATATAAACATTTTGTTTGTTTGATAAATCGGACATTAAAGAATCATATTAAAGATAAAAGTTGATAACAAAGAAGAATATCAAATATAAAAAGTAATAACAACTCAAATTAGAGATCAAACAAAAAATTGAATATATCGACATAAGTAAATTGTGTAAATCTTTTACGTAGTTTTGATCCAAGTACATTAAATTAATATTTGTATGCATCCACGCCTTGATGCCATTTATTTAGTTGAATACCCGCGCAATGCGACGAGATGCAAAGGATTTTGATGTTTTTATGGTTCTTGTTAGAAGAAATTTTAAGAAATTATAAGGATAAGGTTTACTCCCCCAAATTCTATAACTAAACTCATTTTTAAGAGCTAAGAGTTAATGTTGTTTTTTGGCATGTTTTTTAGAAGTTGAATACCATCTAAACTATAGGATTAAAGAAACAATATATAAAACAAATTATTTTTAATAGAAAATGCTTGGGACAACATTTAAGGGGGTGTTTGGGATTGCTTATTTAAAACAACTTATGCTTATTTGTAAAAGTCCTTATTAACTTATGCTTATTTGTAAAGTGCTTATTAACTTATAGAAAGAAGGGGCAAATATGTAATTTGGTTAAATAAGTTAATAAGGAGTTTCAAATAAGTCAGTTGAGAATGACTTATCAAAAACTGCTTATTAGCGGAGTGGAGAAGTCATAAGCTGTTTCTAATCCAAACACTCAAAACAACTTATTTGCTGTTTGAAAACGCAATAAGTTAATAAGCACCTCAAATAACCAATCCCAAACACCCCCTAAATGAACTTTGTGTAATTGCATGACTTGTAAAAGAAGTAAGAACATTGTTCAAGCATGACATTGTTCATCTTCAGAATCAAAATCCTATGTTTGGCCAGGGGGCTTTCATTGATTGCAAAATCCATGATATCCTTCCAACCAAACATGGGATAGGAAAGTAATTCAATTACAAATCTCGTAAACCAAACAGGACCTAAGAGATAGTTGTGGACCAAAACCAAATCTTGAAGAAACAGAAACTACATAGGGAAACACAACAACAAAAGTCGCCGGAAGGAACCGTAGGGAATGAACACAAAGCCCGACGGTTTAAACCGAGACCAAAGCCTCGCCTTAAAGATGCAGCAATCGATCTGAAAATCTGTCAGTAAAGAACATCTGCCTAGAGTAAGAGATATCAACACCACTTACCATGGTCAGTGCTCCATTTTCCATATTTAGTTATTTACCCCTTTCTCAACCGGTCTTCTTTTTCCCTCTCTAGCTTTTTTTTTATCCAACTTTGCAAGTTGCCATTTCTTTCTCTAGATTTAAGACACAATAACAAAAGGTCACACATTTCTTTCTCTAGATTTAAGACACAATAACAAAAGGTCACACATTTCTTTCTATTTTACTTTGATATTATGTAGTTTTTGCAAGTATTCAATATTTTTTTATGTTTTAAATGTTATTTTTGAATTCGGTTTATAACGTTATCTTCGACAATGTATTAAGAGAAGAATATTGTACCATATAGCTCGTCTATTTCAAGAAATATCTCAAGTTATTCATGATTATTTGGTATTGACTTGATAATATAGATAGTAAACCTACAAGTGGGAGCATTATGTAGGAAGCCAATTTTTTTCAAACTTGCCCCTTCTAATAAAACACACTCCTTTCATCCATGAAAAAAAAACCCTCCAAACAAAAACCTTCCAAACCTATAAAGACAAATTGATCTACACATACAACTTTATCCATATATAACTTAAATCAAAAACCAACCAAACAACCCCTCAATCTCTTTTGCACAAAATATTTTCATCTGGGTGAAATAGAAGCATGCCAGATGGTTATGCAAAGGATATGATGGTAAAATAGAAGCATGCAAGATATATAGAGAGGTGAATGAATAACCCAGAAACATGTTCAATGAATAATTTTATTGATCTATATTGAATTAGGGATTCGGTTCAGTGAATAATTCATTTTATCTGAAGATTGGATTTACGATGCAGCCGTATGATTTGTTATTGAATAAGGGTGTCGGTGTAAAAAGTTTTTTAGCGTATTGAAGATTGGGTTTACGATGCCGTATGATTTGTTGAACAATGTTGTTCATGAAGATGACGATGGTATCCCGAATTGAATGATCTTGAATGTGGTCGGACCCGATGTTAAGATATGTCATTTAAGTCAACTGGTCAGATGTCGGGTTTAACACAAAACATCACGAAGGTATTAGTTTGTGAACCATGTGATCGGTTATTGACGGAATGCATGTATTCAAATCAATGTAATTCATCACCCATCTCTGAAGATGAAGGTTTGTTAATATTTTTGTTCGTTTTTCGTTTGATAGGTGATGTAATGATTCATGTGTTAGTGTGTATTTGTTAGTTGAAAATTATTCTATTTTAAAGAAAATCGTTATACATGTAGTATCTTGGAACATCGTTTCATGTTTTGTTTGATGTTTATATTTTGGGGTTTATGTGAGAGATGTATTTGAAAACAAAAATTGTCCAATAATAAATTCAATGAACCATTTCGATTATGGGTTTATTGAATGCAAGAGATGACAAATGTTACATTTATGGAACCCCAAGATAGATTTGTTTGCTTTAACAGAGGATGCAACAAATGGTATGTTTATGGAACTGGGATATGGATTAGGGAAACAGATGTATTCGTATGCTGTTTAGGAGACAATATATTTTTTTTTGTTCATTAAATGGGTTTTGGGTTGTTTCGATTTTTTTGGTTTTCATGGATGATGAAACAAGTTTCTTATATCAATTTGGAACCACATTCTGTTTGAATCCATGATGCAATTTGAACCAGTGTCTATATGAATTTGGAATCACTTTCTTTTTGTATAATATTGGTTCATCAAATAAACAAATGTAAGTTAATGTTGTCTACAAACACTAATGAAACAGTGGCAAGACTTCTTTACAAAATCTGATGTATACAGTTGAACCAGTACTTGAAGAATTCATACCACTCAAGAAGACTTGTGATATTCATATTTGTCTTCTTCAAATTGATTGCTATCTTCAACCTATTGCTTTATTTGGCAGCCGAATGTTCTGAAAAAGTTACATTACACCCTCTGCTCTATTGCTCTATCTTCCAACTCACACCCACTTATAATTTGTTCCAAACAAGAAACAAATTGCATTCTACTATTTTTTAATAACTGACCTTAGCTCGTCTTGCCAGCGATTCCAAGATTCCATATCTCTCACCCATATACGCATCATAGGATTCATCTCTAACCTGAATACATGACCATGTTGATGCATATCCATCAAAGATAACTATATGTATGTACAAAGAGAGAAATAAAAATAGAAACCAAAACCTTTGGAGCGTTCTCCTTATATACCCTCAATTAAGACAAAATGGGTCATGAAAATCAAGAAATCTTGAACAAATTATTTACCTCGTCTGCTAAAAGAACTAAACCTTCTTTCTTTTTAAGTTTAGAGACCTCCAATCCCCCACCATGTTGCTTCGTCAAGATAATAACGGGCCTGCAAAATCAGTAAGTTCCATTTGCCATATTTCAATGTAGTTATACGTCATGGCTTTTAAGTTTCCAGGAGTTTGAATAAAATTATATAAATAGACAAAAATTTAAAAAGATTTACTAAGCTCAAAGCTTTAGTACAAAGTATCATTGGATAACCAAACAACTAAAAACAATGGTAGTCTAGTAACCCTTAACCAAGAACAAACAATATATAAACAACTAAAAACAATGGTAGTCTTGTTCCTGATATATATTGTTTGTTCTTGGTCACAAACACAAAACGAGAAGATGGAGATGAGCGAAAATCAAAGAGAACCCTGGTCGTGAAACACCAATCGATCACAAACTCTAAAATTTGTTCCTAAAACACATATTCAAATTACTTACCTGATGTAAATCGAGAGGAATCACATGGATATATTATCGAGAGAGAGAGAGCATAAAGATTAAGCTATTTGGAGCGGGTTATTTGAATTTTGAAATAATGGGGATGCTGAAAGTGGTCCTGGAAAAACTGGGCATGAGAAAGGCGAGTCTCAGACCTCCCTTTTTTATGATGGTAGAGCTTTAAAGTCTTTAAAAGAAACTACAAAAGCTTAAAATAGAATGAAGACTTTCTAACTTTAAAGAAAGAAACATTTAATCATGGACTCATTGGTGCACCAGAAAATGAGATATTCTTGAACGCATAAATAACTTGTACATCATGCATACCAAACTCGGTGTCAGAAAGAAAGTAAAGGCTGGACATTTCACTTTTGGTGGTGTTAGGAGGTGGGTTATCAAGGAAGAAAGTAAAATTTTGCAGAGGAAAAAAGAAAACCCTCATGCATACCAAACTCGGTGGTGGTGGTACTAAGCTAAAATGACTTGTACATCATGCTTTAAAACTTGTAATTCATAGTTTTTCAAATTTCCTGCATAAATTGGTGGTACTTTGTGCTTGGTAACTTGTTTTTAAGAGTTTGATGTAAATGTATTATAAGGTAGTATATATATATATATATATATATATATATATATATATATATCAAATCCATTCAACTGATTCTTTGTATTAGTTAATAGTTATGTCCTCTTGATCGCATTTAGCTTTATATTAACTCCGTTAAAAAAAACTCGGTTATAATTCAGTTGACGAAGGAATTTACAGCACCCCCTCCCCAACAAAACCCCCAACAATGGTAATGATTACGATGGATGGGCATCAAAGGCAGCTGCCATGAAATGGAAGTGTCTTATTTACTCAAAGTTTATAGAGAGGAGAGAGACAAATCAATACTCTGTTATTATCATTAATTATATATTTAAATATAATGGTTATTACACATGATGAGTCATGTAATCTTAATTGTCAGCAAAATAAACAATGAGATAATCGGTTTAAAAGATAGCCAGTTTCATATTTTTGAACCAATGGTCATGAATGATGCATGCTCGTTGACCCACCGAAAAGGCGAAAACCATATTCCAGTTAAGCTTCACAGTAGTCATCAAAAAGTTTCGAGCGATTAACTTTTCCTACATTTATATTATATTCAGATGCTACCAACCAAGTAGAACAAGGAGCATCAGCTCCTTCCTTTGGCACAAGCTTACCAATCAACTTAAGGAGACGGGCATCAAATGATCTAGCTATGGGGTTAACGAGTAACAGGGCTAAGGTTGAAGCATCAAGTGAGAAACCATGTCCACCCATTTCTTGTAAAAGCATCTCTATTGTGTCATGTTGTTTGTTCTTTAATAATCCTTGGAGAAAAACGTTGTAAGTGGCACTATTTGGTGGGCAGCCTCGCTCATCCATTTGGAGAAACAACTCTGTTGCTTCCCTCACTAGACCTTCCCGACAAAAACCACAAATCATCACAGTATATGACCTAACGTCGTGTTGCAAACCTTTAACACTTAGGTCATTGAAGAGATCCCTTGCGATATCAAGCTTCCCAGATTTACATGCACCATCCATGAGGATATTGTACACAACAATATCTAAATTTAGCTTGTTGTCACCCATCAAAGAAAACATAGAGATTGCTTCCTCCATTAGATGGTTATTGCATAGACCCTCCAAAATTATCCTGTACGTGCATGCATTTGGAATCTGGTTGTGTGCTCGCATCTCATTAAAGAGTTTGCGTGCAGCTTCACAACGTCCAACTCGAAACAATCCCTGTAACATGGTGCTGTAAGCGACAACATCAGGTTTCATACCTTTTTCAGTTATTTCACGAAACAAATACAAGGCCTCGTCTATCTTCAATTCTTTGCAATAGCCATTCAATAAGCTACTATAAGTCACAACATTAGGGACCAGACCTCTAATCCTCATTGAATCAAAAACTTCCCTTGCCTTCTTCATTTCACCCCGCAAACAGTACCCGTCAATAAGTGAACTATATGTCACTACATCGGGGTCCTTTCCTCTCTCGACCATGATGTTCATAAGAACCTCAGCATCTTCAACTTTACCTTCCTTGCAAAATGCATCGACTAATATACTAAAGGTTATAACATTGGGAGATATCTTTTTGTCTTCCATTTCTTTGAACATTTTAGAGGCATCATCCCAACGACCTATGTTACAAAGGCCACGAATCAAAGAGTTATAAGTGACAACACTAGGTAGTATGCCTTTATGGAAGACCATTTCTTTGAAGAGCTTTAAAGCATCATCTATCATTTGATCCTTGGAAAGACTGTCGATGATGGTGTTATATGTGACAACAGTAGGTTTACAACCCTTTTCATTCATCAGCCTAAGCAAAGCAATGGCTGTATCGTTATTGCCAAATTTGCAAAGCCCTTTGATCATTGTGCTGTACATAACAACATTAGGTTCACAAAGTTCCTCTTTGACCAGTTTCTTGAATAATCTTTCTACCTCGAGAATCCTATCTTCTAGGATGAGTCCGTTTAAGAGCGTACCAAAAGTCCACACATCGGGTAAAACACCACGTTTCAAGCCATAAGCTACAATTGCAAAACCCTCACTAGTGTGGTACAATTGGCAATAACACTTGATCACAGTGGCAGTAGTGTACTCATTAACAGGAACACTAATGGCAGCCATTTGTTTAAAAAGATGAATGGAACATGAATAGTGTTTCATCATAGTAACCGCTTGCAACAATTGGGTGAATTTAACAACAGATGGCAATGGTTGTCTTTGTGTCATTTCATCAAACAGCTTGAGGGCATCATCAAGCTTAGTAATTTTTTCAAAGATAGATCGAGGACGATCAAACTGTGGTTCATGATTCAAAGCGGAATTTGAATGAAACTGTGGTAGAAACCTTTGGGAAAGATGGATTCGAGAAGATAATTCTGAAAATGAGAAAGGGGTTCTGGAAAAAAGAAGCGAAGCAGGAGCAATGAAAAATGTACCTTTGAATATTTGAAAAAAGGGTTTAGCAACAGCGTCATTTGGAATCTTCATCATCTAACTACTTTGATTCACAATGAATGGAAGCAACATATAAATGGAATTTTCTTTGCTACTTTTGCGACTTCAAATTTCGTGAAGAACAACATGTGTCCCCAAAACGTCTTCTCTCAACCCCAATTTCAAAAAATCCAAACTTTTTAATCGATATCCTGGTTAAGTCTATGAGATGCTTGATTCTAAGGCGTTCAAAGAGGATTCTTATAAATTGGAGCCTCTTCCGCTGTTGTTATTGCAAGGGGGCAAATAAAGGAGTGAACAGACACATTTCCACTAGTCAGATCAGAGCTTTGTTTTGGTTTTGATAAAGGGAAATTGGCTCAAATAGCCACATTACATTGACATATTGGTCTCCTAACCACTTCTCTCCAACATTTACCAAAATAGACCTAGGTCCGCAATGGCGGACCTGCAGGTCCTCTACCTCCGCCATCGACCTCTGATGTCGTTGAGTGAGATCGTGACACGTGACGAAATGGCGGACCTGGGTCGGGTGGCGGACCTACCCGTTGCGGACCTGGCTTGGACCGACAATTTTTTTTGTCTTTTTCTGGAGGTAGCGGATCTGCAGGTCCGCCATTGCGGACCTAGGTCTATTTTCGTCAATAAGGTAGAGAAATGGCTAGGAGACCAATATGCCAATGTAATGTGGCTATTTGAGTCAATTTCCCTTTGATAAACACCAACCTCATGTTTGGGATTGCTTATTTAAGCTTGAGTAAATTATGAATTTGGTCGCTGTGGTTTTTTGAAATATTGGATTGGGTCCCTCTAAAAAATTAATTACAGATAACATCATCGTGGTTTCGATTTTGTTGCAGATCAAGTCCCTCCATCCAACTTCGTTTAAATGTGGGTTGTTAAACCCCTCATGTGCCTCTCACGTGAGGGGCATTTATGTCATTTTCAAAAAACTTTTATTTTAATATAATTTTAAATTAAAACCCACATTACATCATGTTTCCCATACTTACAAATCAAGAACCTCCTCCATTCTTTTGATTACACATCCAGAGACCACAACTCCTTCCATTTTTCATCTTCTTTCCCCAGCAAAACTGATTAATCAGGTTTCAAAATCCTTATCGTCCAGTTTGTACATGAAAGATAATAATTC